>CM026895.1:22929319-22966622 GCA_015227895.2 Colaptes auratus
AAACTGACACAGTTGTGTGCTTTGAGTTCTTGTCTGCCATGGCTCAGTTCAGTAGAGAAAGGGAGCCATCTTCTTTGCCTGTGTGGTCTGTTCTCTGACTTCCTCCAGGCTGAAAAGGGAAGAGCAAACTGGGCTCTACATTAAGGACATGGTTCTTCTGACCTGCTGGTCAGTGAGGGAGAAAGGACTGGGGGTCCTGGTGGATGGGAGGTTGACTATGAGCCAGCAATGTGCTCTGCTGGCCAAGAAGGCCAATGGCGTCCTGGGGGGATCAGAAGGGCTGGGTTAGTAGGTCAAGAGAGCTCTCCTGCGCCTCTACTCTGCCCTGGTGAGGCACATCTGCAATATTGTGTTCAGTGCGGGCTCCTCAGTTCAAGAAGGACCTCTTGGAACTGCTTGAAAGAGTCCAGCACAGAGCCACAAAAATGATGAAGAGAGTGGAACATCTCCTTGCAAGGAGAGCCTGAGGGAGCTGAGGCTCTGTAGCTTGGAGAGGAGGAGCCTGAGAGGTGACCTCATTGCTGTTGATAAAGCTGTGCGGGTGAGTGGCCCAGAGGCTGGAGCCAGGCTCTGCTGGGGGATGCCCAATGCCAGCACAAGGGGCAGTGGTGGAAGCTGAGGCCTATGAAATCCTTGGAAACAGGAGGAAAAACTTTTTTCCCTGTGAGGGTGGCAGAACCCGGGAGCAGGCTGCCCAGGGGGGTTGTGGAGTCTCCCTCTCTGGAGATATTCAAACCTCACCTGGATGTGTTCCTGTGTGGACCTGCCCTGGGGGACCCTGCTCTGGCAGGGGGGTTGGACTGGATGAGCTTTCGAGGGGTCCCTCCAGCCCATAACATTCTGTGATTCTCACCAGTAGCAGGTAGCAGCTACCTGTTGACCAGGCACTCAGTGGCACACCACAGTGGCAGCTCGCACCAAGTGTTAGGGGTTAATTTCTCTGATGTAATTCCAGACAAAGAGTGCCTTTAACTCAGGATCACACCTTTGCATCTCTCCTTACAGCTGATTGTTGCACATTAAGAACTTGTCAACAGACACACACCTCTGGAAAGCAAGTAAAAACATATCTGCACATTCATCAGCATTATTAGCATGTCCCTTTAATGTGCTCTTTGTTTCCTTACCAGTATCTACAACTGATTCCTGCAGCATTTTCAAGCATTCCTGTTTATATTTGTTCCATCCAGTAGTGGTTTTTTCCAGCAGAGATCCTTTGGCCTGTGAGTGAAAATATGGAACATGAGAAAAGTGAGTTAGAAACCTGCTGTCTTTTATGCTGAGTTTCTTTCTGTTATGTGAAATTCAAGGGGAGAGAAGAGGAAAGAGAAGAATAGAGGTAAGCAGGGAGGTAAAGACAGACCTCTTCTGTCTCTAGGGAAGGCCAGTAAAGATAACAGCAGTTGCTGTAAAAGGGATTAAGAAGTAGGGCTTGCCCTGCTGGAGAGCAGCTAACAGAGAAAGACCTTGGAGCTGGTGGACAGCAAGTTTTGCATGGGACAGCAGTGTGCCTGGTGCCCAAGAGAGCCAATGGGATCCTGGGTGCAGCAAGCAAAGTGTGGCCAGCAGGCTAGGGAGGTGCTGCTCCCCCTCTGCTCTGCCCTGCTGAGACCACAGCTGCAATCCTGTGTCCAGCTTGAGGCTCCCCAGGGGAAGAGAGACAGAGACCTGCTGGAGAGAGTCCAAGGGAGAGCCATGAGCATGAGTAGGGGACTTGAGCATCTCCCCTGGGAAGAGAGACTGAGAGCCCTGGGACTGTTTAGCTTAGAGAAGAGAAGGCTGGAGGGATGATCAATGTCTATAATAGCTGAGGGGTGGGGGTCAAGGGGAGGGGGCCAAGCTTTTTTCAGCTCAGCAATAAGCCAAGGACCAATGGATACAAACTTGAACAGAGAAGGTTTCAGCTCAGCATGAGGAGAAACTTCCTTACAGTGAGGGTGACAGAGCCCTGGGGCAGGCTGCCCAGGGGGGTTGTGGAGTCTCCTTCTCTGGACACATCCAAAACCCACCTGGCTGCATTCCTGTGCAGCCTGCCCTGGGTGATGCTGCTCTGGCAGGGGGGTTGGACTGGATGAGCTCTGGAGATCCCTTCCAACCTCTAAAATTCCATGATTCCATGCTCCTGCAGTGTGCAATGTGAACAGGCTACTTCAACTCACTCCTAAATACAGTTCTTCTAGATTCTTCTGGAAATAACTCTCCTCCAAACAATACAAACTGCTATGCATTGACAGCACATTTTGGCAGTTATTGGCAAAATGTTGGGTTTTGCTTTTTATATTTAGTGTTAAAAAAAAAACCCTGTTAGAAAATCATGATGGGGTCACTGGCCCTGGAGGGTTCAAGAATGTGTGGCCATGGCAGTTTGGGACATGGTTTATGGCTGTGGTGGTGTTAGGTTGATGGTTGGAGTGGATGATCCTAAAGGGCTTTCCAACCACAGAATCATAGAGTCATAGAATTTAGGGTTGGAAGGACTTCCAGCATCATACAGCTCCAATCCTCCTGCCATGGGCAGGGACACCTCACACTACAGGAGGCTGCTCACAGCCACAGCCAGCTGGCTGCAAACACCTCAGGGATGAGGCTTCCACCACCCCCCCGGGCAACCTCATGGTGAAGAATTTCTTCATAACATTCAATCTGAATCTCCCCATTTCTAGTTTTGCTGCATCCCCCCAGTCCTATCACTGCCTGACACCTCAAAAGTCCCTCCCAGCTTTCTTGGAGCCCCCTGCAGATCCTGGAAGGCCACAAGAAGGTCTCCTCAGAGCATTCTCACACTGATGAAATAATGCCAGGGATGTCCAGCACAACCTAAACTCATCAGTCACTACTTAGGAAATCATTACTAAAACCTCTCTTATAAACGCAGGAATCCTCTTCCCATACAAGCTGCTAGGATCTGCCTGTCAGAGCAAGTACCCAGCTAGACACCAGCTTTATGCTCCATGCATGTTGTCAGCCTATCTTCAACAGGAAAAGAGTGGGTGATAGGTCACAGGATCAGAGGATGTCAGGGGTTGGAAGGGACCCAAAGAGATCATTGAGTCCAAGCCCCCTGCCAGAGCAGGACCATAGAATCCAGCTCAGGTCACAGAGGAACACATCCAGACAGGGCTGGAAAGGCTCCAGAGAAGGGGACTCCACAACCTCTCTGGGCAGCCTGTTCCAGTGCTCTGTCACCCTTAGAGTAGAGAATTTCTTCCTGTTCCAGTGCTCTGGGACCCTCACAGTAAAGAAGATCCTCCTTATGTTGAGGTGGAGCCTCCTGTGCTGCAGCTTACATCCATTGCTCCACCAACCAGTGGGTGGTTCTCACTTTTAAGAGCAACAGAATTTGTCTAGGGGCAGAAGGTTCCAGAACACAACACAGGGTGAGGAGGCAAAGAGGCAGCACCAGAGCAAGGAGCCAGGAGCTCACAGTGTAGGAGAAGCCAAGAGGAGCAAGGCATTACAGAAAGGATAGTGCTAGATACTGCTCACTTGCCTTGAGTGTGAATGTTGCAACTGTCCCCAAAGGATATTGGTCTCTGTAAACATCCATCTGACACATCTTTATTGCTCAGCACTGACTGCAGAGGGCTTTAAGAATGTCACAGCTCATAATTACAGCTTATATAAGGAATTACTAAAAGGAGAGGAATTAAATGCAATATTGCTTGGAGATGTGTTAGATGTAGGCTTTAGAAGAAATGCCCAATTGGGAGCAAGGCAGTAGGGAAAGGATAATGCTAGATGCTGCTCACAGTCCAGTATCAGCATGGTGACTTTCTTGCTATTTATCCAGGGTTAAGGAATGTCATCCCAAAAAGTTTCTGTGTGATGCAGCTGGGTCAGGGCAATCCCAAGCACTGATACAGGCTGGGCAGGGACTGGCTTGAGAGCAGCCCTGAAGAAAAGGCCTTGGGGGTGCTGGGGGAGGAGGAGAAGCTCAACAGGAGCCAGCAGGGAGCACTTGCAGCCCAGAGAGCCAAGCAGAGCCTGGGCTGCAGCAGGGGAAGTGTGACCAGCAGGGCCAGGGAGGGGCTCAGCTCCACTCTGCTGAGACCCTACCTGGAGCTCTGTGTCCAGTTCTAGAGCCTCTGTTCCAGGAAGGATCTGGAGGTGCTGGAAGGTGTCCAGAGAAGGGCCACGAGGATGAGCAGAGGGCTGGAGCTGCTCTGCTGTGAGGACAGACTGAGGGAGTTGGGGTTGTGCAGTCTGGAGAAGAGAAGGCTCTGAGGAGACCTTCTTGTGGCCTTGCAGTATCTGCAGGGGGCTCCGAGAAAGCTGGGGAGGGAATTTTGAGGGTGTCAGGGAGTGATAGGACTGGGGGGGATGGATCCAAGCTAGAGGAAGGGAGATTTAGATTAGACATTAAGACGAAGTTGTTCCCCAGGAGGGTGGTGAGAGCCTGGCACAGGCTGCCCAGGGAGGTGGTGGCAGCCTCCTGCCTGGAGGTGTTTGCAGCCAGGCTGGAGGTGGCTGTGAGCAACCTGCTGCAGTGTGAGGTGTCCCTGGCCATGGCAGGGGGCTGGAACTGGCTGATCCTTGAGGTCCCTTCCAACCCTGACAATTCTATCATTCAATGATTCTATGCTAGCTGGGCATCTGCAACCAGGGCTTTGAGAGGCCAGAGGTGGGCAGTTAGTCAGGGAACAACGTCACTGCAAGTCCCCCCAAAACCCAAAATGTCACTATTGGCTGAAGATGTTCACATTTGTAACAACCACATTTGGGAGAGGGAACTAAATGTAAGTTTTCTACAAGGCCAAAGGCTGCTTTTCACCTCTCCAGGGAAAATCACTTTCCTTTTGTCTGTCCCAGATTGGTTTTGGCAACCACCTGTCACATGTGTGGTTGTCCTGGGCTTGTCTGAGCCTGGTGATGTGTCAAGGGCTGAGATAAATGACCAGGACAATGCAGAGCTGTGAGCTTCACCAAGATTGGTTTTTTTCTGTCAACCTATGTTAGTCAGAAAAAGGGAAAAAAGCATTTTTCTTTTCTTTTCTTTCAAAACAGGAACAAAAGAGAGTACAGACTAAATGCTGGAGCCAGGGCAGAGCAGGGCAAGGAAGCTGTGAAGGGCCTGGAGAATAAATCTGATTAGGAGCAACTGAAGGAGCTAGGGATGGTTAGTGTGAAACAGAGGAGGCTGAGGGGAGACCTCCTGGCTGTCTACAGCTCCCTGAAAGGAGGCTGTGGAGAGGCTGCTGCTGGTCTCTTCTCACAGGTCATTAGTGATAGGAGAGATTCCAGCCCTGTCTGGATGTGCTCCTCTGTGACCTGTGCTGGATTCTATGGTCCTGCTCTGGCAGGGGTTTGGACTGGATGATCTCTGGAGGTGCTTTCCAACCCCTAACACCCTCTGATCCTGTGAACAAGAGAGGATGGCCTCAAGCTGCCACTGGGGAGCTTTGGACTGGACATTAGGAAAAATTTTTTTCACTGCAAGGTTGGTCAGGGGTTGGAATGTGCTGCCCAGGGAGGTGCTGGAGTCCCCAAGCCTGGAGGTGTTTAAAGGCATTTTGGCTGTGGTGCTTGGGGCTGTGGTTTAGGGGTGACCCTTGTAGAGTAGGGTTAATGGTTGACCTTGGTGCTCCTGAGGGGCTTTTCCAGTATGAATGTTTCTGTGATTGTGTGAGTCCATCAGAGAGCTCTTCCACGTGTGTTTCCTTCTGTGTAAAATGTTGCCAGCCCAATGCTCTGCTTTTAGTCTCTCAGCTAATTTCCAGACACCCTACCATAAATTCCAGGGAGCAGAAAGACTATAATTATTCTTCCCCTGATGGGCTTGCAAGATAAGGAGAGAATATTTACAGCAGCCATGAGAAAGGAATGTACGGCTCCAAAATAAAAAGCATCTTGACATTTCCCTTGTGTAGGCCTCAGAGTGCTGGGAGCCAGGGGAGAGTCTTCAGACCCTCGTGGGTCAGTGAACCTCATTTGAAGAGGCAAAGACACAGAGCTGGCGCAGTTGTGGAAAGGACTGCTTGATTTCAAGGCTTAAGCCTGCAGGTTCTGAGAAACAGATGCATCCAACAGCCAGGGAAATACAAGGAGAGCCTCACGGTGCCTACCTGCTGCCCTAGAATCCTAGAATCACAGAATCAGCCAGCTTGGAAGAGACCTCATCAAATCCAACCTATTACCTGATACCTCCTGACAACTAAACCATGGCTCCAAGTGCCACATCCAAGCCTTCTGTGAACACCTCCAGGGAAAGGGACTCCACCACCTCCCTGGGCAGCACATTCCAAAGGCCAATTACTCTTTCTGAGAAGAACTTTGTCCTCACCTCCAGCCTAAACTTCCCCTGGCACAGCTTGAGACTGTGTCCTCTTGTTCTGGTTGCCCAGGAGAAGAGACCAACCCCCACCTGGCTACAACCTCCCTTCAGGGAATTGTGGAGAGCAATCAGGTCTCCCCTGAGCCTCCTCTTCTCCAGGATAAGCAACCCCAGCTCCCTCAGCCTCTCCTCACAGGGCTGTGCTCCAGACTCCTCCCCAGCCTCATTGCCCTCCTCTGGACATGTTCAAGTGTCTCAATGTCCTTCTTAAATTGAGGAGCCCAGAACTGGACATGGTACAGCAGTATCAGCAGTAGCTGGTTTCATTTAAACAGGAGTTAAATTTCTTACTTATTACTCTTTTTTAAACTTTTTCCCCTGTGCTACTCAACCAGGTGCACTTGGTTATCTCTAACTGCTCTAAAAATAAACAAGAGGGGATTCTGCTGCTCTGCTCTGGGAACATATCACCTGGAGTACTGTGCCCAGGGCTGGAACCCTGGACAGTACAGGAAGGACATGGAGCAGGTCCAGAGGGGGGTTGGAGGAGCCCAGAACTGGGCACAATACTCAAGGTGTGGCCTAACCAGTACTGAATACAGGGGCAGAAGGACTTCCCTGCTTGTTTGGTTCGGTTTCTGGAGATGAGGTTGACATCCCAGGCACAAATCCAGGCTGGGCAGGGACTGGCTGGAGAGCAGCCCTGAGGAGAGAGACTTGGGGGTGCTGGGGGAGGAGAAGCTCCCCAGGAGCTCTCAGGGTGCACTTGCAGCCCGGAAAGCCAATCCGAGCCTGGGCTGCAGCAGGAGAAGTGTGGCCAGCAGGGCAAGGGAGGGGATTCTCCCCCTCTGCTCAGCCCTGCTGAGACCCCACCTGGAGTACTGCCTCCAGTTCTGGAGCCCCTATGCCAAAGAGGGATCTGGAGGTGCTGGAAGGTGTCCAGAGCAGGGCCAGGAGGATGAGCAGAGGGCTGGAGCACCTCTCCTGTGAGGACAGACTGAAGGAGTTGGGGCTGTTCAGTCTGGAGAAGAGAAGGCTCCCAGGTGACCTCATTGTGGCTTTCCAGTATCTGCAGAGGGCTACAGGAAGGCTGGGGAGGGACTGCTCAGGATGTCAGGTAGTGATAGGACTAGGGGGAATGGAATGAAGCTGGAGGTGGGGAGATTCAGGCTGGATGTGAGGAGGAAGTTCTTCCCCAGGAGAGTGGTGAAGCCCTGGAATGGGTTGTCCAGGGAGGTGGTTGAGGCCCTGTCCCTGGAGGTGTTTAAGCCCAGGCTGGATGAGGCTCTGGGCAGCCTGATCTAGTGTGGGGTGTCCCTGCCCATGGCAGGGGGTTGGAACTAGCTGATCCTTGTGGTCCCTTCCAACCCTGACTGATACTATGACACAGTTGTGAAGCAGCAGTTTGGGCATAAATGGCAGTTTCACTTCATTTCCTTATGTAGTTGTTCAGCTACCACAGAGCTGCAGGCAGAGCCAGTTGCCAAACACCTGGCCACAAGCATCTGTGAGATGTTTGGTTTTCTACTGTAAGAATTTGTGAAGAAAAAACAAAAGCAAAAGCAACACCAACCCAACCCAAAACCCACCAGAACAAAAAAAACCCCAAACCCAACCCCCCAAATAAAAGTACATGAAACCTATCTAACATCAGAGCTGCACCTGATTTGAAAATAAAAATTCAAATGTAAAGCTCTCAACTGACCTCAAAAGTTAATTTGAAATATAGTTTGAAGAATATATGAGTTAAAAACATATTAATTTTAAAAATATGTAGATTATTGGAAATGAACAGGGGAGCAGGCAGGTGACCAGTTCAGAAGGGCAATTTGGATCTCAGAAAAACATGAATCTGTCTGCAGGACAGGCCTTGGATGATGGGTTGGAGGTGATGATCTTGAAGGTCTCTTCCAACCTGGTCTCTTCTATTCTATTCCTTTGGGGGCTGGGGAATGCTCTGCGGTCTCCCTGGGGCCTTCTCAACTCCAGGCTGGGCAGCCCCAGCTCCCTCAGCCTGTCCTGATAGCAGAGATTGTCCAGCCCCTGATTATCTTTGTGTCCTCCTCCAGACCATCTCTAGCAGGTTCATGTCTGTCTTGTGCTGGACACTGACACCTGACAGTGGTGGCACCCCCACAACCAAGCCCAGTGGGTGCCCAGCACCTTGGCATCCTGGCTGGGAGCCCCTGCTGCAGGCCACTGGAGCCTGGGGTGGTGCTGAACTCTCTGCTTGTTGTTCTCTGCCCTTACTCTGCCTTCTCTCCTCAGCTGCTCTCATCCCTGCACAAGCTTCAGGACACCTTCCTGAACACTGCCCTTGCCGAAGGTGTCAAATAAAGAGTCCAGGGAGGTCCAGCAGTGGCTTAGTGCTGGACTCACCTTGGATTGGCAATGGGGCACCTCAGAACCTCATCTCTGAGCCCAGAGGTTGGGGCTGGGGTGGTCTCATCAGTAGGAGCCCCTCTTTGGGGACAAAGGTGACTGCTAAAAGGGGGCCATGATGTGTGTGGAGGGGTTTCCCTAGGGAAGTGTGGTCCTGAAATTGGGGAGCAATGGATGAGTCTCCAGATGGAGTGGACAGGGAAGAACAGGAGAGTCCCAAAATGTCGCTGCACCCTGTCCTGTTTTCTTTACTTCTAGCCAGGAAGGGTCCAAAGTGGTGCTGCCATGGGCCCTGCTCCCCAGAATCCCTCTGGAGACCCACAGTCCTCTCTCCCCTGGGGTGGGGGGAATCTTTTTCTGTCCACTGGGTGTTTGGGTCCATTTTCAGACACTGGAATGTGCTGCCCAGGGAGGTGGTGGAGTCACCAACCCTGGATGTATTTAAAGGTGTTTTGGATGTGGTGCTTGGGGCTACAGTTTAGGGGTGACCCTTGCAGAGTAGGGTTAATGGTTGGACTTGGTGATCCTGAGGGTCTTTTCCAACCTGAATGTTTTCTGTGGTTTCTGTGGCTCTGTGGGATATCCTGGTAAGGCATTAAGTGCCCTGAAGAACTATTTCCTGTTCAGTGAGAAAGCAGACTGTGTGGGCTGGAAACAAGGTACTGGCCTTAAGAGGGAAGGGGAAATTAAGGAAGGGAGACACCTTGGTGCCCTACTAAGTGAAAAGAATTCAATTAAGAAAGTCAAAGAGACAAGCTTGCCTCTCTGTCTGACAACTGTGCAGCTGTTCTTCAGAGAGGGGTGCAGGTTCCCTCAGAAAGAGGAGAGCCTGCAGGCTGGGTCAATGCAAGGAGCTCAGCAATCACTGCCGAGATTGTGGAGACCTTTCCTGCTTTTGCCATATATGGTGGAAGGTTGTGATGTGTTCTGAGGAGAACCAACCAATTGCTCTCTGTATCTGCCTGTGATTACAGAGCCCAGTGAACTTTAATTATGATCTAAGTTTTGGACTAAGTCAGTGCTATCAAATGTAGCTACTGTGCATCCTCACTGCTAGAAATGCAAGCTTCTAAGTAAACTTACCACAGCAACATGCTGCTCAGCATGACTTTTGATCTCAGTTTCAGTTAGCATTTAAATAGGACTCTCAAATCAGCAGAAATTAAATTCCAGCATCCAAGATGGAAGCTCAGAAAGTCTGTGACCTTTTGCCTTCTCCTGGACATTTCTTCACTCCATCTGTCTGAAGTTTCAGTGGTAGCAATCAGCTGCCTCAGCCTACAAGCGTGGCACCTTGCTCACACCACAGCTCAGCCCTGCTGAAATTCAGTCAGGCCTCCCTGGAAGAGTCTCTCAGTTCATCTGGTTTGCTCAGAGCCCATGGAGTGCAGCAAGGTGATGATACCACTGCTTAAAAAATGTGTTGGATGCAGCAGAAAACACCACACGAAGCTCTCATTTAAGAAGTGGATTACAAGAATGAACCTCCATGGCTGCAAACAGAGCAGTTCAAATTTTAACTGACCACGGCTCAATCAGGACCCCACTCTCTTAATTTCCTAGGCTAAGCTAATGGTGAAATGAAATAGTTCTGTTCTTTCAGACTGTTCTGTTATGAACTTACAATCAAACCCTCGAAGAATAAATCAGAAACATAAGAGTTGAAATATTTACTCCTCCTTTCAGTTATGATCCTGGTTTGTTTTGAATGCTACTTTGCATAGCTGTGCAGGTATTTGCCAGAAAATAAGGAGCTGGTGGTTTGTGGCTGTTATTCCTTTACACTTTTTTTCCATTCATATAAAATAAAACATAAAGAGACAGAACACACATTGCGTTCAACAAGCCACAGGAGTCACTGCGACAGAGGAATCAACTGTGAGCAGAGTCACTAACTGTGAGCAGAGTCACTAACTGTGAGCAGAGTCACTAACTGTGATTTATAGTCCTGTGGATTTTGGATCTCATGGAAGCAGTTGGGGGATTTTCCTCCTAGCCTTGACACTCAGAAGTTCTCCAAGGAACACAGTTAGGCTCTCTCCAGCAGATAGCCACTGACTCTGTTGATAACACAACTAAATGGAGGATGAGTGAAGAGGAGGTTCAGGGGAGACCTCGTTGCTCTCTACAACTACCTGAAGGGAGGTGGTAGCCAGGTGGGGCTTAGTCTTTTCTCCCAGGCAACCAGCACCAGAACAAGAGGACACAGTCTCAAGCTGGACCAGGAGAAGTTTAGGCTGGAGGTGAGGAGAAAGTTCTTCTCAGAAAGAGTAATTTGCCACTGGAATGTGCTGCCCAGGGAGGTGGTGGAGTCACCATCCCTGGAGGTGTTCACAGAAGGCTTGGATGTGGCACTTGGAGCCATGGTTTAGTTGTCAGGAGGTGTTTGGTATTAGGTAATAGGTTGGACTTGATGATCTCTGAGGTGTTTCCAAGCTGGTTGATTCTGTGATCCTGTGAGTGGACAGAAATACCTGACTGCTTTCAGCCTGCCAGCTGCACTTATGCACACTAGCTTCATAGAAATATCACCTCAGTCTCTAGAGGTGAATCTTCATCAGGTCACCTGGCATTTGTTCCAGCTCATTATTATTGTGTAAAGTGATCCAACCCAAGGTTCATACAAATAAATAGAAGATAATGATTTAAAATGTAGACAGATGCTTCCTTGAAGTTGATTACACTGAGATATTGGCATTAAATATCTAATTTAATTAAAGATAGTGACAAAGGCTTTTAAATGGATAAAGAATTAAGTTTGGGGGGGGGGGGTTATAGATTTGGGGGAGGGGGGAAGGTAAATAGTTTAGTAGCTTTCTACAAGAAGTCAAAGTAGAAATTGCATGGAGATTTTCCAGCTTTCTGCAAGAGGCTGAGGTGCAGAAGGGAACCACTGAGAGCAGTTTTCACACATAGCAGAATCAGCGATCAACCCTAAGGGACAGGGCTACAGAAGCCAAGCAAGCTGGGTGTAGACCAGAGGAAAATGAACAGAGTTCTCCACAGCATGGATACCTGGTAGGAAAATGGGGAAAATCTCTATCATTCAATCCTGCTCAGTGTTAGCATGAAAGAGATCCTGTAAATGATGATTTAACACACACACAAACGTTTCCTTGAAGTCAATGACGCTGAGATATTGACATGAAATATCTCATTTAAAAAATCAGTGGTTAAAGAAGCAAGATTTCAGGGGGGTTATAGATTTAGGGGAGGGGAAAGGTAAATAATTTAGTAACTTTTTACAAGAAGTAAAAGGAGTTGCATGAAGATTTTCCAGCTGTCTGCAAGAAGCTGAGGTGCAGAAGGGAATCACTAAGAGCAGTTTTCACACATACCAGATTCAGTGACCAACCCTAAAGGGCCAATGCTAAGGAAACCAAGCAAACTGGTTTTAGAGCAGAGGAAAATCAACACAATTCTCCACAGCATTGATACCTGGTAGGAAAATGGGGAAAATATCTATCATTCAATCCTGCTCAGTCTTACTCTGAAAAGAGATTGTCCAAAGGGATGCAAATGCAATCTGCTCACTGTAGGAATGAGCATTAAGGGAAGAAAATCCTAATCATGACCTGGACAGAGTTACAGTCTAATGCAAAATTCTACAACTTCTCTGTCAACATTTCTCATGGTTAATTATTAATCAACAGCTCTGTCAGAACTCCCTTTGAAACCAAACCCATTGTTTGTGCAGGCTAAAATGTTCATGTGAGAGGAATCCACTCCTGTGCTCTCCATTATTAATTACCGAGATAAAAACGTTCATGTGAGAGCAATCCACTCCTGTGCTCTCCATTTTTAGTTACTGAGGTTAAAATATTAATTGTTGAAAGGAACCCACTCCTATGCTCTCCATTATTAATTACTGAAGTAGAGGAACCCACTCCTATGCTCTCCATTATTAATTACTGAAGTTAAAATACTCATTGTGAGAGAAATCCACTCCTATGCTTTCCATTATTAATTAATGAAGTCGAGGAACCCACTCCTATGCTCTCCATTATTAATTACTGAGGCTAAAATATTAATTGTTGAAATGAATCCACTCCTATGCTCTCCATTATTAATTACTGAGGCTAAAATATTAATTGTTGAAATGAATCCACTCCTATGCTCTCCATTATTAATTACTGAAGTTAAAATACTCATTGTGAGAGAAATCCACTCCTATGCTTTCCATTATTAATTAATGAAGTAGAGGAATCCACTCCTATGCTCTCCATTATTAATTACTGAGGCTAAAATATTAATTGTTGAAACGAATCCACTCCTATGCTCTCCATTATTAATTACTGAAGTTAAAATACTCATTGTGAGAGAAATCCACTCCTATGCTTTCCATTATTAATTAATGAAGTAGAGGAACCACTCCTATGCTCTCCATTATTAATTACTGAGGCTAAAATATTAATTGTTGAAACGAATCCACTCCTATGCTCTCCATTATTAATTACTGAGGCTAAAATATTAATTGTTGAAAGGAACCCACTCCTATGCTCTCCATTATTAATTACTGAAGTTAAAATACTCATTGTGAGAGAAATCCACTCCTATGCATTCCATTATTAATTAATGAAGTAGAGGAACACACTCCTATGCTCTCCATTATTAATTACTGAAGTTAAAATACTCATTGTGAGAGAAATCCACTCCTATGCTTTCCATTATTAATTAATGAAGTAGAGGAATCCACTCCTATGCTCTCCATTATTAATTACTGAGGTTAAAATATTGTGAGAGGAATCCACCCCTGTGCTCTCCATTATGAATTACTGGAGTCAAAATACTAATTGTGAGAGGAATCCATTCCTATGCTCTCCATTATTAATTACTGAGGTCAAAATAGTAAATGTGAGAGGAATCCACTCCTAAGGTCTCCATTATTAAAGACAGAATTCGCTTACCTGTTTCATTAGAAGCAATATCACGACAGAGCTGACAGGTGCAGAAGATATTCTGGACCAGATTCCCATGCTGGAACAGAGATCAGAAAGCATCACCAAGCTCATTTTAATGGCTTTGTCCCCAAAATGCTGCTATTTGACTCTACTAAAGATCAGTTATATCATCCCAGCCTGTCAAACAAAAATGAAAAGGGGGGGAAAAAAAATCTTCTTTTAGCAGTATAACTCTTTAAGGAATCTTCTTACAAATCAGAGAAGTCTGTGAAAGTGTCTAAGCTTTCTAGACTCCAACTACATTTTGGGTTGTGTGATTGAAGGCAGAGAGAATTCACTCTAAACTTCACAGAATGTCTGCTTACTGTAGCTTGTCTTGTAGCCAATAAGGAGTCAGAAAACCATTAAGACATTAAAGGGCCAATCCTGTTCCCTTGGAACTCCACGGGAATTCTGCCAGTGGTTTATTTGCAAGAATGCAATCCAGCTCCATAAATACTTCCATGTATTTATATACACCTTAGGAAACCGATGAAAGATGCCCCAGAACACAGGCAAAACCCAAAACTTTGTGCAGGATTGGTTTGTCTGCCAGGAAGCAGCTCAGGATTTTTCCTACCTGATCATACTTTGCCACATGCACGCAGTGAGTGCGAGGCTGGGGGGAAACGAAATGTCCAAACCCTTATGTTACTGGCAGCTAAAATTTTCCCACAGTTCTTGTGCCATTTAGTGTGTTTCTTTTTCACAGCTGCAGAAATTGTCAAAGGATTGCAGCTTCCATTTTCAATCAATGGTTTGCAACTGCTCACCTTGCAGAGAAAAGCCTGAGAACGCCATTGTGCAGGCTCAGGGGATAAAAAACACTTGCAATGCAATAACTTTAGGGTCTGGCTTATGATTGCTATGTTTGGAGTTTTCAGCACGGAGAGCTAAGTTGTTACCTCCTGGAATTCCAATAGAGATGAAACTTGAGGCTGTTCATAGAACCACAGAACCATTTACAGAACCAGGGAATGTTAGGGACTGGAAGGGACCTCGAAAGCTCATCCAGCCCACCCCCCCCTGCCAGAGCAGGGTCACCTAGAGCAGGTCACACAGTACCACAGTATCACAGTATCACTAAGGTTGGAAGAGACCTCGAAGATCATCGAGTCCAACCTGTCACCACAGACCCCATGACCAGACCATGGCACCAAGTGCCACAGCCAATCCCCTCTTGAGCACCTCCAGGGACGGTGACTCCACCACCTCCCTGGGCAGCACATCCCAATGGCCAATGACTCTCTCGGTGAAGAACTTTCTCCTCACCTCCAGCCTAAACTTCCCCTGGCACAGCTTGAGACTGTGTCCTCTTGTTCTGGTGCTGGCTGCTAGAGAGAAGAGACAAACCCCCACCTGGTTTCAACCTCCCTTCAGGTAGTTGTAGAGAGCAATGAGGTCTCCCCTGAGCCTCCTCTTCTCCAGGCTAAGCAACCCCAGCTCCCTCAGCCTCTCCTCACAGGGCTGTGCTCAAGGCCTCTCCCCAGCCTTGTTGCCCTTCTCTGGACACCTTCAAGTGTCTCAATGTCCTTCCTAAACTGAGGGGCCCAGAACTGGACACAGGACTCAAGGTGTGGCCTAACCAATGCAGAGTACAGGGGCAGAATAACTTCCCTGCTCCTGCTGGCCACACTGTTCCTGATGCAGGCCAGGATGCCATTGGCCTTCTTGGCCACCTGGGCACAATGTTGGCTCATGTTCAGGCAACTGTCAATCAGCACCCCCAGGTCCCTCTCTGTTTGGCAGCTCTCAGCTACTCTGACCCCAGCCTGTAGCTCTGCATGGGGTTGCTGTGGCCAAAGTGCAGCACCTGGCACTTGGACTTGTTGAATGCCATCCTGTTGGCCTCTGCCCATCTGTCCAGTCGGTCGAGGTCCCTCTGCAGGGCCCTTCTGCCCTCTAACTGACCAACAGCTGCTCCCAAGAGATGGGAGCCCACAGCCAGGGTAGGATTTGAATATCTCCAGAGAAGGAGACTCCACAACCCCCCTGGGCAGCCTGCTCCAGGGTTCTGTCAGATCTAAGCCCCCAACAAACACCAGCTACTCCTGGAGAGCAAGTCAGGTCACCAGATAGTAGCCTCCAACCCCTGTATGGAGAAAATAACTGAAGCTGCTCCAACACTCTCCTTCTGCTGTAGTGTGAGGTGTCCCTGCCCATGGCATTGGGGTTGGAACTGGATGATCCTTGAGGTCCCTGACAATTCTGTGATTATAGGTGGCTTCATGGCTGGTGTCACTGCCATATTTTTGGGGTTTCAACAATGAAATGGCCTGAATAGCACCTGGCTTGCTGGCATCAGTTGGCATTCACCTTTCTCAAAGGTGGAAGAGAGTCTTTGCTCAGGAGCCTGTGGAGCTTACTGAGGTTTGAAGGGGGGCTAATATCAGGCTTACCTGTGACAAGCTGTGGGATGACACCATGGCTAGAGGAATGGAATGCTAGCAAGGGCCTTCAGCCTCTGAGGTGTGCTGGGGACATCACAGCACACTTGAAGTCTGACAGAGATTAGCCAGGAGCTAGCCCTAGGAGGAGAGGCTGAGGGAGCTGGGGTTGCTTAGCCTGGAGAAGAGGAGGCTCAGGGGAGACCTTCTTGCTCTCTACAACTCCCTGAAGGGAGGTTGTAGCCAGGTGGGGGGTTGGTCTCTATTCCCAGGTAACCACCAAAAGAACAAGAGGACACAGTCTCAAGGTGTGCCAGGGGAGGTTTAGGCTGGAGGTGAGGAGAAAGTTCTTCCCAGCAAGAGAGATTGGCCCTTGGAATGTGCTGCCCAGGGAGGTGGTGGAGTCACCATCCCTGGAGGTGTTTAAGGAGAGCCTGGATGAAGCACTTGGTGCCATGGTTCAGTTGATCAGATGGTGTTGGGTGGTAGGTTGGACTTGATGATCTCTGAGGTCTTTTCCAGCCTGGTTAATTCTGTATTCTGTATTACTAGGAACAAGCTGGGAAAGCAGAGAAATACCTCAAAGGAATTGAAGGGAGTTCCTTTGGGACTTGATGTGGCCAACAGCCCAGCTGAAGAGCCTCTGCACCAATGCATGCTTATGGGTAAGAATTAGAGGCTGAGGTAAGACAGGAAACCTTGTGGTGGATGTCTACCAGATCATGATCAAGGGATGCCTGCTGACAAAGCTTCTTACTGCAGCTACAGGAGGCTTCACACTTGCAGGCTTCCTGTCCTGCTGGAGGATTTCAACCACCCTGACATCTGCTGGGAAAGCAGCAAAGTGAGCTGCAGGCCAAGCAGGAGACTCCTGACATGCATGGAGAAGCACTTCTTGAGCCAAGCAATGGACAGCCCTACCAGAGGGGATGTGGTACTGGACCTGATGGTCACCAGTGCAGGTGAGCTAAGCGGTGACACCAAGACTGGAGGCAGCCTGGGGCCATCAAAGTCATCTAACTTTTGACTTTCATTTGTCACCAGTGGAAGTTGGAACAAATGCTGTCACATTCCAGGCATTCTTGGGAAGTGCTGTACTGCTGTGCAGTGCTCCAGTGTCTCATGGGGGTTTATCTCCTAAAACAATGTCTTTATAGTAAGATTCACAGCTCTGTATCAAATTTAATCAGTGTTCACTGAAACCTTTGGAACCACAAGATTTTACCTACTTCTTTGCTTAGAAGTGGAGAGTTTCCCTCAGTTTGATTCCATTTGCTGCTCAGCTTAATGATGCACAACTTGTTTGTACTGTGGTGGGTTAACACCCTTTTCTGGGAACAAAAGAACAAAGCAGGGTGGAGGGCTTGCAGGTACTTTTCACTCCCTGCAGGGCATTTTTCACCTGGAAGCTGATCTGTTCCACTCCTCCCTCCCTGCCCCTAGGGTATAAAAAGCAGGACCTCGTAGCTGTTGGCCCTTCTCTGGCTCCTGCCTCTGCTGGATGAGAGCTACTGCAGCTGCCCTCCTGCTCCTCTGCCACGTGGTCGGACCTGCTGCCTCCACGCTTCCTCAGAGAAAGGCTGGTTTGGTATTATTCTTTTGTTTTTGTCCCCCTCCCATCCATCCTTGTTCCTTGCCCTTGTGAACCTTTTTCCTGTTATTGTGTTATATATATATATATATATATATATTTGCTTAAGACAATCTTTGCCTCTCTACTTCCAAGCCGACTCCAAATTATTGTTTGGTGGATTGCTCTTTCCTTTTCTCCCCTCTCTGTTGGGAGGGAGGAGGGAGGATGGGGGAGAGTTTCTCAGCCTTGCCCCCCACCTGAGCTCTTAACTTCCAGTTAAGGCTCAAACCACCACATGTACAAATTAAACTTTTCTAGTTGCATACCAGGATGCTTCCAATCATAGAATCATAGAAACAACCAGCTGGAAAAGACCTCAGAGATCATCAAGTCCACCTATTACCTAATACCTAACACCTCCGGCACTAAACCATGGCTCCAAGTGCCACATCCAATCCCCTTTTGAACACCTCCAGGTATGGGGACTGCACTACCTCCCTGGGCAGCACATTCCAGTGGCAAATTACTCTTTCTGAGAAGAACTTTCTCCTCACCTCCAGCCTAAACTTCCCCTGGTGCAGCTTGAGACTGTGTCCTCTTGTTCTGGTGCTGGCTGCCTGGGAGAAAAGACCAAGCCCACCTGGCTACAACCTCCCTTCAGGAAGCTGTAGAGAGAATGCTTCTGTGTTCTGTGTCTCTGTCACTCATGGGGGCACCTCCTCTTATTTCTTTCACCAGACACAACTGACAAACAGCACTGTCCTATATACTTAATCTCTCCTGCCACATGATTTCTGGTCATGCCCAGATCCCTGCCTTCTGTCTTAACTCCTAAGCTGGTGCAATTTTCTGGGAGGAATGAAGAGTGAGGCTGCAAAGAGAGGCAGGTGTCTGGCTGGGCAGCCATGCATCTATATAAATATAGCTGTGGAAGAGAGTAAGTCATAGCGCAGCCTGCAGCATGCCACTTTCAGCCCCAGCTGCAGACAGCCGGCACAGAGCCTCAGCAGCATTCTCCCTCAGCTGCCTGTCCTTAGTTCTCTCTGTCACGGCATTCAGCAGCAGTTACTGGTGTGAGGGGACGAGGAAAAGTTGCCAAACCTTTCTGCACAGAGCAGAGCAGAGGGGAGCAGTGCATCCGCTTCAACAGCCCCGACGGCAACGACAGCAGCGCCGTGCAGTACATCTGGGAGACAGGAGATGACAAGTTCATTGACAGGAAGTTTCATGCTGGCATTTGGTATTCCTGTGAAGAAATGGTAAATGAAGAAGGTGAGTAGCCCTCCTGGCCACCCGCTTCGGAAAGCAGTCAGTGTTCTTCCGACTTGTTCGGGTCGCCTCCCTCTGCCGTGCTAGCTTGGATATCTCGGGAAGGAAAAGCTCTCCTTAAAACCTGCACTTTCTGGGGAGGATGATCCTGGAGGCTACTGCCTAATAGATTCCTAAAGAATCTGAATAATTATTCAAAAGGAGAACCTGAGGGAGCTGAGGGCTCTGTAGCTCAGAGAAGAAGAGACTGAGAGGTGCCCTCATTATAAAGCTGTGCAGGGTGAGTGCCCAGAGGCTGGAGCCAGGCTCTGCTGGGTGATGCCCAATGCCAGCACAAGGGGCAGTGCTGGAAGCTGAGGCAGAGGAAGTGCCATGGAAACAGGAGGAAAAAAATTCTTTCCTGTGAGGGTGACAGAGCCCTGGAGCAGGCTGCCCAGGGGGGTTGTGGAGTCTCTTCTCTGGAGACATTCAAAACCCTCCTGGATGTGTTCCTGTGTGACCTGCTCTAGGTGCTCCTGCTCTGGCAGGGGGGTTGGACTGGATGAGCTTTTGAGGTCCCTTCCAACCCCTAACATTCTGTGATTCTGAGGGACTCAAAGAAATTTAGAGGGACAGGTTGCAGCACAAATTAATTAATTACAAATAAATGGCTATTCCTGGAACACGAAGTTAAGTTACTTCAACAGGAAAGTGTTTCCTTTTGCTACTGCTTTTGGGCAAAAATGAAACTATTTGCCTTAACTGCTTGCTCACAGTCCCCTCTGACAATATATAAAGCACATCTTGGTTTAAAAATCATTTTAGCAATTAAAGCTGTGAGTTCTAAGTTATTCCTTCCTAAGCACAGATATTTCTCCTTTCTTGCTGCAATCTCACCTTTCACAAATCAAAGGAGAAGATTCTTTTCACCCTTCTAAAACACAGTTTGGAGATTTACTAGTCATGAGTTGTGGCATTTCATTGATTTTACCTCTGCATGGGTAAGTGTCAGTAGAATGAATTTAGCTTCTAATTCATTGTGGATCTTTATATCAGGGAAGTTGTTCAGCTGGTTCAAGAAATAAGGCCCTGGAGCAAGATTAGGTCTTTCCCACCCTGTGATAGGACAAGGAGCAAGGGATGTAAGCTGCAGCACAGGAGGTTCCACCTCAACACAAGGGGGAACTTCTTTACCCTAAGGGTCACAGAGCCCTGGAGCAGGCTGCCCAGAGAGGTTGTGGAGTCTCCTTCTCTGGAGACTTTCAAAGCCTGTCTGGATGTGTTCCTGTGTGACCTGAGCTGGATTGTACAGTCCTGCTCTGGCAGGGGGTTGGACTCGATGACCTCTTTGGGTCCCTCCCAACCCCTGACATTCTCTGAGCCTGTGATCCCTTATTGTCTCGATCAGTTTACAAATGGCAACTAGAGCAAAAGTAGAGGAATCAAATCAGCTGTCATCTGTGCTATAAAATGCAAATATTCTCACAGTTGCCACTCCTTGCCCAGAGAGGTTGTGGGGTCTCTGCTCTGGAGACATTCAAACTCCGCCTGGCTGTGTTCCTGTGTGATCTGCTCCAGGTGACCCTGCTCTGGCAGGGGTGGGGTGGATGATTTTTCGAGGTGCCTTCCACCCCCTGACATTCTGTGATTCTTTAAAGCCCAGAATCTCTTGGAGGTTATGCAGTTTTAAGGGGGTAAATGCCAAAGATCAGAGTCTGAAACTGGACACAGTACTCCAGGTGTGGCCTCAGCAGGGCAGAGCAGAGGGGGAGCAGCACCTCCCCAGCCCTGCTGGCCACACTTTGCTTGCTGCACCCCCAGGCTCCCATTGGCTCTCTTGGCCAGCAGGGCACACTGCTGTCCCATGCAGAACTTGCTGCCCACCAGCACTCCAAGGTCTTTCTCTGTGGAGCTGCTTTCCAGCAGGGCAGCCCCCAACCTGCCTTGTTCCTGTAAGGAGAGGTCTTCCACTAGGGAGAAGATGGTGTAGAGGCCACTGGTCCCATTTTGGCTTTCACAGCTACAGCCTTTTGGAATTCAATTCACAGCCTTTTGGAATTCCTTTCACAGCCTCTCCCTAAGTCTCCTAGCCTCTGGTTCTGCTTTGATAAATTCTGGAAGGATTCTCTTGCTAAATTCCAGGAGCAGGTTCATGTCTCAGGGACTCTGCCTGTGCACAACCATACAGCAGAAATAGTTTTCCCTGGTCATCTAAGTTTGTGCTTTGATGTGTTCTCTGCTTTCTCTTCATCTTTTCTTTCAGATCATTACAGAATGCAAAATAATCCATTTCAAACTTTTTTTTTCCTTTTACTCTTGTTTTTTCAGGTGAGAAATGTCGAAGTTTCATCAGTCTGACCCAAGCTGCTGATCGAGGTAGGTATGAATAATTTATGCAAATAAAACTTTCCTGACCAGGTTGATCAATAGAAATAGTCTGAGGTTTGGTATCAAAAATCCTTGCTTTAATCTCACACAGTTTTGGTCCTTTATTTAGCTTCTCAGCTTCAAAATGAAGTCCACATAACTCGAAGTATGAATCTAAGGCTTTTGAAAACACTCAGTTTTCCAAGCTGAATCTCCCCATTTCCAGTTTTGCTCCATCCCCCCCAGTCCTATCACTCCCTGACACCCTCAAAAGTCCCTCCCCAGCTTTCTTGCAGCCCCCTGCAGATACTGCAAGGCCACAATTAGGTGTCCTCAGAGCCTCTCTTCTCCAGACTGAACAGCCCCAACTCCCTCAGTCTGTCCTCACAGCAGAGCAGCTCCAGCCCTCTGCTCATCCTCGTGGCCCTTCTCTGGACACCATCCAGCACCTCCAGAGCCTTTCTGGAACAGAGGCTCCAGAACTGGACCCAGAGCTCCAGCTGTGGTCTCAGCAGAGTGGAGCAGAGGGGCAGAATCCCCTCCCTGGCCCTGCTGGCCACACTTCTCTTGCTGCAGCCCAGGCTCTGCTTGGCTCTCTAGGCTGCAAGTGCTCCCTGCTGGCTCCTGTTGAGCTTCTCCTCCCCCAGCACCCCCAAGGCCTTTTCTTCAGGGCTGCTCTCAAGCCAGTCACTGCCCAGCCTGGATCAGTGCTCAGAATTGCCCCAACACAGATTCAGGACCTTGCACTCGGTCTTGCTGAACCTCATGAGATTGTCCTGGGCCCAGCTCTGCAGCCTGTCAAGGTCCCTCTGGATGGTTCCCTTCCCTCCTGCTGTTTGATGCACCACACAGCTTGGTGTCATCAGCAAACTTGCTGAGTAGGCTGAGAGGACTTGAGGGAAACCTATTGTGGATCAAACCAATCTTGGTGGCAGTCTGAATGCCCTCCCTGTACCTCACACAGCTCTAAGGAGGCATTTCCATTCCCCTCTCTGTTCCTCTTCCTACAAACCATGCCTGGAGCTGCTGTTCAGTGCCACCTCCTGCAATGTAAACCCCATCACTGTTGTGGTTACACCAGTCACTTTGCAAGTGGTTGATCCAGGGGGAAAAAAAGATCTTCCTTCTTCCCCAGGAGGCTGAAATTGCCTGTGCAGGATACTGGGGTTGGAGAACTTCTCTGAATCCTGGGGGAACCTCATGAATTTCAACAAGGGCAAGAGTAGGACCTTGGGAGGAACAACCTCTGCACCAGGACAGTTGAGGGGTGACCTGATGGAAAAGAACCTCTGCAGAGAAGGGTCTGGGATTGCTGATGGACAAGAGTGGTCTCCTGGCATGCATGAAGAAGAGTGTGACCAGCAAGTTGAAGGAAGTTCTCCTTCTCCTCTACTTTGACCTACTAAGGATACATCTGGAATATGAGGTTCAGTTCTGGGCTCCCCAGCTCAAGAGAGATAGGGAACTACTGGAGAGACTCCAGCAGAGGATTACAAGGATTCTGAGGGGCCTGGAGCAGCTGTGTAAGGAGGAAAGGCTGAGAGCCCTGGGGCTGTTGAGCCTGGAGAAGAGCAGACCCAGAGGGGATCTGAGTAATGCTCAGCAAGAGCTCAAGGACCTGCAGGGCCCCAGCTCAAGAGGCTGGGGCCAGACTCTGCTCAGTGGTGCCCAGGGACAGCACAAGGGGCAGTGGGCACAGACTGCAACCCAGGAGGCTCCACCTGAACAGGAGGAGAAACTTCTTTGTGGTGAGGGTGTTGGAGGCCTGGAGCAGGCTGCCCAGAGAGGTTGTAGAGTCTCCTTCTCTGGAGAGCTTCCAGCCCCAGCTGGACATAGTCAGTGTGGTGGTGTTAGGTCACAGGCTGGACTTGATGATCTCAGAGGTCTATTCCAGCCTCACTAACCCTGTGGTTCTGTGACTGCTTGTAAACACCAGTGCTGTTGATTTGCTTTCCTAGGGGTTTTGTGGTTGTCTATTGTAGCAGAGCTCCTGTACATCACTTTGCTTCTGATGGGAGTCATTCTGATGTCGGTAGAGATGTGCCTCTGCAGCACTGCCATCGACGGGCTGAAGATCAACGCCTTCTCCGCAGTGGTCACCGTGCTAGCAGGTACAGCTAAGGAGCTTCATTCCTTGCAGCCAGGAAATGCACCACTGGAAATTAGTCAATGTCCAAGTTCACAGGATCAGAGGATCAGAGGATGTTAGGGGTTGGAAGGGACCTCTGGAGATCTTCCAGTCCAACCCCCTGCCAGAGCAGAACCATAGAATCCAGCACAGGTCACACAGGAACACATCCAGACAGGGCTGAGAAATCTGGAGGAAGAACTTCTCTATTCTGAAGGTGACTGAGCACTGGAACAGGCTCCCCAGAGAGGTTGTGGAATCTCCTTCTCTGGAGACTTTCAAGCCCTGTCTGGATGTGATGCTCTGATCCTGTGATCTTCTATTGTCAGTGTCTCCAGGTTTTGTAATAGTAGATCCCAGGGAGGTTCTCCTCCCCCTCTCCTCTGCCCTGCTGAGACCTCACCTGGAATATTGCATCCAGTGCTGGGCTCCCCAGTTCAGGAGGGACAGGGATCTGCTGGAGAGAGTCCAAGGGAGGGCTCCAAGGATGCTGAAGGGACTGCAGCACTGCCTGGTGTGGAGAGGCTGAGAGGCCTGGGGCTCTTTCCCAAGGCTATAAGCTATTCCTTATCTGAATAATCACAAACATTTTTATCCACATCCTTGTTTGATTTGCCATGTACAGTATTAAGGAGGCTTAGGCAGCAAGCTTTTTCCTGGACATTATGTCTCCTAGTAAAATGCATTGAAATATTAAAAACTGAAACCCATCTGTGTCCCAGCTCTGAAACTTCTCTGTAAATCCTGTGCAGATAGAACCCAAATCTATTTGCCCTAATCTGTAATGAAGAGGCAACTTCATGTGCAAACGTGCTCTTGAGTCTAGCAGACAAATGCAAATTCAAGCTCAGCTCCTGGTAAGAGAGTCTGCAGAATTCCAGCTGTGTTCAAAAACACCTCTGTTAAGGTATTCAGTCATTAAAATAAAGACCCAAACACGTTAAGACTTGTGTCTGATTTCTCAGTTCCCTCAGCATTTAAGCTCAGGCTGAATACAATCTGCAGCTGTGCATTCTGACTTGGGCAGAACTTGATGACTTACAAGAAGATTCAATGTGAAATTTTCTGACCATAGCTAAGTAGGCTTCTTATGTGCCCAATGCTGCTCCTGACTCTGCAGGAATAATTACTCTATTTTATCACAGCATCACAGAGTGTTAGGGGCTGGAAGGGACCTTGACAGCTCACCCAGTCCAACCCCTCTGCCACAGCAGGGTCACCTAGAGCAGGTCACACAGGAGCACATCCAGGTGGGGTTTGAATATCTCCAGAGAGGGAGATTCCACAACCCCCCTGGGCAGCCTGCTCCAGGGGCTCTGTCATCCTCACAGGGAAAAAGGTTTTCCTCACATTTACATGGAACTTACTATGCCTCAGCTTCCACCGTTGCCCCTTGCGCTGGCATTGCTTTCTCTTAACTACTCGTGCCCTGCTAGTTAACTCCCTTGCTAGGAAAGACACATTGTTGACACCACCTCCTGCTTGCCCTCAGCAGCCTTTGAGAAAAATCACAGAATTGTCAGGCTTGGAAGGGACCTCAAGGCTCAGCCACTTCCAACCCCCCTGCCATGGCCAGGGACACCTCACACTGCAGCAGGTTGCTCACAGCCACAGCCAGCCTGGCTGCAAACACCTCCAGGCAGGAGGCTTCCATCACCTACTTGGGCAACCTGTGCCAGGCTCTCACCACCCTCATGGGGAAGATCTTCTTAACATCTAATCTAAAATCTCCCTTCCTCTAGCTTGGATCCCTTACCCCCAGTCCTATCACTCCCTGACACCCTCAAAAGTCCCTCCCCAACTTTCTTGGAGCCCCCTTCAGATACTGGAAGGCCACAATTAGGTGTCCTCAGAGCCTTCTCTTCTCCAGGCTGAACAGCCCCAACTCTTTCAGTCTGTCCTTAGAGCAGAGCAGCTCCAGCCCTCGTGGCCTTTCTCTAGCTTTGCCTTGTTATGTCCAAGGACTTGCATCCCAGGCTGAGAGATACTAGGTGCTAGCTAGTTAGTTTTGCAAGAATTCATGAGATAGACCTAACCAGTTGGCTCCTGTGAGTGTGGGGGACTGTCTGCTCTGAAAAGCTAAAGTGTCTTAGCACCTGGGATAATGGGAGTGCAAGGGTGATGATGGCTTTGGAAATGAAGCTGAGAACAAACCCCTGATGTTCACAGGGCATCATAGAATCACAGAATAGCTCAGGTTGGAAGGGATCTCAGAGATCATCTACTCCAACCTCCCCACCATGTGCAGGGACACAGAATGCAGAATTCAGAGTACAGTATTAACCAGGTTGGAAAAGACCTTCGAGATCAAGTCTACCCAACACCATCTAATCAACTAAGCCATGGCACCAAGTGCCTCATCCACTCTTTTCTTAAACACTTCCAGTGATGGTGACTCCACCACCTCCCTGGGCAGCCCATTCCAATGGCCAATCTCTCTTGATGGGAAGAAGAGCCCTGGAGAAGGCTGCCCATAGGGCTTGTGGAGTCTCCTTCTCTGGAGCCTTTCCAGCCCTGTCTGGATGTGTTCCTGTGTGACCTGTGCTGGGTTCTATGCTCCTGCTCTGGCAGGGGATGCAAAGACCTCTGGAGGTCCCTTCTAACCCCCTAACATCCTCTGATCCTGTGATCCCTGCGAAGGGCTGACTTACTAAGATGATTTCAGAGAGCAAATCAACTTGCTGCCTTTTAATATCTATGGACTGCATGTCCCACTGCTCCTTCAGAGTCCTCTAACGTACAGAGGAGGTGCCAAGGGACTCAAAGGTATCACAGTATCGCTAAGGTTGGAAGAGACCTCGAAGTCCAACCTGTCTCCACAAACCCCATGACTAGACCATGGCACCAAGTGAAAGGACATTGCCCCCCAGGGAGAACACTCCTGCCCACTGCAGGCTTGAACTCACAACCTTCCCAGTAAGAGTCTTAGGTGCTACCAACTGAGCCACATGCCACATGAGTGACTGCCCTGGCAAAAGCCTGACACAAATACACCTAGGCTATAAACTGAGTGATGTACGGAATTTAGATTCTTGCAAAAAGGAGCTCAAGGGACAACTGAGCTCAAAGGACAGCTGCCAAAAGCTGACCAATAAGAATCTCCTCTAATCCCATCTTTAATCTTCTTATGCTATTATGTTTTTTAGGTCTTCTGGGCATGGTTGCTCACATGATGTACACAACTGTCTTTCAAATGACTGTAAATCTTGGTCCTGAAGACTGGAGGCCGCACACGTGGGATTATGGCTGGTCCTACTGGTACCTGTTGGTTTATATTTGGTTCTTCCCTCACATTTCAGTCCCTTACCTTTTATTCAAGGAATTTCTAAGGAACAGGTCTACCTCGTGTCACTTCTGAGGATACAGATCACTAAGCAGCTGTTTTTCCCCAAATTCCATTGTCTTAGATGATTGCACAGAGTGTGTAAGCGTGCTAGCTTTGTATTTGACACGCTTCAGGCAGCACAGAGACCCCTAACTGCTCTGCACGAATTAGATGTCCTTCTCCATACATATAAGACCCACATCACAGAATCACAGCATGGTAGGAGTTGGAAGGGACCTATGGAGGTCACCCAGCCCAACCCCTGCTGAAGGAGGGTCACCCAGAGCAGGTTGCACATGGCATCCAGGTGGGCTCTGAAAGTCTCCAGAGGAGGAGACTCCACAGCCTCTGTGGGTGGCCTGGTCCAGTGCTCTGTCACACTCACAGGAAAGAATTCTTGTGTCACATTCCACTTGCTTCCCCTTGCCCCTCAGTCCTATCACTGTGACAAGAGACTGCCCCTTCTTGATAGTCCCACTCAAGGTATTGATCAGATCCCTTCTCAACCTTCTCTTCTCCAGACTAACCAGCCCCAGGTCTCTCAGCCTTTCCCCATAAGTCAGGTGTTCTAGTCCCTTAATCATCCTTGTAGCCCTTCCTTCTACTCTCTCCAGTAGCTCCCTGTCTCCTCAACTGGGGAGCCCAGAAACAGACACAAAACTCCAGGTGAGGTCTCACTAGGGCACAGTAGAGGGCCAGGAGAACCTCCCTTGACCTGCTGGTCATGCTCATCTTGCTGCACCCCAGGATCCCATTGGCCTTCTTGGGCACAAGGGCACATTGCTGTCCCATGCAGAACTTACTGTCCCCCAGGACTCCAAGGTCCTTCTCCCTGGAGCTGTTTTCCAGCAGGTCAGTCCCTAGGCTGTACTGGTGCATTCTTGCCCAGGTGTAGGACCCTACACTTGCCCTTGTTAAACCTCATCAGGTTCCCTCTCCACCCAACTCTCCAGTTTGTCCAGACCTCATCAGCTTGATGACCTACCAGCCACTCCTCTCAGTTTGGTATCATCAGCAAACTTGCTGAGGGGCCACTCTGTCCCCCCACCCGGGTAGTTAATGAAGGTGTTGAGCAAGGCTGGACCCAGTACTGACCCTGGGGGAGCACCACTAGCTACAGGTCTCCAACTGAACCCTGCACCACTGATCACAACTGTCTGGGCTCCACTGTTTAGCCAGACCTTGATCCATCTTACAGTCCACTCATCTAACCCACACTTCCTGAGCTTCCCTGTGAGGATGTTATGGGAGATGGTCTCAAAATTCAAGGAAGACAACATCCATTGCTCTTCCTTCATCCAGCAAGCTGGTCACCACATCAGGGAAGGCTCTCAAATTGGGCTATCATCATTTCCCCTTTGTGAATCCATGATGACTACTCCTGATAGATTTCTCTTCTTCCATGCAGCTGGGTCGGGACAATCCCAGCACCAAAACAGGCTGGGCAGGGACTGGCTTGAGAGCAGCCCTGAAGAAAAGGACTTTGGGGTGCTGGGGATGAAAAGCTCAACAGGAGCCAGCAGTGAGCACCTGCAGCCCAGAGAGCCAAGCAGAGCCTGGGCTGCATCAGGGGAAGTGTGGCCAGCAGGGCCAGGGAGGGGATTCTGCTCCTTGCTCCACTCTGCTAAGACCACAGCTGGAGCTCTGGGTCCAGTTCTGGAGCCTCTGTGCCAGGAAGGATCTGGAGGTGCTGGAGGGTGTCCAGAGAAGGGCCATGAGGAGGAGCAGAGGGCTGGAGCTGCTCTGCTGTGAGGACAGACTGAGAGAGTTGGGGTTGTGCAGTCTGGAGAGGAGAAGGCTCTGAGGAGACCTAATTGTGGCCTTGCAGTATCTGCAGGGGGCTCCAAGCAAGCTGGGGAGGGACTTTTGAGGGTGTCAGGGAGTGATAGGACTGGGGGGGATGGAGCAAAACTAGAAGTGGGGAGATTGAGATTGGATGTGAGGAAGAAGCTGTTGCCCAGGAGGGTGGTGAGAGCCTGGCACAGGCTGCCCAGGGAGGTGGTGGAAGCCTCCTGCCTGGAGGGTTTTGCAGCCAGGCTGGCTGTGGCTGTGAGCAACCTGCTGCAGTGTGAGGTTGTCCCTGCCCATGGCAGGGGGTTGGAACTGGCTGATCCTTGAGGTCCCTTCCAGCCCTGACAATTCTGTGATTCTATGTGCTTAAAGACAACCTCCAGAACGAGCTGCTCCATCACCTTTCAGGGATGGAGGTGAGGCTGCAGTTATCCAGGTTCTTCTTGCCCTTTATGAAGACTGGAATGACAATGGCTTTCTTCCAGGCCTCAGGCACCTCTCCTCTTCTCCAGGACCTTTCAAAGATGATGGAGAGTGGTACAGCACCATCAGCCAGCTCTCTCAGCACTCACAGGTGCATCCCTTCAGCAGCCAGGATTTGTGGGTGTGTAGTTGGCCCAAATGATCCCTGACCCTTTCCTCATTGCCCAAGAGAGAGTCTTCCACTCTCCAGGCTTGCTCTCTTACCTCCAGGACTGGGATTCCTGAGGACTGACATTCCCCAGTTGGATGCAACTCCCAGGACAACTGCCTTGCATAAGTTGTTTAAAATTCTTCCAGCTTTAGCCATTTAGGCTGAATTGTTCCTTACCAGCTACATGCTTCAGGCTGTTGCATTTGGTTCACACTTTCCTCAACAGGCTTAGATAAAGGCACCTTACTTTGGCCCTGGAAACAATTGCAAGACATCCTCTGAGGAGATCTAGTGAGTTTGTTTGAAAGGACAACTGCTGAAGGATTTTCCCTATACAGATGTGATTTTGAATATCCATCTAACCTGATCAGGGGCAATCATTTGATCCTTCAAGTGCCAGAAACCACTATGTCCCCACCCGTGAGTGAGAACAAGAATAGGAGCAACCACATTGGGTTAAATAAAGACAATCAGCATCAGTATTTTGGGTCAGCAGAGCAGAGCTCAGGCTGATTGTCTCCTTAGGGCATCCTATGACAAATGAGATCAGAGGTGGTGGTTGGTCTCTTCTCTCAGGCAACCAGCACCAGAACAAGAGGACACAGTTTCAAACTGTGCCAGGGGAGTTTTAGGCTGGAAGTGAGGAGAAAGTTCTTCACAAAGAGAGTTAGCCATTGGGATGTGCTGCCCAGGGAGGTGGTGGAGTCACCCTCCCTGGAGGTGTTCAAGAGGGAATTGGACGTGGCACTTGGTGCCATGGTTCAGTAGTCATGAGGTCTTGGGGACAGGTTGGACTTGATGATCTCTGAGGTATTTTCCAACCTTATTGATTCTATGAATCATTCTGATACATCCTTGTTACTCTTCCTACTTTTATTGTACCATTATTGAAGAAGAGCTTCTAGCTGCATGCAGCCTTCACTATGAAGACTTACCAGCAAGTTTTGCAGTGAGACAGAGGTTTCCTTTGTTCTGTTCTTCTAATGTTCACTTTCAAATCTCATCTGAAGGTGACAGGACAGTGCTCTGCATCTCTCCAGGATCTATTTCCCAAGCTGTTTGAAGCTATTGTTAGATGTGTGTACATGAGAGGTGGTTCTGTGGTGCTTTCGGAGCACTGAAGGATGGGTCTGGTCACCACTCCCAAGCTGGGCATTAGCCAGGTGATGACAAAAGTTTGTTCAGCAGATGAGGTGGGCCAGCACCCACATGTCACCAACTTGCTCACAGTGGAAAAAGTGATCCCCTTTCCACCAGGAAAAACTGGTCTGAGATGATCTCCTACTAAGTATCCAGACAAGACTCTGGACGATATCCAGGGGCTACTGGGATACCCTCTGTGGATATCATAAGAGCTGTGTAGAATCCTCAGTTATTGCCTTCTTTCCTCATTTCAGACTTAGAGACTCTCAAGCTGTGCCAGGGGAAGTTTAGGCTGGAGGTGAGGAGAAAGTTCTTCCCAGAAAGAGTAATTGGCCTTTGGGATGTGCTGCCCAGGGAGGTGGTGGAGTCACTGTCCCTGGAGGTGTTCAAAACAGGATTGGATGTGGCACTTGAAGCTATGGTTTAGTTAGTCATGAGGTGTTGGGTGATAGGTTGGACTTGATGATCTCTGAGGTCTTTACCAACCCTGCTGATTCTATGATTCTATGACTTTTTGCTTCTTTGACTCTCACTTCTCACAGAATCACAGAATTAGCAAGGTTGGAAAAGACCTTTGGGAGCATCAAGTCCAACCAACCATCCAACAGCATCTAATCAACTAAGCCATGGCACCAAGTGCCTCAGCCAGTCTTGTTTCAAACACTTCCAGGGATGGAGACTCCACCACCTCCCCAGGCAGCCCATTCCAATGGCCAATCACTTTGTCTGTGAAGAATTTCATCCTAACTCCCAGCCTGAACCTCCCCTGGGGCAGCTTGAGATTCTGTTCTGCTGTGTTCTGCTTCCATTTGCTCATTTGTGTGTTTGCTCTTGCAATAATCATTTGGTTTCCCTGGTTTGGAGCTCTGATCTCTGTGCTAGGAGATGTCTCTGTTTTTTTCATGAGTGAGGTTAGGCCTGGGTTTACTCTAATAAGAAGAGTGGTCAGTGGAATGGGGGTTCCTTTGCTACTTCTTTGCAGGGCCACTTTCCACTAGATCAGGTTGCCCAGGACTACATCCAGCCTGGCCTTAAAAACTTCCAGGGATGGAGGTTCCACCATGTCCCTGGGCAACCTGTTCCAGTGTCTCACCACCCTCATGATGCAGAACTTCTTCTTAACATCTAATCTACTGTCCTGAATGTTGATTAAGATGATACTTGCTGTGATATCTGATATACTCTTGTCTTCACAGAATGGTTTGGCTTGGAAGGGACCTCCAAAGCTCATCCAGTCCAACCCCCTCTGCAGTCAGCAGGGACATCCCCAACTAGATCAGGCTGCCCAGAGCCCTGTCGAGCGTCACCTTGAATATCTCCAGGGAAGGGTCCACAACCCCCTCCCTGGGCAACCTGTTCCAGTGTCTCACCACCCTCATAGGGAACAGCTACTTCCTAAACTCTAATCTGAATCTCCCCTCCTCTAGCTTGGATCCCTTACCCCCAGTCCTATCACTCCCTGACACCCTCAAAAGTCCCTCCCCAGCTTTCTTATAGCCCCCTGCAGATCCTGGAAGGCCACAAGAAGGTCTCCTTGGAGCCTTCTCCAGACTGAACAATCCCAACTCTCTCAACCAACCCAATGGCAGGTCCACAACACTGAAAAAAAAAAAAAAACCAAAAAACCCCAAACAAAAGATGTGAAGGGCTTGGATATGCAGCTGCTTCGCTAACTGCTGGTGCCCGTTTCTGTTTGCAGCCTGGCGTGGGCTTCCTTCGCTTGCTGCATGGCCGCAGCTGTCACCACCATTAACAACTACACAAAGACTCTCTTGGAATTGGAGCACAAAAGGAAAGTGCTGGAAAGAAGCATAAGGATTGAATACAGGTTTCCTGCCCAGACAGCTCCAGAGAAAGCTTGCAATGTCTATGTGAACTCTTTCCACAGCAGCGCAGAGGACGCTGCACGCCCAGCGAAGGGCCTGCGCCACCTGGCCACCATCACAGTTCTGTGAGCTGTGCCTCAGGGCATCCTGGAGATCCCAGGCTGGATCAGGCTGCAAGGGCATTCAGCAGTAAAACAGGACTGTTGCAGCAGCTTCAGTTATTTTCTCCATACAGTGGTTGGAGGCTACTATCTGGTGATCTGACTTGCTATCCAGGACTGCCTGGTGTTTGTTGGGGTCTCTGAGGTGTTTCTAGGGGACTTCTTAGAACCATAGAATTGTCAGGGTTGGAAGGGACCTCAAGGCTCAGCCAGTTCCAACCCCTGTGCCACGGGCAGGGACACCTCATACTACAGCAGGTTGCTCACAGCCACAGCCAGCCTGGCTGCAAAAACCTCCAGGCAGGAGGCTTCCACCACCTCCCTGGGCAACCTGTGCCAGGCTCTCACCACCCTCCTGTGGAGCAACTTCTTCCTAACATCCAATCTGAATCTACCCATTTCTATTCTCTTCTTAAACCCATCCAACCCTCAGACCATGAGCCAATGCTGATTAACCAAGTGGACACCAATGATGCTATCTAAGGAGACCCTGAGCATGTCAAGAGTGAGTGCATTGCTCTGGGGATAAAGGGGCAGGACATGATGGCCCAGGTGCTGCTGTCATTGACCCTGCAGGGTCAAGGCTTGGTTGCAAAGAATGGGTCCTGTGGATCAGCACAGGATTCTCCCCATGGAGAAGAACCTGGGAGTGTGGTGGTCAAGAACTTCTGCATGGCACAGCAATGTGCCCTGGTGGCCAAGAAGGCCAGTGGGGTCCTGGGGGCATTAAGAGTGTGTCCAACAGATCCAGAGAGGTTCTACTCCCCCTCTACTCTGCCCTGGTGAGACCCCACCTGGAATATTGCATCCAGTTCTGGGCTCCCCAGTTCAGGAGGGACAGGGATCTGCTGGAAATAGTCCAACAGAGCGCTATGAAGATGATTAAGGGAATGGAGCACTGCCCTACGGTGAGAGGCTGAGAGCCCTGGGGCTGTTTAGGCTGAGAGGGGATTTAGTAAATGTCTCTCAATATCTGAGGGCTGGGGGTCAGGAGGCAGAAGCCAGGTTCTGCTCAGTTGCACCCTGGGATAGGACAAGGGGCAATGGATGGAAACTCCAGCACAGGAGGTTCCACCTCAACATGAGGAGGAACTTCTTCCCTGTGAGGGTCCCAGAGGCCTGGAGCAGGCTGCCCAGAGAGGTTGTGGAGTCTCCTTCTCTAGAGGCTTTCCAGCCCTGTCTGGATGTGTTCCTGTGTGAGCTGTGCTGGATTCTATGGTCCTGCTCTGGCAGGGGGTTGGACTGGAAGATCTCTGGAGGTCCCTTCCAACCCCTGACATCCTGTGATCCTGTGATCCTGTGATTATGCACAGCTAGTCCTGGTGACAGGGGTTTGGCTTTGACAACTGAAGGTCTCTCTCAGAAGAGGAGGAAGTGATGGGGAGAAAGAAGGTTCATTTGGCAAAGCTTGGCAATCAGGCTGTGCAATGTGGTGAGAAATACTTCAGGAGTAATGGAGGAGGGAGATTTTGTCATGAGATAGAAGTCAACAGTGACAGAAAGAAAACAGTTCAAGGTGCCAGGAAAGAAAAGAGCCCTCAGGAATCAAGAAAAAATGCACCTGAGGTTATGGACACTAATGAATACAGCCTGGGAAAGAAGGGAGAGGAACCAGATCTCCACACACAATCGATGAGCTGCAATACAGCTGGAATAAGAGATGTGGTTACACAGTTGGGTTTCTGTGATGGCTGAAGATTAACCCCGAGGAGGGATCTTGTTGAGCTGAGACCACAGAAAATCTAAACTGTGTCTAACAGAAAGAAAGTCAGCAGGATCTTGGGCTGTATTGACAGAGCCAGGTAAGGCATTAGTCTTCATCACTTAGTGTTCGTTAGATGACTTACAGAATGCTGTGTCCACTTTTGGGCTTCACAACACAGGAACAAAGTGGAGGAAGTTTGGCAGATGGCCACCAAGATGGCTAAAGTGGTGTAGAGTAGAGTAGAGTAGAGTAGAGTAGAGTAGAGTAGAGTAGAGTAGAATAGAATAGAATAGAATAGAATAGAATAGAATAGAATAGAATAGAATAGAATAGGTTGGAAAAGACCTCAGAGATCATCAAGTCCAACCTATCACCCAACACCATCTAATCAACTAACCCATGGCACCAAGTGCCTCATCCAGGCTCTTCTTAAACACCTCCAATGATGGTGACTCCACCACCTCCCTGGGCAGCACATCCCAATGGCCAATCTCTATTTGAAGAACTTCTTCCTAACAGGAAGAAGTCCTTTACAGGTTGGACTTGATGATCTTTGAGGTCTTTTCTAACCTTATTGATTCTGTGATTCTAACATCCAGCCCAAACCTCCCCTGGTGCAGCATGAGACTGTGTCCTCTTGTTCTGGTGCTGGGTGCCTGCCTGGGAGAAGAGACCAACCCCCACCTGGCTACAACCTCCCTTCAGGGAATTGCAGACAGCAATGAGGTCTCCCCTGAGCCTCCCCTTCTCCAGGCTAAGCAACCCCAGCTCCCTCAGCCTCTCCTCACAGGGCTGTGCTCCAGACCCCTCTCCAGCTTTGTTGCTGTAAGAGGGTACAAGGCTGAGGCTTTTTCTGCCTGTGGAGGAGATTTGGACCTCTCCACTACCTACAATGCAAAGCAGACTTCTCACTTCCTAGAAGAAAGTCATTTATTACATAAAGCTGAGCTCTTCCCACTGATGGAATGAGAAACACTGGACACAGGTTTGGACTGCATATAAGGAGGAACTTTTCCATTGTGAGGCCAGTCAAGCAGTGGAACAGGCTGCTCAGAAGATGCTGTGTAGTATCCCCTTGAGTGCTTTCCAGAACTGACTAGGTAAAGCCCTGGACAACCAGGTCTTAGCTCAGAGTTGCTGGGAGGGCAGACCAAAGATCTCCTGAGGCAGCTTTCCCCCCGAGTGCCATGGTCCTGCCCCTGCTGCCTCCCCAGAGTTGAATCTTCTATTTTGAAATCTTTGGTACTTCTTTTTTTCCCCTGCCCCCCTCAGTACCAATGCTGCTTTCTTTCTTTCTGCTTCAAACACTGAATGAACCTTGATTTTCAAGGCTGATGTTCTGCACCTCCATGCAAGGGTAGAGATTCCTTGACAGCAGACTTTATTTCCCTACACTCAGCTGTTGGCTCCTGTTCTAAAGCATTAAATCTGTGCAGGGTGACATCCTCATCACAGAGTCACAAAATGTTAGGGGGGTGGAAGGGTCCTTGAAAGCTCATCCAGTCCAACCCCCCTGCCAGAGGAGGGTCACCTAGAGCAGATCACACAGGAACACATCCAGGTGAGGTTAGAATATCTTCCCAGAGGGAGACCCCACAGCCCCCCTGGGCAGCCTGCTCCAGGGTTCTGTCACTCTCACAGGGAAAAAGGTTTTCCTCATGTTTCCATGGAATTTCATAGGCCTCAGCTGCCAGGACTGCCCCTTGTGCTGGCATTGGGCATCCCCCAGCAGAGCCTGGCTCCAGCCTCTGGGCACTCACCCTGCATGTCTTTATCAACAGCAATGAGGTCACCTCTCAGGCTCCTCCTCTCCAAGCTACAGAGCCCTCAGCTCCCTCAGGCTCTCCTTACTCTATTTGTGTGGCTCTGTGCTGGACTCTCTCAAGTGGTTCCCTGAGGGGCCCAGAACCAGAAACAATATTCCAGATGCAGCCTCACCAGGGCAGAGAAGAGGGGGAGGAGAACCTCTACTAACCACAGCCCTTCTAATCCACCCCAGAATTCACTGAGGCACTGGAATGCCAAAGACCTGGATCTCAAGCTTTAAGTGGCAACAGCAACACAGGAAAACAAATTTAAATACCTTTGGTTAATGTTATAGCTCCAGCCCTTTACATCTTTAGAATAGAATCAAATCGAATCGAATCGAATCGAATAGAATAGAATAGACCAGGTTGGAAGAGACCTTCAAGATCATCACATCCAAGCTATCATCCAACACCATCTAATCAAATAAACCATGGCACCAAGCAGCCCATCTAGTCTCCTCCTAAACACCTCCAGGGATGGTGACTCCACCACCTCCCTGGGCAGCACATTCCAACGGGCAATCACTCTCTCTATGAAGAATTTCCTCCTAACATCCAGCTTAAACCTCCCCTGGCACAGCTTGAGACTGTGTCCTCTTGTTCTGGTGCTGGCTGCCTGCCTGGGAGAAGAGACCAACCCCCACCTGGCTACAACCTCCCTTCAGGGAGTTGTAGAGAGCAAGAAGGTCTCCCCGAGCCTCCTCTTCTCCAGGCTAAGCAACCCAGCTCCCTCAGCCTCTCCTCACAGGGCTGTGCTCCAGACCCCTCCCCAGCCTCGTTGCCCTTCTCTGGACACCTTCCAGCAGCTCAACATCTTCCTAAACTGAGGGGCCCAGAAGTGGACACAGGACTTAAGGTGTGGCCTAACCAGTGCAGTGTACAGGGGCAGAATGACCTCCCTGCTCCTGCAGGCCACACTGTTCCTGATCCAGGCCAGGATGCCATTGGCCTTCTTGGCCCCCTGGGCACACTGCTGGCTCTTGTTCAGGTGCTGTCAACCAGTACCCCCAGGTCCCTTTCTGCCTGGCTGCTCTCCAGCCACTCTGACCCCAGCACTGCATAGGGTGGCTGTGGCCAATGTGTAGAGCCTGGCACTTGGATGTGTTTATCAACCTGAATGAGAGCAGCCCGTGTTACAGACCCCCACAGGTATACAGAGAGTGAGGCAGAGGTGGACAAATTAAACAGATTAAAGGACAGACTTCCCTGGCTCTTATTTAGGAACCACCAGCGGTGGAGAAGCCTTGTTCTCAGTATGAGAAAAATCCACAGACTTCCAGAAAAGTGTGACCCATTTAAAAGGTCACCTAATCCTTCTTCTCATCTGGGCAGGATAAACCAGAGCTACACTGCTTTTGTTAACAGATGTTTCACTAATTTGTTCTTTAAAGCCTCTAAAGACAGCAGCCTCACATTCCTGCGGCAATCTTTTGTGTTTAACCGTTCTTAGCAGAAAAGACTTTCCCTGTAAATCTCCTTTGCAGCAGTTTTAGCACAGAGCAGAAAGGGAGAGTTTAGTTAAGTCCTCTTGGCAGCACATTTGAGGTATTTGGGAACTGTTTAGCTACAGCTTTCTTCTGCTCTCTACACTCAAACGCATCTGCTCTTTACAAA
>CM026895.1:22967122-23066175 GCA_015227895.2 Colaptes auratus
AAAAGTATCACAAAATCCAGGAGCTGGAAACTGAGTTTCTTCTAGACTTCACTTGGATGAAGTGAAGGTGTGGGTGCAGTGTTGTCACACTTCACTGTCAGCCTGCCTGGAGTCTGTAATCTTTCAAAGGTTCTTAAAGCAATTGTGCTAAAGCAGCAAGCACAGAAACCCAGGACTCTCATAGATATACAAAAGGCAATGAGCAGACATTTAAACAAATGTCTCTCCTTCAAACACCTGCTTGGATGGTTCTGGAGCAATCTGTTTCCCAATCCAGGCACTATGGTTTTTTTCATCTTCCTCACCTCAGTTCCCCTCCATTGATTTTTCACAGGGTTGGTTTTGATTACAGCAAACAAGGTAAAAATGTGAAACAAAGTACAGAGCCCAGAATCAGAGAATGTTAGGGGCTGGAAGGGACCTCAAAAGCTCATCCAGTCCAACCTCACTGCCAGAGCAGGGTCACCTAGAGCAGGTCACACAGGAACACATCCAGGTGGGTGTTGAATATCTCCCGAGGGGGAGACTCCACAACCCCCCTGGGCAGCCTGCTCCAGGGTTCTGTCACCCTCACAGGGAAAAATTTTTGCTCCTGTTTCCATGGCACTTTCTCTGCCTCAGCTTCCACCACTGCCCCTTGTGCTGGCATTGGGCATCCCCAGCAGAGCCTGGCTCCAGCCTCTGGGCACTCACCCTGCACAGCTTTATCAACAGCAATGAGGTCACCTCAGCTCCCTCAGGCTCTCCACATGAGGAAGATGTTCCACTCTCTTAATTGTCTTTGTGGCTCTGTACTGGAAGCTTTCAAGAAGTTGTTTGTGGTTCTTCTTGACCTGAGGGGCCTAAAACTGGAAACAATATTCCAGATGGAGCCTCACCAGGGCAGAGTAGAGGGGGAGGAAGCCTCTCTCGACCTACTCACCACAGCCCTTCTAATCCACCCCAGAATATCACTGAGGCACTGGAATGCCAAAGACCTGGATCTCAAGCTTTAAGTGGCAACAGCAACACAGGAAAACAAATTTAAATACCTTTGGTTAATGTTATAGGTCCAAAATAGTTGGCATCCATGATCTTTTTATCAAGTTCCAACGAGATGCTCTGCACTGCTCCTTTCACCTTCATACTTGCATTGTTGATCAGGATATCCACACAGCCATAGCAGTTCAGGATTTCCTTAGCTACATCTCGAATGCAGTTTATGTCAGAGATATCCAGAAGAATGAGCTTTGGGGCATAGGTCTAGTAACAAAAAGACTTATTTCAAGACCTTCTGTCATACAGAAATGTAGAAGGAGACTCCACAACCCCCCTGGGCAGCCTGTTCCAGGGTTCTGTCACCCTCTCAGGGAAAAAAATACTTCCTCCTGTTTCCATGGCACTTCCTCTGCCTCAGCTTCCACCACTGCCCTTGTGCTGGCATTGGGTATCACCCAGCAGAGCCTGGCTCCAGCCTCTGGGCACTCACCCTGCACATCTTCATCAACATGAATGAGGTCACTTCTCAGGCTCCTGCTCTCCCAGCTACAGAGCCCTCAGCTCCCTGGGGACCTCCTGTGTTCCAATTTGGGTCCATTGCCACTTGTCCTGCCACTGAGCACCACTGGGAAGAGCCTGGCTACATCCTCCTGATGCTCTCACTTTAGGCATGGAGGAGATCCCCCCTCAGTCTCCTCTTCTCCAGGCTAAACAGACCCTGCACCTTGTCTGACTGGATTTACAACTTGTGTACCCAAACAAGAGGTTTACCACAAGCTGTGAACTGAGTGACAAAATACTCACCGTGCTGGGATCTGCTACACTAATTAAAGCATCATAGAGGGCTTCCAGCTTTTCCCACGTCCTGCCACACAGCACCAGCCTTGCTCCTCCTGTGTGGAACACTCGAGAGCATTCTAGGAGAGAAATGCATTCAGGAGAAACAACCATTTGCTGTTTGTCCACTCTACCTGAAATGGGGTGATGGGTTTTGCTAGTGAAGTTGAATCTGTACTTTAAAATTCATTCATTTCAAAAGAATATCTATGTGTGTATATATGTGTATATATATGGGGGGGAAGCAATAATGTAGATGTGGCTGATAAATTCAAATTGAAAGTGACAGTGTAATGCAGAAGTGATGGTGCAGCACAATGGTCCTCTTTAAGCATGAGATTTACTAAAACATTAATTAAAAAACCCCACAACATGCCAGTGAGGGGATCCCAGGCTCACAGGATGCTATGGGTTCAAAGTGACCTATGGAGAGATTCAAGTCCAAGCCCCCTGCCAGAGCAGGGCCATAGAATCCAGCACAGCTCACACAGGAACACATCCAGACAGGGCTGGAAAGGCTCCAGAGAAGGAGACTCCACAACCTCTCTGGGCAGCCTGCTCCAGGCCTCTGTGAGCCTCACAGGGAAGAAGTTCTTTCTCATGTTGAGATGGAACCTCCTGTGCTGCAGTTTCCATCCATTGCCCCTTGTCCTATCCCAGGGTGCAACTGAGAAGAGGCTGTCCCTTCCTTCCTGACCCCCAGCCCTCAGATATTGATAGACCTTGATCAGATCCCCTCTCAGTCTTCTTGTCTCCAGACTGAACAGCCCCAGGGGTCTCAGCTTCTCCCCATAGGGCAGTGCTGCAGTCCCTTCAGCATCCTTGGAGCCCTCCCTTAGACTCTCTCCAGCAGATCCCTGTCCCTCTTGAACTGGGGAGCCCAGATCTGGATGCAATATTCCAGCTGAGGTCTCACTAGGGCAGAGTAGAGGGGGAGGAGAACCTCCCTGGATCTGCTGGACACACTCTTAATACCCCCCAGGATTCCATTGGCCTTCTTGGCCACAGGGCACACTGCTGTCCCATGCAGAACTTCTTGTCCACCAGGACTCCCAGGTCCTTCTCCCCAGGGCTGCTCTCCAGCAGATCACCTCCCAGCCTCTACTGCTGCAGTTTATTCTTCCTTCCCAGGTGCAGGACTCTGCACTTATCTTTGTGGAACCTCATTTGGTTCCTGTGTGCCTAGCTCTCAGTCTGTCCAAGTCTCACTGAATGGCCTCACAGCCTTCAGGTGTCTCAGCCAAGGCTCCCTCTGAAGGATGTCAAGAGGAGCAACACGGGTGACAAAGGAGACAGAGATATGAGCACTGCTGTTTAGGGGGAGCAGAAAAACCTTGCACTCTTTAAGAGCTGAAAAGGAACATGCAGAGATTAAGGGACACCTGTTTACCTGAGCTGCTGCTACCCTGCAGTGACCACACCATGTAATAAGATCTCACAGCAGCAACGTGCTAAAATAGCACCCTGGAGGTGCTTGCAAAAGCTTCCACTTGATTGAATTAAATAAATACAAGGTGCTGCACTTCCTGAAAATTCAGCAGCAGTTCCTGGGGCTGAAGTGAACACAACAATATGCACATTTAAAGATCATAGGATTTGCTTTAAAAGGTATTAACTTCTGATTCACCAGGCACTCTGAATATAATGAAAGTAGTGTCTGCACATTTGGTTACTCAGAGGGAGGTCCTCTGGCTCTTTCTGCTTTCTGACACAGATAAGAAATAGGACAACTCACCCTTGCCCAGTCCAGAGATGGCATCTGTGATCACCACCACCTTGTTTTGTGCAGCTGGCTTGGCCAGTAGCCATCTGACTGCCTGGTAAATATACACGATCCCACTGAGCCCTAAGAGGAGCAATGGAAGAGCAAGTACAGCAAGGACACCCATCTCTGCAAGAAACAAGAGACCAGATGAAAGCAACAGGAATCATTATATGCATCCATTCTATTTCAGCTTATCCTTATCTAAAAGCAATGTTTTCATCCAGAGAGAGTCCAGCAATCAGCATGCTCAAGGCAGGCAGCAGTGGGAATCTTGCTTTGCAATCAATGGCTTCCTATTATAGAGGGTCATAGTGTTTGGTTTTCTCTTTTCCTCATCGATGCATGCTAACAAAACCTGGATCCCTTTTATCCAGAATGGTTCTGTGTTGGCAGAAACATAACAGAATTTCAGCACAAAGATTCTCTTGAAGCAAAACATAGGCTAAACAGGACACAGGACCTTTAATTGTGTGGTTAATTACACAGAGACAGGTGAAAAGCTTTTCATTCCAATTTCAGAGAAGACACAAAAGTGCTTTGTGCTCTAAAAGACAGAAAGGAGAATCACTTACTATGACCACGAAGGTTCCAGGAACAGGCAAAACATTCTTATGGGTTTGGGTGAATGTTTTGTGTTACAGGTTTAGTTCAGGTCCTTGAGCAGTTTCAGAGAGCATTGCATTTGTTGAGGCTGCTTGTCCTGACTGGGGATGGCTATGTATAGCCATGTGACAGAGATACTTTCAAAGTAAATATAGCATCTCCAGTGTGACTTGCATGCCTGACCTATCTAGTCCAACCGGCTGCACGGTCCTGTAAAAGGGCTCAGTATATAATCAATTCAGTTCTGCCTTTCTGCCTTGCTTTCAGTTGCAGTTGTCTCTCCTCTGGAGGCAGACTGAGAGAGTCAGGGCTGTTCCAGCTTGGAGAGAAGGTGACTCCGAGGAGACCTTATTGTGGAATTCTTTCAGCTCATGGGCTGCATGGGGAGCCCTTGGAACTGATTCCAATACCTAAGACATCATCCAGAGGGATGGAAGAGCTGGAGGGATGGAAGGTGTCCAGAGAAAGGCCACGAGGATGAGCAGAGGGCTGGAGCTGCTCTGCTATGAGGACAGACTGAGAGCTGGTGATAGGTTGGACTGGATGATCTCGAAGGTCTTTTCCAACCTGGTTAATTCTATTCTATTCTATTCTATTCTATTCTATTCTATTCTATTTGGGGTTATTCAGTCTGGAGAAGAGAAGGCTCTGAGGAGACCTAATTGCAGCCTTCCAGTATCTGAAGGGGGTTACAAGAAAGCTGGGGAGGGACTTCTGAGGGTCTCAGGGAGTGATAGGACTGGGGGGGATGCAGCAAAACTAGAAGTGGGGAGATTGAGATTGGCTGTGAGGAAAAAATTCTTCACCATGAGGTTGCCCAGGGAGGTGGTGAAGCTTCATCCCTGGAGGTGTTTGCAGCCAGGCTGGATGTGGCTGTGAGCAGCCTGCTGTAGTGTGAGGTGACCCTGCCCATGGCAGGGGGGTTGGAACTGGCTGATCCTCGAGGTCCCTTCCAACCCTGACAATTCTATGGTTCTAATTTCTTGCCCTTGGTTTTCAATTGACTTTACAGGCTCAGGGCCCTTGCTAGCATTGCCAGAGGTTTGAATTCTGGCTCACTCAGCTGAGGAAGTATCAGGTTTTTCCTGCTGAGAGGGTTAGAAACTAAACCAAAGCACTCACATCATGCCACTGCTGGGGGCAGGATTGGATCTTGTCTTTTTAAGAGTTTGCTGTCGTGTTGAGGGTCATAACATTGCCTTACCTGCCATAGGCAGTGTGCTGGTGGTCACTTGTGACCAGCATTTGTTTGCTTGTGATTAGCATTGATTTGCAGTGTATCAGCTCCGGGCACTGGGTGACAGCAGCTCATTGCTCTGATGGTTGGCACTGGCCCATGCTGTGATGGTTGGCACTGGCCCATGCTGTGGTGGGTGGCACTGGCTCATGTTCTGATGGCTGGCACTGGTCCAGGCCATGGTGGTTGGCACTGGTCCAGGCCATGGTGCTTGCCACTGGTCTAGGCTGTGGTGCTTGCCACTGGTCCATGCCGTGGTGGCTGGCACTGGTCCATGCTGTGGTGGCTGGCACTGGTCCATGCCATGGTGCCTGACACTGGCTCAGGCCGTGGCGCTTGGCACTGGTCCATGCCGTGGTGGCTGGCACTGGTCCATGCTGTGGTGGCTGGCACTGATCCATGCTGCTACGATCAAGCAGGCAGCCACCATCCTTGTGGACCTCGGGCGCCACCGCGTGGCTGTTGTTACTAATTACACGCTAGGGTTTCCTTGGTGGCCATTCTCTCTTTCTAGCCCAGCTGACTTGGCTAGATTTGGAGGATTTTGGATCTGGTCATAACAGTCAAAATACGGTTTGATGTTGTAATTGAATTTATCATTACTTTTTCTGACTGTGTGATGGCAAATTAAATATCATTGCAGGTGCAGGTGTATGCAGCTCCCCCAAATCCTGCAGCATGTGGCCCTTTGTAGCTGGCACTGCCTCTACTCCAACAATAAGCACCACAGCTACAATGACAGCTCCCACAGCCACTCTCCCTCAGTCTGTACCAACATGAAATATCTAATAAAGTCAGAGCACCCTAGTGAAGGATGGTCCAGAGGAGTGTCCTTCTCCAGAAGGGACATCACCGGGTAAGAAGTCAGAACCAGAGATGCTTAAGGAGGAAAAATATCTAGGAGAGAGTCCTTCTCAAGTAAAGCCATCACAGAGGGTGGAGGCAGAACCAGAGGTAACCATACAATCTTTATTTATGAAGGAGCTGCAAAATTTAACACTCCTAAGTGCCAGGTTCTACACATTGGCCACAACAAACTCTTGAAGAACTGAGGTCAGAAATTGCTGGAGAGCAGCCAGGCAGAAAGGGACCTGGGGGGACTGGGTGACAGCAGCTGAACATGAGCCAGCAGTGTGCCCAGGGTGCCAAGAAGTCCAAGGGCATCCTGGCCTGGATCAGGAACAGTGTGGCCAGCAGGAGCACAGAAGTCATTCTGCCCTGTGCTCAGCACTGGTTAGGCCACACCTTGAGTTCCTGTGTCCAGTTCTGGATTCCTCAGTTTAGGAAAGATGTTGAGATGCTGGAAGGTGTCCAGAGAAGGGCAAGAAAGCTGGGGAGGGGTCTGGAGCACAGCCCTGTGAGGAGAGGCTGAGGGAGCTGGGGGTGTTTAGCCTGGAGAAGAGGAGGCTCAGGGGAGACCTTCTTGCTCTCTACAACTACCTGAAGAGAGGTTGCAGCCCAGGTGGGGGTTGGTCTCTTCTCCCAGGCAACCTGTGAGAGAAGGTGAGGACACAGTCTCAAACTGTGCCAGGGGAGGTTCAGACTGGATGTTAGGAAGAAATTCTTCATAGAGAGAGTGATTGCCCATTGGAATGTGCTGCCCAGGGAGGTGGTGGAGTCACCATCACTGGAGGTGTTCAAGAGGGGATTGGATGTGGCACTTGGTGGGGGCTGGAAGGGAGCTAAGGGTCATTCAGTGCAACCCTCTGCCAGCAGCACCAAGCAGGCCCTGGCGCTGCTGGCCTCCTGTCAGCAGGACTACTACCTGCTGGGGAGGGGAAGGCTGGGCACGTGTCTGCCTGGGCATCAGCAAGGCCTTTGGCACTGTCCCCTGCAACGTCCAAAGCCTCAGGCAGTCACACCTCATGGGTTTGGCCTTCCTGAAGGCTGCCCCCAGACACTCTTAGGGCAGCCAAGATAAAGCAGAGACTGTATGGGCTGGAAGGGAGCTAAGGGTCACCCAGAGCAACCCTCTGCTGGCAGCACCAAGCAGGCCCTGGCACTGCTGGGCTCCATCCAGGACCCCAGGAGGTTCAGGAAAGGTGCTCCCAAGGGATGCAGGGGGCTGGGCCCAACCCAGCTCCACTACTCCAGCAAATGGATGCTGGCTCCATCTCCATTGACATCCAAGATCTGCTGGGGCTTGTGGCTGATGTGAACACCACTGCCTTATTCCTGCAGCCCAGAGCCAGACGGTCTGCAGGGACAGCTGCCCACGGAGCCCCTGCCTGTCCCCTCACAGGGACACCTCACACTACAGCAGGTTGCTCACAGCCAAATCCAGCCTCGGGAAGCTGGTGCTCCATGGTAGTTCAAGGCCTAAGCCTTAACCCAGGGCCCTGATGCAAGTCCATGCCAGCAGCCCATGCTGCAGCAGTTTGTGCAGAGGCCACAAGCCCGAGGAACGCAGCCTTGCTGAGAAGCCTCTGCCTGAGGCATCCCAAGACAAGGAGAAAGGACCACAGCACTGGGTGGCCATGAGGGGCATGGGCTGGGCAGTGAGGTCACCACATGGCCGTGAGGGGCCTGAGCCTGGCTGTGAGGTCACCACAAGGCAGAGAGTGGACTGGGCCTGGCTGTGAGGTCACCACAGGGCTGTGAGGACCCTAGGAAGTAAAAGAGAACAAGAAGGCCTCATTCAAATCCCTCAGTGGTGAAAGAAGAGCAGGCAAAGTGTGGGCCTGCAGCTGAATGAGGAGGGAGCCCTGGGCACAGAGGATGCAGAGAAGCTGAAGGGCTTGGGCTTGAAGCAGAGCTACTGAAGGCCTTCCTGGCTTCAGTCTTTGCTGCCAAGGCTGGGCCTCAGGAATCCCAGAGCCTGGGAGGGAGAGAAACGGTCTGGAGAATGGAAGACTCTCCCTTGGGCGATGAGGGCCAGAGGTCACCTGGGCACTGAGCACTCGCAAACCCATAGGCCCTGATGGGATGCAGCCTGAGCGCTGAGGTGGGGCACGAAGCCATGCCAAAGTTCTGCTTCTGCCTGCTCAGGGATCTTGTGAGGTCATGCAGAGAGGAAAAGAGAGAGGCAAAAGTCCTGCTGGAACTCCACCTGGCCACTGTGCTAAGAGGGATCCACCTGAGAGTGCTGAGGGAGCTGGCACAGGGCCTTGCCAAGCTGCTCTCCATCCTCTCTCAGCACTCCTGGTTAACTGGGGAAGTTCCAGCCCACTGGCAGTGGCCAATGTGACCCTAATACAAGAAGGCCCAGCAGGGTTTCTCATAGAATCCTAGAAGGGCTTGGGTTGGAAGGGAGCCTGAAGATCACCTAGCACCAACCCCACCAAAGCCTTCCGCAAAACCTCCATCAAATCAGACCAAAGCCCCAGGGCTCTTTCTTCCCCCCAATGCCAGGTGAGTTCAGGCTGGCCGGGCTCAAACTGCCCCCTCCTTTTTCTCCCTCCCTCAGGCCCATCAGGGCTGCACAACACCCCCAGGCCTGAGCCCTGGCTGAACAGTAACAACAGCAGCAGCCCAGAGAGCCTCCCCAGGGGAAGAGAGGAGAAAGAAAAAGAGCTGGCCTTGCTGCCAGCTCAAATAGAGGAAGAGTGCAGAAGTATGGGCATGAAATCCCCAAAGATCACCATTTCCTGCCCGCTCCCTGCACCCATCCAGCCTCGGGAACCTAGTGCTCCATGGTACTTCAAGGCCTAAGCCTTAACCCACTGAAGCTACCAAGACTCAAGAGCTCAGCACAACCCCATGCTGTGATGCATTCCTCCTTTGGCCATGAGGGGCATGGGCTGGGCTCTGAGCTCATCACAGGGCTGTGAGTGGACTGGGCCTGGCTGTGAGGTCACCACAGGGCTGTGAGGGGCCTGGGCCTGGCTGTGAGGTCACCATAGGGCTGTGAGGGGCGTGGGCCTGGCTGTGAGGTCACAAGATGCCCTCTGTTGTCACAAAGCTTTGCTCCCTACAAACACAGCCCCTCAGCCCTCGGGCTCCACTGCAGCAGCAGCAGCAGCAGCAGCCACAGTGTGGAATTGGCAGCGGTAGCCGCAGCAGAGTGGTGGTTGGAGAGTAGAGAGCCATGGCCCTCACTCCTCGCCTCCTCCTCTTCATCCTCCTCTTCATGGCCCTGCAAATCAGGGCTGTGGCTGGAGCTCCTTTGAGAGCCCAAGGAGCAGGTAAGCAGCAGCGCTGGTGCAGCCTTGCCTGGCCAGAGGCTCTTCCCCCCCCAGGAAGCTTGGGGCTGAAGGTTTTCCCTCCAGTGCTTCAGCAAGGGCTTGCTCTGGGTGCCTGAAGGGCCTCAGGCCCCTCTGCAGCTTCAGCAAGCTCCACCTGCCCTGCTCCACCTCAGCACCTCAGCCCCTTCCAGTGCCCACACAACACCGAGGCACAAGTGGATGCCACCATGCAATGAAGCTTTCCCCATCTGTGCTTGCTTCTAGATGAGGATGGAGGAGGCCCTGGTTATGCAGCTCCACAGCTGGAGCTTGCTCTCAAGCCCTCGGAGCACCGCGGAGGTACCTTCCCACTCTCCCCTTCCTTGAAAGGACAAACACTGACAGTGTGCCAAGAGCAGCTTCTTGTGCACTTTGCCTTCAGATCCTCTCTTGCTCACTCCTCCATCTCTTGGCCCATTCTTCACCTGCAGCCAAGAACAGTGCCAGATGGGGAGTGAGTAGGGCTCAGCCATGGGCCCCAGGGCCTTTGCCTTCAGAAGCTCTCTCTGTCCCCTTGGAGCAGGAGCTGCTGCCAAGCCAGGGGGCTGCTTAGCCTTGATCTCAGAGCTCAGTTTGCTCCCAGCACACTGCCTGCTCCTGAGTGCAGGGCAGAGCTGAGTGCCGTGGGGTGCCCGGCTCGCAGTGCCACTCGCTGCCACTGCCTCCTGCACAGCTGTCTGCAGCTGTGTCTCAGAGGCTCTTCCCTGCTGTGCTTCTTTGCAGACCTGCCTGGAGGCCCAGGCACTCCAGCTTCCCACCCCTGCTCCAAGACTAAGGCTCTGGCACATGGCACAGGTAGGTCCTGGCTCTTCCCTCCCTTGCAGAGCTGCCAGCTCCAAGCCCAAGGCTCACCTAGCTGGGTGCCTCAGCAGGCACGAGGACACAGGCCTGCCCGTGGTGGCCTCCCTTGCCATCAGCCCCTGAAGGCTTCTGTGGCTCAGTTCTGCCCAGGCAGGCGCCAAGAGGTGACAGAACCTTCTCTGGGTCTTTAGGTCCAGATGTGCCTGCAGTGAGGACTGGCTCAATGCCCCCCTGGCAACGAGCACTGCAGCACGGCTGGAATCGTCCACTGCAGCCCGGCTGGCATCGCAGCGGTGAGTCTCGGCTGCCCTCACAGCCCAAGCACTGCTTTTCCCTAGTTCACTGCTGAGAAACTCAGCTAAACCTCTTCTGCTTAGGTCCTCCAAGAGCCATTTACCCATCTCGCCAGGCAGAGATTACCAGACAGGCTTTTGAAACAGTCAGGAAACTGCTGGAGCAAATGGAGAGAGGACAACGAGGGTGGGTACCTTTCCCTCTGCACTTGCTGTCAGCCTGCTCCCTGTCTCTGAGCTGGATTGCCTCCTGGAGATGCCAGCTCCCTGATGGGGAAGGCTTCCATCTCAGCCAGCTCTCCTCTTGCTTGCTTCAGAGAGGCAGCGAGAGGCTGAGCAGGAGAAGGCTTTGGAAGGCAGCGCTGCTTCACCGCCAGCCTCTGCCGAAGCAACCAGGGCGCCTCCAGCCCGCAGCTCCTCAGGTAATTGCTGTGCCCAGCTCGGCTGGCAGCATCCAGCAGGATGGGAAATGAAAGGGACTTGTGAGCCCTGGGCTCCCCTAAGCTGGCAAACCGGGCTGCAGACTGGCAGCTGCCTCCTACAGGAGAGCAGCCAGTGCTTGTGTGCAGGCTGAAATCCCTCCCTGGGCAGGCTCCTGAGCTGTTGGGAACAGCCCCAGTGAGGAGGTCAGGAGCTCGGAGCCCTGGTTTCCTGGTGGTCCTTCCCTGCGTGTTCCCTGAGCCCCTTCCAGCGCCCGCAGGCCCCTGAGGCAGAGGTGGATCCCCACATGCAATGAAACGTTTCCCATCTCTGCTTCTTGCTAGGGGAGGATGGAGGAGGCCTCGGCTACCCAGCTAAACCCCCGGACCTCCGCATCCTCTTAGAGCCCCCGGAGTTTCGGCCCGAAGGGAGGACTCAGCCAGCTCCTCCCCCGCGGCGTGCACTGCAGCCTGGCAGGCGCCGCAAGGGTGAGTCTCTGCCCAACTCACAGGCTGGCACTGGGGGTCCCTACTGCATTCCTCTGAAACTCAGCTAAACCCCTTCTGCTTAGGTCCTGCAAGGGCAAAGGACGTCGCTGAGGAGGGAAAGATTTCCCACAGGGCTTTTGAAGCCCTCAGGAGAGTGCTGGATGAGATGGAGAGAGAACAGGGTGGGTATCCTTTGCCCTGAGCCTCGGCAGTCGGAGGCTGCAGACACAGGGCTGGCCACGCTGTGGCCTGCACAGGGGAAGAAAGGAAGCGGTCAAGGGGTCCATCCCTGGTCCAAGCTGCATGAGCTGAGCTGGAAAGCAATGCCCAGGCTGCAGGAAAGGCAGAAAGGGAGACTTCCCATGCACCCAACGTTGTTTCCTTGCCATTTCTTGCCTTAAATTGCTCTTTTCAAACGAAAAGTGTCTTTAATCTAATTTTAATTGGCTTTGTCATTAATAACATCAGAAAAGGCAGAAATGGAGAGCAAGGCTTCAAGTGCCTGTTCAGAAGAGGCAGCTTCCCCCTCAGCATGTGGGAGCTGGCCCAGGGGGAGGGAGGGCAGGCAGGGGAGGCACTCCCGGCTGCAGCCCTAGCGTTGCCTCTGCTCCTCCAGATATGGCTGAGGAGAGAAGCACAACTGGGGATGTTGTCCAGGTCATCCAGAGCCCTGAGTGTCCCCAGCAGGTGCTGGAGAGCTGTATGGTGGCCACAGCTTCCATTGTGATTACTGTGCCAGTGACCATTCTGCTGTGCTACCTGGCAAGGTGGTGGCACAAGAAGAGACAAATGTGAGTTGGGACTTTTGCCCCTGCCTGCTGCCTGCGCTGCCTGCTGGGAGCCAGCCAGCACCTCTGCTCCAGCAGGGACCGAGTGCTTGGGGCAAAGAGCTCCAGCAGCAGCTGAGCACTCAAAGGCTCTCCTCTCTGCACAGGGCAAAGCCAGGGCAGAAGCACGAGAGTGGCTGAACAGGCGCACACAGATGGACAGCTGGCCCCAACCCCAGGCTGGCAGAAGAGAGCCTTCGCCCTGCCCGCAGCCCCTCTGCTCCCCACTGCCCTCCCGCAGCCCTGCAGCCCTGCGGCCCCAGCAGCAGCCTCGCACCCCCCCCAGCCCACAACAGCCTCCTCGCCCACCAGGCCCCTTTGTTCCACGAGCCACACCACCTCCAGGACGTCCCCAGAGCCCCTTGGCCCCAGCAACCACACCACCTCCAGGACATCCCCACATTCCCTCTCCCAGTGCTACTGAAACATCAACATTCAAACCCAGGCGACCTCCACCTCCACCACCCTTCCCCCATCACAGGCACCTCTCATCCCTCACTCCCTCACCGCCGCTCCCACCCACTCCAACCACCCGAACCTCCTCGCTGCCCCCACCCCCTCCAGCCCCCCAACTCCCCTCCCCGCTGCCCCCACCCCCTCCACCCCCACCCCTTCCACCAAACTAACAGCTCCACTCGCCACCCCACTCCCCTCACTCTTTTAATAGCTGTCACCTCTAATTTCCCTCTCTCTCCTGGGGTATACCAAGCCTCAGGGTTAATTTCTTCCTCATCCTCAAGACTTAGCCTGTAAAGCCGAACTTTCAACTCTCCATTTTCCCATTCCTATCTTTATCCCCAATTCTACCATCCCCAAAGATTATTCTGATACTAACAATAAATCCCCTAACACTATCTCAGCGTTTGATTCCAATTCAGCATTTTCAGTAGTGGGCACTTGGAACGCTTCTCCTTTGCCCCTCCTACTAGAGCAGTATTTGTCCCTACCATCCATCCCTCTGCAATTCTGCCTATTGTCGATCGGTCTGCTCCCGTATCAACTCAAAGTTCTACTTCCTCCCCTTGGGGTCCCACTTTCAATCTTATCAAGGGCTCCTTCCTTGGATGGTTTGAACCCCAGGAAACAACTGAGGCCGTGAGGGGACGCCCTGCACGGGAGAGAGGCATTTATTGCACCCCTAGGTAAAAGAGCTCTTGGGTTTGGACCAGCAGGGTCCCGAAGGTCACTGTAAGCATTGTTTATATATTATGAACATTGTTTGTAGTGTGGGACCAGGAGTGTCCCAAAGGGAACTATAAGTATTGCTTCAGTCTGTGAGGGGCCAAGAGGGTCCCTGAAACAACATCAAGTACTAGAAATATTGTTTAGGTTTTGAATGTGTGGCTGAGCGTGTGTGGCCAATAACTGTGTGTTAAGGACCGGTCATTATCGTCCTAGTTGGAGTTGCATTTGTTTTGTGTTCTGTGTGCTGTAAAAAGACAGTTGTATTGTGTGAAACGGGAGGGAGACAAAGTAGTGAGATCCCAAGACATAGCCCACTTGGTTGTATACCTGCCCACTGGAAGGAAACTGGAGGCCCCCCAGGAGGGTCAACAACTCAAAAGACTCTAATTAAATTTTGTCCCCGGTGGTGGCCATTATATAAATTGGACAGTGGAGAGAAATGGCCTGTACATGGGAGTCTGGAGTGTGACACCTGGCTGCAATTGATGTTGTTTTTAAGAAGAGAAAAGAAATGGGACGAGACAATATCTGCTGATAGGTTTTTCTATCTCCGAGAGCATCCTGAGTTTCAAAGGGACTGTGGTATCAGAGCTCCCTCTGATCCAGTGGTCTTGGCTCTTGAAAAAGAAAACAAGGCCAAGAATAACAGGCAGACATGGTTGAAAAGGTGTTGCTCTGCGTGCAGCATAGGGCAGAGGTGTCTTAAACATGAGGAATTAAAAGACCTGCCTGAATTTTATCAATCTCCAGGAAAATTGCAAGAGGTAGAGACAGAGGGTTCGGGAAATAATGTAGGAAGTTCTGGCAGTGGCAGCAATTCAGATAGTGGTACTGGAGTCAGTCCCCAGGCCTATGCTCAGGGAAGCCCAGTGGCAAGAAGGACCCGAGGACAGCAAGCAAATCCCTGGCTTCCCAGGTACTCATTCAGGCCCCCCTGCGACAAGCAGTAGGGCCTGAGGGGGACCCAGTCTGGATTAAGGTGCCTTTTACAAGTCAGGATTTGGATAGTTGGAGAGAAAAGGCTAAAAACGATCGTAAGGATCCCACAGGGACGGCTGCACATTCTCGATTCATGGTTAGGCAGCACAATCCAGCCTGGGACGATACCCACTTATTATTAGAACAAATGACTGAAACAGAGAGACAATGGATTGAAAAACATGGGTTGGAACTAGCAACAGAAAGAATTCAAACCCGGGGAGGGGGGGCAAACGTTGGAGGTGTATTTCCACTTCAAAATCCAGAATGGAATACAAACAATGCCCTGCAAAGGACCAGACTGGAGGAACACTGGGAGTTTGTAGCCAGGGGAGCAGAAAAAGCCATTCCGAAACCAATCAACTGGTCTGTGTCATACTCAGTCAGGCAAGGACCTGGTGAATCACCCTCAGAATTCTTAGATAAGCTGAGGGAAGTCCTGAGCAAAAACACCTCTCTTGACCCCGGATCAGAAGTAGGTATACAACAACTGGTATCCCTATTTAGTGGGCAATCTGCCAGTGATACCAGAAAGAAGTTGCAGAAGTTGTCACCCCTGCAGGCAAGGGATTTAGAGGCACTTTTGGATTGTAGCATGGAGAGTATTCTCTAACAGGGAAGAAGAAAATAGGAGAAAAGAGAAGAGAATGTTGGTAGCAGCATTACAGGAAAGTAAGGAGACTCAAAGGACTAATCAGCTGGAATTTCTAGCGGGCACGGGAGCACTCAAGCACTGTCGCCTTTGGATGAGAGCTGTGCTGCTGTGGTAGGGGCTACAGCTCAAACTGAGAAGGCGTAGGTTTTAAACCTCTTAAATATAAATATGGTAAAACTTGGGGCTTACATAAGTTTTTATATATGCCAAATGCCCAAAGTCATTGCTGGGAAGGGATTTGTCAGAAGCATTGGCAGCTGAAATTAAATTTGATAAGGGGAAGGTAGAATTTAGAGTAAGGGAGGAACAGTCGATTGAGGTTTTAAGTCTTGCATTAATGAGCCCTCAACAAGAGAAAAACAGAGTAAGAGAAAGCATAAAAGACCAAGTATATCCTGGGGTTTGGGACACTGAGCAGCCTGGGAGGGCTAAAAGTGCCCTACCTGTGATAATAGATCTTAAGCCTGGAGCTCAACCAGTTAGATTAAAACAATATCCTTTAAGGAAAGAAGATAGGGAAGGAGTTTTGCCTATGATAGAAAAATTCTTAAAGTATGGGCTGCTAACAGCGTGTCAATCAGCTTACAATACTCCAATTTTCCTGGAAGGAAACCAGCTGGAGGGCATAGGTTAGGACAGGACCCAAGAGCTATAATTAAAATAACAAAGGATAGCCATCCCGTGGTGGCAAACCCATATACCCTCTTGACTCAATTAAGAACAGAATTAGAATGGCTTACCGTCTTGGATCTAAAAGATGCCTTTTTCTGCTAACCCCTGGCCCCTGAGAGCCAGCCACTCTTTGCCTTTGAATGGGAGAACCCAGAAACTGACCCAAAGTGTTAATTAACTTGGACAGTCTTGCCCCAAGGATTTAAGAAGAGCCCTACTATCTTTGGAAATCAGCTTGCAAAAGAATTAGAGAAGTGGGACAAGCCAGAAGGCAATGGAGTTCTGCTACACTATGTAGGCGACATCCTGCTGGCCTCCAAGACCAGAGTGGAATGTGAAAGATGGACTGTGAGCGTGCTGAATTGTCTGGGACTTAATGGGTATCGAGTTTCCCCACAGAAGGCCCAAATCCTACAGCAGCAAGCAACCTACTTGGGATATGAATTAACAGCAGGACGACGAGTGCTGGGCCCTGAAAGAAAGGAGGCCATCCGGCCTGTTCCACTGCCAAACACAGTAAAGGCACTCCGAACCTTTTTGGGAATGACAGGCTGGTGCCGGTTGTGGATTTACAATGATGGCTGCTTGTGAGACCCCTCTGTGAGTTATTGAAAGAGACTGATCAGGGCTTGCAATGGAATGGGGAAGCTGAACAAGCTTTCCCTACCTTAAAGAAGGAATTGATGAGGGCACCAGCACCAGGCCTACCCGATGCCACTAAATCTTGTTGCTGTATTCCCATGAAAGCCAAGGGACAGCACTCGGAGTCCTAGCACTAACCTTAGGACCCTACCGAAGGGCGGCGGCATACCTCTCTGAACAACTGGATGAGGTAAGCAAGGGAGGGCCAGGATGCTTGAGGGCTGTGGCAGCAGTGGGAATTAACATTCAAGAGTCTCGCAAATTCACAATGGGACAGAGGAGCACAGTCCTGGTATCACACACCACCTCTGCTGGTTTAGAAGCCAAGGGAGGACACTGGCTGTCTCCACAAGGATTTCTCCAATCCCAAGCCATCCTAGTGGAACAGGATGATGCAGAAATTAAAGCTGCTAATTTTGTCAATCCGGCCTCTTTCCTCCAGGGTGGTGACGGAGAACCAGTTCTCCATGATTGTTTGGAAACAACTGAGGCCACCTATTCCAGCAGACCTGACCTGAAGGAAGAACCCCTGGAAAAGGCAGACCATAACTGCTACACCGATGGAAGCAGTTTTGTGATCCAGGGAGAAAGAAAAGCTGGGTATGCTGTAACTACAGGAGAAGAGGTAATGGAGGCAGAAGGCCTACCAAGTGACACCTCCGCTCAAGAGGCAGAGATGATAGCACTGACCAGAGCCCTTGAGCTTTCCCAAGGGAAATGTGCAAACAGAGGGACTGACTCCAAGTCTGCCTTTGGGGTGGTACATGCCCAGGGAGCCATTTGGAAAGAAAGAGGACTGTTGACATCTCAAGGAAAAGGTATTAAACATGCAGAAGAAATACTGAGGCGGCTAGAAGCAGTGCAAAAGCCAAGCAAAGTAGCCATAATGCACTGCAAAGCACACCAAAAAGGGAATACTGGTCAAGAAAGAGGCAACAGACTGGCAGATGAAGCAGCCAAAAGCGTGGCCAGGGAGGGGAGGAAGGTGGCAGAGTTTGTTTTGATCCCAGATGGTAAACTGTCAGTTGAGCAAAAAGAGCCAGAACCTGTGTATAGCACAGAGGATCAGAAACTAATTACAGACCTCTTAGGGAATAGGATAGGGAAGGGTTGGGCCAGGACACCGGATGGGAAGTTAATCATTCCCACTAACCTTCTCTGGGCTTTTGTTCCGATGGAACCTGCAAAGACTCATTGGGGAGCAGAAGCCCCGTATCGCAAACTGGCTCAGGAGTGTATAGCACGGAAGTTATACACCACGGTAGAACAGGTAACCCGCCAATGTGAGGTGTGTCTTACGGCTAACCCCGAGGTAAGAAGAGGAGTTAGACTGGGACAAATTAGCAAAGGAAATGATCCAGGACAACAATGGCAAATTGATTTTACTCAGCTCCCAAGAAAGGGGGGGTACAGGTACCTGTTGGTACTCACTGACACCTTCTCTGGTTGGCCAGAAGCATTCCCCTGCTGCACAAACAAAGCACGGGAGGTCACTAAGACAGTGTCACAAGAGATAATACACAGAGACACCCTCTGGTGGTGAGGGGCCTGGGCCAGGCTGTGAGGTCACAAGATGCCCTCTCTTCTCACAAAGCTTTGCTCCCTACAAACACAGCCCCTCAGCCCTTGGCTCCACTGCAGCAGCAGCAGCAGCAGCCACAGTGTGGAAGTTGCAGCGGTAGCCGCAGCAGAGTGGTGGTTGGAGAGTAGAGAGCCATGGCCCTCACTCCTCGCCTCCTCCTCTTCATCCTCCTCTTCATGGCCCTGCAAGTCAGGGCTGTGGCTGGAGCTCCATTGAGAGCCCAAGGAGCAGGTAAGCAGCAGCGCTGGTGCAGCCTTGCCTGGCCAGAGGCTCTTCCCCCCAGAAGCTTGGGGCTGAAGGTTTTCCCTCCAGTGCTTCAGCAAGGGCTTGCTCTGGGTGCCTCAGGGCCCCAGGCCCTTCTGCAGCTTCAGCAAGCTCCACCTGCCCTGCTCCACCTTGGCACCTCAGCCCCTTCCAGTGCCCACAGGACACCGAGGCACAAGTGGATGCCACCATGCAATGAACCTTTCCCCATCTGTGCTTGCTTCTAGATGAGGAAGGAGGAGGCCCTGGTTATCCAGCTCCACAGCTGGAGCTTGCTCTCAAGCCCTCGGAGCACCGCGGAGGTACCTTCCCACTCTCCCCTTCCTTGAAAGGACAAACACTGACAGTGTGCCAAGAGCAGCTTCTTGTGCACTTTGCCTTCAGATCCTCTCTTGACCACTCCTCCATCTCTTGGCCCATTCTTCACCTGCAGCCAAGAACAGTGCCAGATGGGGAGTGAGGAGGGCTCAGCCATGGGCCCCAGGGCCCTTTGCCTTCAGAAGCTCTCTCTGGCCCCTTGGAGCAGATGGAGAGAGAACAGGGTGGGTATCCTTCCCTCTGCCTGAGCCATGAGCCTCAGCAGCAGGAGACTGCAGACACAGGGCTGGCCGCACTGTGGCCTGCACAGGAGCAAGAAGGGAAGGGGTCAAGGGGTCCATCCCAGCTCCAAGCTGCATGAGCTGAGCTGGAAAGAAATGCCCAGGCTGGAGAAAAGGCAGAAAGGGAGAGCAAGGCTTCAAGTGCCTTTTGAGAAGGGGCAGCTTCCCCCCTCAGCATGTGGGAGCTGGCCCAGCGAGAGGGAGGGGAGGCAGGGGAGGAATTTCATGATGCAGGCCTAATGTTGCCTTTGCTCTTGCAGATATGGCCAAGGAGAGAAGCACAACTGGGGATGCTGCCCAGGACACCCCAGAGCCCTCAGTGTCCCCAGCATGTATGGTGGCCACAGCTTCCATTGTGGTTACTGTGCCAGTGACCATTCTGCTGTGCTACCTGGCAAGGTGGTGGCACAAGAAGAGACAAAAGTGAGTTGGGACTTTTGCCCCTGCCTGCTGCCTGCGCTGGCTGCTGGGAGCCAGCCAGCACCTCTGCTCCAAGTGCTGTGGACCAGGGACTGAGTGCTTGGGCCAAGAGCACCACCAGCAGCTGAGCACTCAAAGGCTCTCCTCTCTGCACAGGGAAAGCAAAGCCAGGGCAGAAGCACCAGAGTGGCTGAACAGGAGCACCATTTGGTGGCTTCACTGGTGCATGGGGAGATCAGGAGGCAGTGCTTCCCAAACTCAAATACAAGCAAGCAAGGGAATTTTTTCTTTTTTCTTTTTCTTTTGTGATTCTTTTTTCTTTTCCTTCTTTTTCCTCTTTTTTGTCATGGTCCAATTGGCAGGGTTACCCCTGTGAAGGCCCTGAGCATAGGATCCCGGCCGTTCCGTGAGTCTAGCCTGGGTAGGGGGTCCTGGCTACAGGGGTCCTGGAATTTCACTGTGGGTGGGGCTTCCCGGATTCTAGGTGGTAGCCAGGAGGTCTTCACAGCCCTGGAGAATTCGGGCTGTGAGGTGCAGCGTTGTTTCTACAGCCTAGGGGCTGGGGAGACTGGTCATCCGTAGGCATCGGGCTGTGATAAATGGAATGATAATTCGTGTCAAGTAGATGATTTTGATTAAAGCAAAAGCAGAAGCATCAATGATGAGACGAGGGGTCAGACACTGGGAACTTACATATGTAACTGGAGTGAGATTCCTTTCAGGCCTCATTATAATTAGTTGTTTATGATTAACTTGACTTGTTTTAGTATAGAGTAAGATTTTAGGTTTTCTTATAACCTGCTGTTAATTAATTTTATTTGCTTTAATGTATGTATACTAATGCCCTAGTGAAATGTTAGGAATTAGCAGCTAAGAATTGAAGTATTATGAAATAATAAGGTCTTTAAGGATGGGAAAGGAAGAGAAGTTGCTACAGAAGCCATGAACACAAAGGACGATTGTGAGAATCAACAGAACCTACGTGAAGACCCATCTCTGGGAAAGGACACGGATTGTAACAACAGAACGAGAAAAGACACAGCCACAGGGACGTAGCACACAACCCCACCGGCTGTGCTGACTAGAGGATTACATCATTGACAGACCAGCAGAAGGACAAACTAATGTAAATAAACCCACCTTTGTATGCATATGTATTAAGGGTAGACTATTTAAGAGGTGGTTAGAAAGAGATTAGTGTGCATTTTTAGCACCCAGCGCTGTTTTGCATGTCTCTTACTGCTTTGAAATTGCTCTTTTCAAACTAAAACTAGATTCGTTTGACTTTAATTGGCTCTGTCCTTTCTAACAGGGCGACCAGCGCTGCCTCCCGCTTTCCGCTGTTCCGGCGCTGGGGGACCCGGTTCGGGAGTTCTTGGCTTCCGTGGTCTCGGACTTCCGGAAGAGGGCAGGGGGCACCTGGGCTGCGGCGGCTGTGAGGTTTTTTCCTGCCGTTTTGGCTTCCGCAAGGCATCGGCATAGTGAGGGATCGGTCGTCCGCAGGGAGCGGGACCCGGCGCTGCGAAAGAAGCCTTTGTATTGTGGTAACCAGGAGATCCTGGTGGTTTAGCGTCTGCTGGCTCGCAGCCGGCGCTCTCACTCCCGCGGCTCGGGTTTGATCCCCGGTCTGTGATTAGTGACCAGGAGAATGGGACAAAAGAAAAGCAAGTGATAAGAACTGCCCCCTACTCCCCCCAGAGAGCGCGTTCGGCATCATGGTACAGGATTGGGATGATGAGGAGTTGAGAAAAGGAAATCAAAGGAAAAAATGGTTTACTCCTGTATGCAAGTATGGCCAAAAAAACCATTAGGACTGTATGTGTTCTGGCCCACACTTGGATCCTTTGGTGATTGGATTTGCCAAGCGTTGAACCATCATGTGAATTCTAAAAAGTGTTTTAGTAGGCCAGAAGCTGAATATGCTGCTCTCTGGATTAGGGCTTCACGCCCTACCCCTGTTCCCATATTTACATTAACAACTGAGGCTAAGGACAAAGACAAGGAAAGGGAGAAATGTGACCCTTTGGATAGCTCACCACCACCTTAGCAGAACCCGAACAGGGGTCCCCTGCCACCGACAGCCCCCCTTCCTGCTCATTCTCCACCTCAAAGAAGCAGGGTTAGGAAGGACCAAGAGGAAGGTAATGCAGGTTTACATCCACTTAGGGAAGTGCCTATGGGGGGGCACCGGGGAGGAATAGGATTTGTCACTCTCCCTCTTAATGCATCAGATGTCTGCAGTTTCAAGAACGAGATGGGTACCTTGTTAGATGACCCCTTAGGGGTAGCTGAGAGGCTGGACCAATTTGGGGGGCCAAATCTGGAATGAGATGCAGTCTGTTTTGAGTATTCTGTTCACTGCAGAGGAAAGAAACATGATCAGACAGGCTGGCATGAGAATACGGGAGAGGCAGAATCAGGGGGGGGGGCACCAGGAGACCAGAAGTGGCCTAATCAAGATCCTGAGTGGGACCATCAACAGCTTCAAGGGAGACAGAATATAGGAGACCTGAGAACTATAACAATACAAGGAATCAAAGAAGCTGTGCCCAGAAATGTTGATAAAGCCTCTAGTGAGCATCAGAGGAAGCCTCCTTTGGAGTGGATGGTAAGATTAAAGAGAAGCTTACGGAGCCCTTTGTCCCCTCAACCCACAGAACCTCCAGGATGCCCACAGAGCCCCTTGGGCTCTCAGACCACACCAGGTCAGGTCATACCCAGGGCTCCTTGTCCCCATGAGCCACATCACATCCAGGACATGCCCAGAGCTCCTTGGCCCCTCATACTGTACCACCTCCAGGACATTCCCTGGGGCCCTTCGCCCCACGAGCCACACCACCTCCTAGTCGTCCCCAAAGGCCTTGGTGCCTCAAACCACACCACCTGCAGGACATGCCCAGGCTTCATGCAAGGCAGGTCCTGCCCCTCCACCCTGGCCTCCTGTCAGCAGGACAACTACCTGCTGGGGAGGGGAAGGCTGGGCACGTGTCTGCCTGGGCATCAGCAAGGCCTTTGGCACTGTCCCCTGCAACGTCCAAAGCCACAGGCAGTCACCCCTCATGGGTTTGGCCTTCCTGAAGGCTGCCCCCTGATGTGCTCAGGGCAGCCAGGATGAAGCAGAGACTCTGTGGGCTGGAAGGGAGCTAAGGGTCACCCAGTGCAACCCTCTGCCGGCAGCGCCAAGCAGGCCCTGGCCCATCAGGGCTGCACAACAGCCCCAGGCCTGAGCCCTGGCTGAACAGTAACAACAGCAGCAGCCCAGAGAGCCTCCCCGGGGGAAGAGAGGAGAAAGAAAAAGAGCTGGCCTTGCTGCCAGCTTAAATAGAGGAAGAGAGCAGAAGTATGGGCATGAAATCCCCAAAGATCACCATTTCCTGCCCGCTCCCTGCACCCACCCAGCCTCGGGAACCTAGTGCTCCATGGTACTTCAAGGCCTAAGCCTTAACCCAGGGCCCCGAAGCAAGGCCACGCCAGCAGCCCATGCTGCAGCAGTTTGTGCAGAGGCCACAAGCCCGAGGAACGCAGCCTTGCTGAGAAGCCTCTGCCTGAGGCATCCCAAGACGAGGAGAAAGGACCACAGCACTGCCTGGGGTCTGGTGGCATTTGACAGGGAAATCCAAAAGATATTGGAGCGCAGCCACAGGTTCTGGTGGCTTTCCATGTCCACTCCCAGGGCTCCTGGGGCAGAGGTCAGCACGCGGGGGTGGCTCTCGCTCAGCTCAGCAATGCCAACACCAGCACACAGGAAGTTCCAAGCAGTCTTCACAGGGCTCTGAGCCCTCCAGGCAGGCACTGAAGCTGCCAAGACTCAAGAGCTCAGCATAACCAATGCTGTGATGCATTCCTCCTTTGGCCATGAGGGGCATGGGCCTGGCTGTGAGGTCCCCATAGGGCTGTTGAGTGGCCTGGGCCGGGCTGTAAGGTCACAAGATGCCATAAAGCTTTGCTCCCTACAAACACAGCCCCTCAGCCCTTGGGCTCCACTGCAGCAGCAGCAGCAGCAGCAGCCACAGTGTGGAAGTTGCAGCGGTAGCTGCAGCAGAGTGGTGGTTAGAGAGTAGAGAGCCATGGCCCTCAGTCAACGCCTCGTCCTCCTCATCCTCCTCTTCATGGCCCTGCAAGTCAGAGCTGTGGCTGGAGCTCCATTGAGAGCCCAAGGAGCAGATAAGCAACAGCGCTGGTGCAGCCCTGCTTGGCCAGAGGCCAGACTCCTCTGCAGCTTCAGCAAGCTCCACTTTCCCTACTCCACCTCAGCACTGCAGCCCAGTCCCCACAGGCCACCGAGATACAAGTGGATGCTAGCATGCAATGAACCATTCCCCATCTGTGCTTGCTTCTAGATGAGGACAGAGGAGGCCTTGGCAGCAGCCTCCTACAGGAGAGCAGCCAGTGCTTGTGTGCAGGCTGAAATCCCTCCCTGGGGAGGCTCCTGAGCTGTTGGGAAGAGCCCCAGCGAGGAGGTCAGGAGCTCGGAGCCCTGGTTTCCTGGTGGTCCTTCCCTCCGTGTTCCCTGAGCCCCTTCCAGCGCCCGCAGGCCCTGAGGCAGAGGTGGATCCCCACATGCAATGAAACGTTTCCCATCTCTGCTTGTTTCTAGCAGAGGATGGAGGAGGCCTCGGCTACCCAGCTAAACCCCCGGACCTCTGCATCCTCTTAGAGCCCCCGGAGTTTCGGCCCGAAGGGAGGACTCAGCCAGCTCCTCCCCCGCGGCGTGCACTGCAGCCTGGCAGGCGCTGCAAGGGTGAGTCTCTGCCCAACTCACAGGCTGGCACTGGGGGTCCCTACTGCATTCCTCTGAAACTCAGCTAAACCCCTTCTGGTTAGGTCCTGCAAGGGCAAAGGACGTCGCTGAGGAGGGAAGGATTTCCCACAGGGCTTTTGAAGCCCTCAGGAGAGTGCTGGATGAGATGGAGAGAGAACAGGGTGGGTACCCTTCCCTCTGCCTTAGCCCTGAGCCTCAGCAGTCGGAGGCTGCAGACACAGGGCTGGCCATGTTGTGACCTGCACAGGGGCAAGAAGGGAAAGGGTTAAGGGGAAGTGGGCTCCAAGCTGCAGGAGCTGAGCTGGAAAGCAATGCCCATGCTGGAGAAAAGGCAGAAAAGGGAGAGCAAGGCTCAAGTGCGTTTTGAGGAGGGGCAGCTTCCCCCTCAGCATGTGGGAGCTGGGCCAGAGAGAGGGAGAGGAGGCAGTCCCTGCTGCACCCCTAACGTTGACTTTGCTCCTCCTGATATGGCCGAGGAGAGAAGCCAACTGGGGATGCTGCCCAGGACACCCAGAGCCCTCAGTGTCCCCAACAGGTGCTGGAGAGCTGTATGGTGGCCACAGCTTCCATCGTGGTTACTGCTGTGGAACAGGGACCGAGTGCTTTGGCAATCAGCTCCACCAGCAGCTGAGCACTCAAAGGCTCTCCTCTCTGCACAGGGAAAGCAATGCCAGGGCAGAAGCACCAGAGTGGCTGAACAGGCACACACAGATGGACAGCTGGCCCCAACCCCAGGCTGGCAGAAGAGAGCCTTCGCCCTGCCCGCAGCCCCTGGGCTCCCCACTGCCCTCCCGCAGCCCTGCAGCCCTGCGGCCCTAGGAGCAGACTCGCACTCCCCTAGCCTAGGACAGCCTCCTCGCCCACCAGGCCCCTTTGCTCCACGAGCCACACCAGCTCCAGGATGTCCCCAGAGCCCCTTGGCCCCACAAGCCACACTACCACCAGCATGTCCCCAAAGACCTTGGGCCCTCAAACTACAGCACCTACAGGACGTCCCCATTGGCGTGAGGGGCCTGGTCCTGGCTGCGAGGACACAACATGGCTGTCAGGTGCCTGGCCCTAGCTCTGATGTCACAAAATGGCCATGAGGGTCCTGGCCCTGGCTGCGAGGTCACAACATGGCCATGAGGGTCCTGGCCCTGGCTGCGAGGTCACAACATGGCCATGAGGAGCCTGGCCCTGGCTGTGAGGTCACAGCATTGCTGTGAGGGGCCTGGGCCTGGCTCTCAGGTCACAAGATGCCCTCTCTTCTCACAAAGCTTTGCTCTGCAAACACAGCCCCTCAGCCCTTGGGCTCAACTGCAGCAGCAGCAGCAGCAGCAGCCACAGTGTGGAAGTTGCAGCGGTAGTGTGACCGGTTGAGGCTGTGTCTGTAAGAAAGAGACAGTTGCTGAACACTCTGGCTGAATGTTTTTGATATTTAAACAAAACCAAGATAGTCTAAACTAATTTCATTGGTAGATTGTAGAATGCAATTTTAAGTTTGGGTTCTGTTAGTTCAGTCTGGTCTGGTCTGGGTTCAGGCTGGGTGCAGTCTGTGCTTCTCTGTCCTGTGGGCTGGACGGCTTCTCTCTTTCTGAAGCAGGAACGGCCTTGAGTTAACAGCTAACCAGATCAGAAAGCTAATTCTTGCATGTGCTTCTTAGCTAACAGAATTTTTCTTCCTTAGTTGCCTTTCTCTCTCTCTCTAACCCTTTTTGGGAAAAAGGGGAGGTGGGGAGGGAGAGAGGGGGGTTCAGGGAACCCCCCTGGCCGGCTGGAGGGAAAAGGCTTTTCTGCATTACGTTCACTGTTGTATATTTCTGTATATATTGTAAATATTGTATATTTGTGTACATATTCATTGCATTCCATTTCTGCCTGTAAATAGAGCTTTCATCTGCTTTTCTGACGGAGCTAGCTGTGGTTTCTTTCCTTGTGTGTGGGGAGGGAACTTTCTCACCCCACCACAAGTAGCCGCAGCAGAGTGGTGGTTAGAGAGTAGAGAGCCATGGCCCTCACTCAACGCCTCAGCGCCCTTAGCCCCACGAGCCACACCACCTCCACAACGTCCCCAAAGGCCTTGGTGCCTCAAACCACACCACCTGCAGGACATGCCCAGAGGCCCTTGGCCCCTCAAATGACTCCACCTCGACAATGTCCCCAGAGCCCCTTGGCCCCACAAGCCACACCACCTCCTGGAGATCCTCAGAGCTCCTTGGCCCCACCAACCACTCCACCTCCAGGACGTCCCCAGATTCCCTCTCCCAGTCAAACCGCACCATCCACACGAAAACCCAAAGGACCTCCACCTCCACCACCCTTCCACCGTCACAGGTCGCTCTCATCCCTGGCTCACTCACCACTGCCCCTACTCCCCTCCACCCCTACCCCTTCCACCAAACAGCCCCAGCCACCCCCTTTCTCACCCTCCCCTTTGATCGTTATCAATAAAGGAAAGATGTTTCCTGTGACAAGCTCTGCTGGGGTTCTTGGCACTGTTTGCTCACTGCTTCCAGCCCATGATGAGCTGAGGTCTCTTGAGCACCTCTAGCCCAAAACACTCAGCATGGGGAAGAAGTAGCCCCAAGATGCCATGCCCTGGGGCTCAGGGCTGACAGGAGCCACCCTCAGCCTTGCCAGGAAGGCCACATGGTGAGGCACACAGCCCACAGGGTTCCTGCACTGCACTGATGACAACTTTCTGATGCAGGGGCTTAAGGAAGCAACCAGGAGAGCTGTGCTGCTGGGCCTTGCCTGAACTTAGAACAAAGAGGCTCTGGGTTTGGGAGGTAAAGCCTGGGGGCAGCCTTGGCTACAGTGACCAGCAGATGCTGGAGATCAGGATCCCAGGAGGAGCAAGCAGGCCAAGAAGTAGGACTTCAGCACTGGTCTTTGGCAGGGCCTAACTCTGACCCTTTCAAAGAGCTACTGGGAGGAATGCCATGGGCCAGGATCTAGAGGACAGGGCAGCCCAGGAGAGCTGGGGGATATTCAAACACCACTTCCTCCAAGCTCAAGGGCTATGCATTCCTCCAAGTCAACAATCAAGCTGAGGAGGCAGGAGACCTGCACAGGTGAGCAAGGGGCTGCTGCAAAAACTCACAGGGGAGAAAGAAGTTCACAGTGTGGGGGACAAGGCACAGGGCACTTGGGAGGCTGATAGGAACACTGGCAGCCAAGGGAGGGATGCAATGAGGAAGGCCAAGGCCCTCTGGCCACTAAAGCTGGCAAAGGAAGTAAAAGAGAACAAGAAGGCCTCATTCAAATCCCTCAGTGGTGAAAGAAGAGCAGGCAAAGTGTGGGCCTGCAGCTGAATGAGGAGGGAGCCCTGGGCACAGAGGATGCAGAGAAGCTGAAGGGCTTGGGCTTGAAGCAGAGCTACTGAAGGCCTTCCTGGCTTCAGTCTTTGCTGCCAAGGCTGGGCCTCAGGAATCCCAGAGCCTGGGAGGGAGAGAAACGGTCTGGAGAATGGAAGACTCTCCCTTGGGCGATGAGGGCCAGAGGTCACCTGGGCACTGAGCACTCGCAAACCCATAGGCCCTGATGGGATGCAGCCTGAGCGCTGAGGTGGGGCACGAAGCCATGCCAAAGTTCTGCTTCTGCCTGCTCAGGGATCTTGTTAGGTCATGCAGAGAGGAAAAGAGAGAGGCAAAAGTCCTGCTAGAACTCCACCTGGCCACTGTGCTAACAGGGTCCACTTGAGAGTGCTAAGGGAGCTGGCACAGGGCCTTGCCAAGCTGCTCTCCATCCTCTCTCAGCACTCCTGGTTAACTGGGGAAGTTCCAGCCCACTGGCAGTGGCCAATGTGACCCTAATACAAGAAGGCCCAGCAGGGTTTCTCATAGAATCCTAGAAGGGCTTGGGTTGGAAGGGAGCCTGAAGATCAGCTAGCACCAACCCCACCAAAGCCATCAACTCAGACCAAAGCCCCAGGGCTCTTTCTTCCCCCCAGTGCCAGGTGAGTTCAGGCTGGCCGGGCCCAAACTGCCCCCCTCCTTTTTCTCCCTCCCTCAGGCCCATCAGGGCTGCACAACACCCCCAGGCCTGAGCCCTGGCTGAACAGTAACAACAGCAGCAGCCCAGAGAGCCTCCCCAGGGGAAGAGAGAGGAGAAAGAAAAAGAGCTGGCCTTGCTGCCAGCTCAAATAGAGGAAGAGAGCAGAAGTATGGGCATGAAATCCCCAAAGATCACCATTTCCTGCCCGCTCCCTGCACCCCATCCAGCCTCGGGAACCTAGTGCTCCATGGTACCTCAAGGCCTAAGCCTTAACCCAGGGCCCCGAAGCAAGGCCACGCCAGCAGCCCATGCTGCAGCAGTTTGTGCAGAGGCCACAAGCCCGAGGAACGCAGCCTTGCTGAGAAGCCTCTGCCTGAGGCATCCCAAGACAAGGAGAAAGGACCACAGCACTGCCTGGGGTCTGGTGGCATTTGACAGGGAAATCCAAAAGATATTGGAGCGCAGCCACAGGTTCTGGTGGCTTTCCATGTCCACTCCCAGGGCTCCTGGGGCAGAGGTCAGCACGCGGGGGTGGCTCTCGCTCAGCTCAGCAATGCCAACACCAGCACACAGGAAGTTCCAAGCAGTCTTCACAGGGCTCTGAGCCCTCCAGACAGCCACTGAAGCTGCCAAGACTCAAGAGTTCAGCCCAATCCAATGCTGTGATGCATTCCTCCTTTGGCCATGAGGGGCATGGGTTGGGCAGTGAGGTCACCACAGGGTTGTGAGAGGCCTGGACCCTGCCTGTGAGGTCACCACAGGGCTGTGAGAGGTCTAGGCCTTGGCTGTGAGGTCACCACAGGGCTGTGAGTGGCCTGGGCCTGGCTGTGAGGTCACAAGATGCCCTCTGTTGTCACAAAGCTTTGCTCCCTACAAACACAGCCCCTCAGCCCTTGGGCTCCACTGCAGCAGCAGCAGCAGCAGCAGCCACAGTGTGGAAGTTGCAGCAGTAGCCGCAGCAGAGTGGTGGTTGGAGAGTAGAGAGCCATGGCCCTCACTCCTCGCCTCTTCCTCTTCATCCTCCTCTTCATGGCCCTGCAAGTCAGGGCTGTGGCTGGAGCTCCATTGCCAGCCCGAGGAGCAGGTAAGCAGCAGGGCTGGTGCAGCCTTGCCTGGCCAGAGGCTCTTCCCCCCAGAAGCTTGGGGCTGAAGGTTTTCCCTCCAGTGCTCCAGCAAGGGCTTGCTCTGGGTGCCTGAAGGGCCCCAGGCCCCTCTGCAGCTTCAGCAAGCTCCACCTGCCCTGCTCCACCTCGGCACCTCAGCCCCTTCCAGTGCCCACAGGACACCATGTAATGAAATATTCCTCATCTGTGCTTGCTTCTAGATGAGGATGGAGGAGGCCCTGGTTTTCCAGCTCCACAGCTGGAGCTTGCTCTCAAGCCCTCGGAGCACCGCGGAGGTACCTTCCCACTCTCCCCTTCCTTGAAAGGACAAACACTGACAGTGTGCCAAGAGCAGCTTCTTGTGCACTTTGCCTTCAGATCCTCTCTTGCTCACTCCTCCATCTCTTGGCCCATTCTTCACCTGCAGCCAAGAACAGTGCCAGATGGGGAGTGAGGAGGGCTCAGCCATGGGCCCCAGGGCCCTTTGCCTTCAGAAGCTCTCTCTGGCCCCTTGGAGCAGGAGCTGCTGCCAAGCCAGGGGGCTGCTTGGCCTTCAGCTCAGAGCTCAGTTTGCTCCCAGCACGCTGCCAGCTCCAAGCCCAAGGCTCACCTAGCTGGGTGCCTCAGCAGGCACGAGGACACAGGCCTGCCCGTGGTGGCCTCCCTTGCCATCAGCCCCTGAAGGCTTCTGTGGCTCAGTTCTGCCCAGGCAGGTGCCAAGAGGTGACAGAACCTTCTCTGGGTCTTTAGGTCCAGATGTGCCTGCAGTGAGGACTGGCTCAATGCCCCCCTGGCAACGAGCACTGCAGCACGGCTGGAATCGTCCACTGCAGCCCGGCTGGCATCGCAGCGGTGAGTCTCGGCTGCCCTCACAGCCCAAGCACTGCTTTTCTCTATTTCACTGCTGAGAAACTCAGCCAAACCTCTTCTGCTTAGGTCCTCCAGAGCCATTTACCCATCTGACCAGGCAGAGATTTCCAGAGAGGCTTTTGAAACAGTCAGGAAACTGCTGGAGCGAATGGAGAGAGGACAACGAGGTGGGTACCCTTCCCTCTGCACTTGCTGTCAGCCTGCTCCCTGTCTCTGAGCTGGATTGCCTCCTGGAGATGCCAGCTCCCTGATGGGGAAGGCTTCCATCTCAGCCAGCTCTCCTGCTTGCTTGCTTCAGAGAGGCAGCGAGAGGCTGAGCAGGAGAAGGCTTGGGAAGGCAGCGCTGCTTCACGCCAGCCCCTGCCGAAGCAGCCAAGGCGCCTCCAGCCCGCAGCTCCTCAGGTAATTGCTGTGCCTGCTCAGCGCCCGCAGGTCCCTGAGGCAGAGGTGGATCACCCCATGCAATGAAACGTTTCCCATCTCTGCTTCTTTCTAGCGGAGGATGGAGGAGGCCTCGGCTACCCAGCTAAACCCCCGGACCTCCGCATCCTCTTAGAGCCCCCGGAGTTTCGGCCCGAAGGGAGGACTCAGCCAGCTCCTCCCCCGCGGCGTGCACTGCAGCCTGGCAGGCGCCACAAGGGTGAGTCTCTGCCCAACTCACAGGCTGGCCACTGGGGTTCCTACTCCATTCCTCTGAAACTCAGCTAAACCCCTTCTGCTAGGTCCTCCAACGGCAAAGGACGTCGCTGAGGAGGGGAAAGATTTCCCACAGGGCTTTTGAAGCCCTCAGGAGAGTGCTGGATGAGATGGAGAGAGGAACAGGGGGGGTACCTTCCCTCTGCTCTTGCTGTCAGCCTGCTCCCTGTCTCTGAGCTGGATTGCCTCCTGGAGATGCCAGCTCCTGATGGGGAAGGCTTCCATCTCAGCCAGCTCTCCTGCTTGCTTGCTTCAGGAAGAGCAGCGAGAGGCTGAGCAGGAGAAGGCTTGGAAGGCAGCGCTGCTTCACCGCCAGCCTCTGCCGAAGCAACCAAGGCGCCTCCAGCCCGCAGCTCCTCAGGTAATTGCTGTGCCCAGCTCGGCTGGCAGCATCCAGCAGGATGGGAAATGAAAGGGACTTGTGAGCCCTGGGCTCCCCTGAGCTGGCACACCGGGCTCCGACTGGCAGCTGCTCCTACAGGAGAGCAGCCAGTGCTTGTGTGCAGGCTGAAATCCCTCCCTGGGAGGCTCCTGAGCTGTGGAACAGCTCCAGCGAGGAGGTCAGGAGCTCGGAGCCCTGGTTTCCTGGTGGTCCTTCCCTCCGTGTTCCCTGAGCCCCTTCCAGCGCCCACAGGTCCCTGAGGCAGAGGTGGATCCCCACATGCAATGAAACGTTTCCCATCTCTGCTTCTTGCTAGCGGAGGATGGAGGAGGCCTGGGCTACCCAGCTAAACCCCCGGACCTCCACATCCTCTTAGAGCCCCCGGAGTTTCGGCCCGAAGGGAGGACTCAGCCAGCTCCTCCCCCGCGGCGTGCACTGCAGCCTGGCAGGCGCCGCAAGGGTGAGTCTCTGCCAAATCACAGGCTGGCACTGGGAGTCCCTACTGCATTCCTCTGAAACTCAGCTAAACCCCTTCTGCTTAGGTCCTCCAACGGCAAAGGATGTCGCTGAGGAGGGAAAGACTTCCCACAGGGCATTTGAAGTTGTCAGGGAAGTGCTGGATGAGATGGAGAGAGAACAGGGTGGGTACCTTCCCTCTGCCTTAGCCTCAGCCTCAGCAGCAGGAGGCTGCAAAACACAGGGCTGGCCGCACTGTGGCCTGCAGAGGCGGAAGAAGGGAAGGGGTCCATAGGTCGATCCCAACTCCAAGCTGCAGGAGCTGAGCTGGAATGCAATGCCCATGCTGGAGAAAAGGCAGAAAGGGAGAGCAAGGCTCAACTGCCTTTTGAGAAGGGACATTAACCCCCAGCATGTGGGAGCTGGCCCAGGAGGAGGGAGGGCAGGCAGGGGAGGCACTCCCGGCTGCAGCCCTAACGTTGCCTTTGCTCCTCCAGATATGGCTGAGGAGAGAAGCACAACTGGGGATGTCGTCCATGTCATCTATAGCCCTGAGTGTCCTCAGCAGGTGCTGGAGAGCTGTATGGTGGCCACAGCTTCCATTTGGGTACTGTACTAGTGACCATTCTGCTGTGCTGCCTGGCAAGGTGGTGGCACAAGAAGAGACAAAAGTGAGTTGGGACTTTGCCCCTGCCTGCTGCCTGCTTGGCTGCTGGGAGCCAGCCAGCACCTCTGCTCCAGCTGCTGTGCAGCAGGGAGTGAGTGCTTGGGCAAAGAGCTCCAGCAGCAGCTGAGCACTCAAAGGCTCTCCTCTCTGCACAGGGAAAGCAAAGCCAGGGCAGAAGCACCAGAGTGGCTGAACAGGCGCAAACAGATGGACAGCTGGCCCCAACCCCAGGCTGGCAGAAGAGAGCCTTCGCCCTGCCCGCAGCCCCTCCGCTCCCCACTGCCCTCCCGCAGCCCTGCAGCCCTGCGGCCCCAGCAGCAGCCTCGCACCCCCCCAGCCGACAGCCTCCTCGCCACCACCAGGCCCTTTGCCCTCGAGCCACAGCACCTCCAGGACTCCCCAGAGCCCTTGGCCCCAGCAACCACACCACCTCTGGCATGTCCCCAGAGCCCCTTGGCCCTCGAGCCACACCACCTCTGGGACGTCCCCCAGCCCTTGGCCCCACCAAACACAAACCTCTGGGACGTCCCCAGATTCCCTCTCCCAGTCAAACTGACCATCCACTCTAAAACCCAAACGACCTCCACCTCCACCACCCTCCCCCGTCACAGGTCGCTCGCATCCCTCACTCCCTCCCCATCAACCCCACCCCTCCACCCACCCAAACTCCTCACTGCCTCCAACCCCTCCAGCCCCTCCACCCCCTCAATGTCCTCACCCCCTCCAGCCCCCCGACTCCCCTCAAAGTCCCCACCCCCTCTACCACCCGAATCTCCTCACTGCCCGTACCCCCACCCCTCCACTCCCTCGCTGCTCACCCCCCTCCGCCCCCCCCCACTTCCCCAAACTAACCCCATCCACACCCCGAACTCCTGTCACTGCTCACGCCCTCTCCACCCCTCCCCACTTCCCCAAACTAACAGCCACAGCCACCCCATCTCCCCTCACTGCCTTCACCCCCTCCAGCCCCACCAGTTCCTTTACCACCTTCCTCTCCCTCTGCCACCACACTAACAGCCCCAGCCACCCCCTTCTCACCCTCCGCTTTGACTGTTATCAATAACGGAAAGATGTGGCTGGAGCTCCATTGCCAAGCCGAGGAGCAGGTAAGCAGCAGGGCTGGTGCAGCCTTGCCTGGCCAGAGGCTTTCGCCCAGAAGCTTGGGCTGAAGGTTTTCCCTCCAGTGCTCCAGCAAGGGCTTGCTCTGGGTGCCTGAAGGGCCCCAGGCCCCTCTGCAGCTTCAGCAAGCTCCACCTGCCTGCTCCACCTCGGCACCTCAGCCCCTTCCAGTGCCCACAGGACCACCGAGGCACAAGTGGATGCCACCATGCAATGAACCTGTCCCCATCTGTGCTTGCTTCTAGATGAGGAGGAGGAGGCCCTGGTTATCCAGCTCCACAGCTGGAGCTTGCTCTCAAGCCCTCGGAGCAACGCGGAGGTACCTTCCCACTCTCCCCTTCCTTGAAGGACAAACCTGACAGTGTGCCAAGAGCAGCTTCTTGTGCACTTTGCCTTCAGATCCTCTCTTGCTCACTCCTCCATTCTTGGCCATTCTTCACTGCAGCCAAGAACAGTGCCAGATGGGGAGTGAGGAGGGCTCAGCCATGGGCCCCAGGGCCTTTGCCTTCAGAAGCTCTCTCTGGCCCCTTGGAGCAGGAGCTGCTGCCAAGCCAGGGGGCTGCTTGGCCTCAGCTCAGAGCTCAGTTTGCTCCCAGCACGCTGCCACTGCAGGCAGGCTGCAACTCTTTGCAGCCTGCTCCTGAGTGCAGGGCAGAGCTGAGGGCCGTGGGGTGCCGGCTCGCAGTGCCACTCGCTGCCGCTGCCTCCTGCACAGGTCTGCAGCTGTGTCTCAGAGGCTCTTCCTGCTGTGCTTCTTTGCAGACCTGCCTGGAGGCCAAGCATTGCAGCTCCCCGCCCAAGCTCCAAGTCTAAGGCCCTGGCACATGGCACAGGTAGGTCCTGGCTCTTCCCTCCCTTGCAGAGCTGCCAGCTCCAGCCCAAGGCCCTGGTTTCCTGGTGGTCCTTCCTCCGGTTCCCTGAGCCCTTCCAGCGCCCGCAGGCCCTGAGGCAGAGGTGGATCCCCACATGCAATGAAACGTTTCCATCTCTGCTTCTTGCTAGGGGAGGATGGAGGGGCCTGGGTACCCAGCTAAACCCCCGGACCTCCGCATCCCCTTAGAGCCCCGGAGTTTCGGCCCGAAGGGAGGACTCAGCCAGCTCCTCCCCCGCGGCGTGCACTGCAGCCTGGCAGGCGCCGCAAGGGTGAGTCTCTGCCCAACTCACAGGCTGGCACTGGGGATCCCTACTGCATTCCTCTGAAACTCAGCTAAAACCCTTCTGGTTAGGTCTCCAAGGGCAAAGGGCGTAGCTGAGGAGAGAACGTTTCACCAGAGAGCTTTGAAGCTCCTCAGGAGAGTGCTGGATGAGATGGAGAGAGAACAGGGTGGGTACCCTTCCTCTGCCTTAGTCTGAGCCTCAGCAGTCGGGGGCTGCAGACACAGGGCTGGCCTGTTGTGGCCTGCAGAGGGGGAAGAAGGGAAGGGGTCCAGGCGTGACCCCAGCTCCAAGCTGCAGGAGCTGAGCTGGAATGTAATGCCATGCTGGAGAAAAGGCAGAAAGGGAGAGCAAGGCTCAACTGCCTTTGAGAAGGGACAGCTTCCCCTCAGCATGTGGGAGCTGGGCCAGGGGGAGGGAGGGCAGGCAGGGGAGGCACTCCTGGCTGCAGCCCTACCGTTGCCTTGCTCCTCCAGATATGGCCGAGGAGAGAAGCACAAACTGGCGATGTGCCCAGGCACCCAGACCCTGAGTGTCCCCAGCAGGTGCTGGAGAGCTGTATGGTGGCCACAGTTTTCCATCGTGGTTACTGTGCCAGTGACCATTCTTCTGTGCTGCCTGGCAATACGGTGCCACAAGAAGAGACAAAGTGAGTTGGGACTCTTGCCTGCCTGCTGCCTGCCGCTGGCTGCTGGGAGCCAGCCAGCACCTCTGCTCCAGCTGCTGTGAAGCAGGGACCGAGTGATTGGCCAAGAGCTCCAGCAGCAGCTGAGCATCAAAGCTCTACTCTCTGCAAGGGAAAGCAAAGCCAGGGCAGACGCACGACAGTGGTACAACAGCCGCAACCATCTGGCCGTCGGGGCCAGTTCTAGGCCTCCTCGCAGCCCCTGTACCCTCCACCCGCCTCCCCCAAAGCCGTGCTCTGCATCCACACCGTCACAGGTGTAGCATGGCACCCCCATTCCAAGCCAGAGCGTTCATCCCCCCCTCATTGCCCATCAGTTGCCACCACACTCCAAAATCAGCAGAGCCTCCACCACCCCCTCCTTTGTTTGCCCTCTTCCCCATCCCCTTGTGTCCTCCTCACTCCCCCCACCCTCTCCACCCCCCTTAGTCCCCACACACTAGCAGCACCACCCCCTCCTTCTTCTCAGCCTCCCCTTTTCCATTATCAAAAGATATTTCTATGATAAGCTCTGGTGGCGTTCCTGGCAGTGTTTGCTCAACCCTTGCACTCCATGATGAGATGGGTCCCTGGAAGCATCTCTGGGAGAAACCAGAGACCTTGGGTTAGGTCATGCAGAGGAAGGAGAGAAAGGCAAAAGTCCTGCTAGAATTCAATCTGGCCGCTGTCCAAGAGGGAGCCACCTGAGAGTGCTGAGGGAGCTGGTACAGGATATTGCCAGCCCCTCTCAATCACCTAAATACATCCTAGAATGGGTTGGCTTGGAAGGAACCTTGAAGATCAGCTATTGTCTACTCCCCTGCCGTTGGCAGGGACACCTCCCCCTGGTCCAAGTTGCTCAAAGCCTCATCCAGCCTGGCATTAAACTCCCTTCAGCACCGGGCCCGGGGCATCGAAAGAGGCTGCGGCAGCAGACAGGGAAGAGAGTTCACCCCGCGGCAAGCAGAGCTGGTGAGAAGCCGGAAGATGGCCCCGGCAGGGAGTCCCGACCACGACCCCTGCCCTAACCTGCACGCACGCGCACTGGTGGAAGGACCTGAGAAGAAGGCGGACCTGGAAACATCTCGGAGCATGACGTTACGGGACCTAAAGACTCTATGAGGGAAGAGCAAGCTCGTAGAGTTTGCGAGCCGTGGGTAGGGCAGGAGCCTCCCCGGCCGCCCAGCGCCGCTTTTGCTCATTTGCTCTCAATAAAAGTTTGGTTGGCCGTAATTTTGTCACGGATTTATTACAGAAGTGGTGCGGTGGCAGAGTTGTGCTGGTAGCCTCAGGTCTGCTGCTGGCAGTCTTGCGGCAGAAAACCAAGTGGCCAAGCTGGGCTGTGTGGAAAGTTGTGTCACTTGGGAGCAGCGGCACAAATGGCTTCATTAGCAGCTCACTAACAGTTCCTTAGCCCTTGTGGCTCCTTAAAGGAACCCCTTAGCTCTATTGTCCAACCACTGTCTGCTGTGGTTCCTCCTCTGAGATTGCCCTGGGCCAGCAGCACTCCCCGCAGTAGCTCCAGCAGTCCACAAGCATGGAAACCAACCACACAGCAGGTTCCAAATGCAAGTTCTCCTGGGCAGGAGGAATGGCCTTCTGGAGCTCACAGCCACAGCCAGATGCTGAGCACAACACCAAAGCACCCCTGGGATGCAGGGGAGACAGCCCCAGCCGTCGGGGCTAGAGCAACCACAGCACGCTCCGGGAACATCTTCCCTCACCCTCCCTGATAAGCCTCTGCCTGAGGTTTCCCAAGATGAGGAGCAAGGACCACAGCTCTGCCTGGGGGCTGGTGGCTTTGGACAGGGAAAGAGAGAAGATGATATTTGTATGCAGCCACAGATTCTGTGGGGCTTTCCATGTCCATTCCCAGGGCTCCTGGGGCAGAGGTCAGCACGCGGGGGTGGCTCTCGCTCAGCTCAGCAATGCCAACACCAGCACACAGGAAGTTCCAAGCAGTCTTTACAGGGCTCTGAGCCATCCAGGCAGCCACTGAAGCTGCCAAGACTCAAGAGCTCAGCACAACCCAATGCTGTGATGCATTCCTCCTTTGGCCATGAGGGCCATGGGCTGGGCAGTGAGGTCACCACATGGCTGTGAGAGGCCTAGGCCTTGGCTGTGAGGTTACCACAGGGCTGTTGAGTGGCCTGGGCCTGTCTCTGCGGTCACCACATGGCTGTGAGAGGCCTAGGCCTTGGCTGTGAGGTCACCACAGGGCTGTGAGGGGCCTAGGCCTTGGCTGTGAGGTCACCACAGGGCTGTGAGGGGCCTGGGCCTGGCTGTGAGGTCACCACAGGGCTGTGAGGGGCCTGGGCCTGGCTGTGAGGTCACCATAGGGCTGTGAGGGGCGTGGGCCTGGCTGTGAGGTCACAAGATGCCCTCTGTTGTCACAAAGCTTTGCTCCCTACAAACACAGCCCCTCAGCCCTTGGGCTCCACTGCAGCAGCAGCAGCAGCAGCAGCCACAGTGTGGAAGTTGCAGCGGTAGCCGCAGCAGAGTGGTGGTTGGAGAGTAGAGAGCCATGGCCCTCACTCCTCGCCTCTTCCTCTTCATCCTCCTCTTCATGGCCCTGCAAGTCAGGGCTGTGGCTGGAGCTCCTTTGAGAGCCCAAGGAGCAGGTAAGCAGCAGGGCTGGTGCAGCCTTGCCTGGCCAGAGGCTCTTCCCCCCAGAAGCTTGGGGTGAGGGTTTTCCCTCCAGTGCTTCAGCAAGGGCTTGCTCTGGGTGCCTGAAGGGCCCCAGGCCCCTCTGCAGCTTCAGCAAGCTCCACCTGCCCTGCTCCACCTCGGCACCTCAGCCCCTTCCAGTGCCCACAGGACACCGAGGCACAAGTGGATGCCACCATGCAATGAACCTTCCCCATCTGTGCTTGCTTCTAGATGAGGATGGAGGAGGCCCTGGTTATCCAGCTCCACAGCTGGAGCTTGCTCTCAAGCCCTCGGAGCACCGCGGAGGTACCTTCCCACTCTCCCCTTCCTTGAAAGGACAAACACTGACAGTGTGCCAAGAGCAGCTTCTTGTGCACTTTGCCTTCAGATCCTCTCTTGCTCACTCCTCCATCTCTTGGCCCATTCTTCACCTGCAGCCAAGAACAGTGCCAGATGGGGAGTGAGGAGGGCTCAGCCATGGGCCCCAGGGCCCTTTGCCTTCAGAAGCTCTCTCTGGCCCCTTGGAGCAGGAGCTGCTGCCAAGCCAGGGGGCTGCTTGGCCTTCAGCTCAGAGCTCAGTTTGCTCCCAGCACGCTGCCACTGCAGGCAGGCTGCAACTCTTTGCAGCCTGCTCCTGAGTGCAGGGCAGAGCTGAGGGCCGTGGGGTGCCCGGCTCGCAGTGCCACTCGCTGCCGCTGCCTCCTGCACAGCTGTCTGCAGCTGTGTCTCAGAGGCTCTTCCCTGCTGTGCTTCTTTGCAGACCTGCCTGGAGGCCAAGGCATTGCAGCTCCCCGCCCAAGCTCCAAGTCTAAGGCCCTGGCACATGGCACAGGTAGGTCCTGGCTCTTCCCTCCTTGCAGAGCTGCCAGCTCCAAGCCCAAGGCTCACCTAGCTGGGTGCCTCAGCAGGCACGAGGACACAGGCCTGCCCGTGGTGGCCTCCCTTGCCATCAGCCCCTGAAGGCTTCTGTGGCTCAGTTCTGCCCAGGCAGGTGCCAAGAGGTGACAGAACCTTCTCTGGGTCTTTAGGTCCAGATGTGCCTGCAGTGAGGACTGGCTCAATGCCCCCCTGGCAACGAGCACTGCAGCACGGCTGGAATCGTCCACTGCAGCCCGGCTGGCATCGCAGCGGTGAGTCTCGGCTGCCCTCACAGCCCAAGCACTGCTTTTCTCTATTTCACTGCTGAGAAACTCAGCCAAACCTCTTCTGCTTAGGTCCTCCAAGAGCCATTTACCCATCTGACCAGGCAGAGATTTCCAGAGAGGCTTTTGAAACAGTCAGGAAACTGCTGGAGCGAATGGAGAGAGGACAACGAGGTGGGTACCCTTCCCTCTGCACTTGCTGTCAGCCTGCTCCCTGTCTCTGAGCTGGATTGCCTCCTGGAGATGCCAGCTCCCTGATGGGGAAGGCTTCCATCTCAGCCAGCTCTCCTGCTTGCTTGCTTCAGAGAGGCAGCGAGAGGCTGAGCAGGAGAAGGCTTTGGAAGGCAGCGCTGCTTCACCGCCAGCCCCTGCCGAAGCAACCAAGGCGCCTCCAGCCCGCAGCTCCTCAGGTAATTGCTGTGCCCTGCTCAGCGCCCGCAGGTCCCTGAGGCAGAGGTGGATCCCCCCATGCAATGAAACGTTTCCCATCTCTGCTTCTTTCTAGCGGAGGATGGAGGAGGCCTCGGCTACCCAGCTAAACCCCCGGACCTCCGCATCCTCTTAGAGCCCCCGGAGTTTCGGCCCGAAGGGAGGACTCAGCCAGCTCCTCCCCCGCGGCGTGCACTGCAGCCTGGCAGGCGCCACAAGGGTGAGTCTCTGCCCAACTCACAGGCTGGCACTGGGGTTCCCTACTCCATTCCTCTGAAACTCAGCTAAACCCCTTCTGCTTAGGTCCTCCAACGGCAAAGGACGTCGCTGAGGAGGGAAAGATTTCCCACAGGGCTTTTGAAGCCCTCAGGAGAGTGCTGGATGAGATGGAGAGAGAACAGGGTGGGTACCCTTCCCTCTGCTCTTGCTGTCAGCCTGCTCCCTGTCTCTGAGCTGGATTGCCTCCTGGAGATGCCAGCTCCCTGATGGGGAAGGCTTCCATCTCAGCCAGCTCTCCTGCTTGCTTGCTTCAGAGAGGCAGCGAGAGGCTGAGCAGGAGAAGGCTTTGGAAGGCAGCGCTGCTTCACCGCCAGCCTCTGCCGAAGCAACCAAGGCGCCTCCAGCCCGCAGCTCCTCAGGTAATTGCTGTGCCCAGCTCGGCTGGCAGCATCCAGCAGGATGGGAAATGAAAGGGACTTGTGAGCCCTGGGCTCCCCTGAGCTGGCACACCGGGCTCCAGACTGGCAGCTGCCTCCTACAGGAGAGCAGCCAGTGCTTGTGTGCAGGCTGAAATCCCTCCCTGGGGAGGCTCCTGAGCTGTTGGGAACAGCTCCAGCGAGGAGGTCAGGAGCTCGGAGCCCTGGTTTCCTGGTGGTCCTTCCCTCCGTGTTCCCTGAGCCCCTCCCAGCGCCCACAGGCCCCTGAGGCAGAGGTGGATCCCCACATGCAATGAAACGTTTCCCATCCCTGCTTCTTGCTAGCGGAGGATGGAGGAGGCCTGGGCTACCCAGCTAAACCCCCGGACCTCCACATCCTCTTAGAGCCCCCGGAGTTTCGGCCCGAAGGGAGGACTCAGCCAGCTCCTCCCCCGCGGCGTGCACTGCAGCCTGGCAGGCGCCGCAAGGGTGAGTCTCTGCCCAACTCACAGGCTGGCACTGGGGGTCCCTACTGCATTCCTCTGAAACTCAGCTAAACCCCTTCTGCTTAGGTCCTCCAACGGCAAAGGATGTCGCTGAGGAGGGAAAGACTTCCCACAGGGCATTTGAAGTTGTCAGGGAAGTGCTGGATGAGATGGAGAGAGAACAGGGTGGGTACACTTCCCTCTGCCTTAGCCCTCAGCCTCAGCAGCAGGAGGCTGCAAACACAGGGCTGGCCGCACTGTGGCCTGCAGAGGCGGAAGAAGGGAAGGGGTCCATAGGTCGATCCCAACTCCAAGCTGCAGGAGCTGAGCTGGAATGCAATGCCCATGCTGGAGAAAAGGCAGAAAGGGAGAGCAAGGCTCAACTGCCTTTTGAGAAGGGACAGCTTCCCCCCCAGCATGTGGGAGCTGGCCCAGGAGGAGGGAGGGCAGGCAGGGGAGGCACTCCCGGCTGCAGCCCTAACGTTGCCTTTGCTCCTCCAGATATGGCTGAGGAGAGAAGCACAACTGGGGATGTCGTCCATGTCATCTATAGCCCTGAGTGTCCTCAGCAGGTGCTGGAGAGCTGTATGGTGGCCACAGCTTCCATTGTGGGTACTGTACTAGTGACCATTCTGCTGTGCTGCCTGGCAAGGTGGTGGCACAAGAAGAGACAAAAGTGAGTTGGGACTTTTGCCCCTGCCTGCTGCCTGCTCTGGCTGCTGGGAGCCAGCCAGCACCTCTGCTCCAGCTGCTGTGCAGCAGGGAGTGAGTGCTTGGGCAAAGAGCTCCAGCAGCAGCTGAGCACTCAAAGGCTCTCCTCTCTGCACAGGGAAAGCAAAGCCAGGGCAGAAGCACGAGAGTGGCTGAACAGGCGCAAACAGATGGACAGCTGGCCCCAACCCCAGGCTGGCAGAAGAGAGCCTTCGCCCTGCCCGCAGCCCCTCCGCTCCCCACTGCCCTCCCGCAGCCCTGCAGCCCTGCGGCCCCAGCAGCAGCCTCGCACCCCCCCCAGCCCACGACCGCCTCCTCGCCCACCAGGCCCCTTTGGCCCTCGAGCCACACCACCTCCAGGACGTCCCCAGAGCCCCTTGGCCCCACCAACCACACCACCTCTGGGATGTCCCCAGAGCCCCATGGCCCCAACAAGCACACCATCTCCAGGATGTCCCCACAGCCCCATGGCCCCAACAAGCACACCACCTCTGGCACGTCCCCAGAGCCCCTTGGCCCCAGCAACCACACCACCTCTGGCATGTCCCCAGAGCCCCTTGGCCCCTCGAGCCACACCACCTCTGGGACGTCCCCAGAGCCCCTTGGCCCCACCAAACACACCACCTCTGGGACGTCCCCAGATTCCCTCTCCCAGTCAAACTGAACCATCCACTCTAAAACCCAAACGACCTCCACCTCCACCACCCTTCCCCCGTCACAGGTCGCTCGCATCCCTCACTCCCTCCCCATCAACCCCACCCCCTCCACCCACCCAAATCTCCTCACTGCCTCCAACCCCTCCAGCCCCTCCACTCCCCTCAATGTCCTCACCCCCTCCAGCCCCCCGACTCCCCTCAAAGTCCCCACCCCCTCCACCCACCCGAATCTCCTCACTGCCCGTACCCCCACCAGCCCCTCCACTCCCCTCGCTGCTCACCCCCCCTCCGCCCCCCCCACTTCCCCCAAACTAACCCCATCCACACCCCGAACTCCTGTCACTGCTCACGCCCTCTCCACCCCTCCCCACTTCCCCAAACTAACAGCCACAGCCACCCCATCTCCCCTCACTGCCTTCACCCCCTCCAGCCCCACCAGTTCCTTTACCACCTTCCCTCTCCCTCTTGCACCACACTAACAGCCCCAGCCACCCCCTTTCTCACCCTCCGCTTTGACTGTTATCAATAACGGAAAGATGTGGCTGGAGCTCCATTGCCAGACCGAGGAGCAGGTAAGCAGCAGGGCTGGTGCAGCCTTGCCTGGCCAGAGGCTCTTCCCCCCAGAAGCTTGGGGCTGAAGGTTTTCCCTCCAGTGCTCCAGCAAGGGCTTGCTCTGGGTGCCTGAAGGGCCCCAGGCCCCTCTGCAGCTTCAGCAAGCTCCACCTGCCCTGCTCCACCTCGGCACCTCAGCCCCTTCCAGTGCCCACAGGACACCGAGGCACAAGTGGATGCCACCATGCAATGAACCTTTCCCCATCTGTGCTTGCTTCTAGATGAGGATGGAGGAGGCCCTGGTTATCCAGCTCCACAGCTGGAGCTTGCTCTCAAGCCCTCGGAGCACCGCGGAGGTACCTTCCCACTCTCCCCTTCCTTGAAAGGACAAACACTGACAGTGTGCCAAGAGCAGCTTCTTGTGCACTTTGCCTTCAGATCCTCTCTTGCTCACTCCTCCATCTCTTGGCCCATTCTTCACCTGCAGCCAAGAACAGTGCCAGATGGGGAGTGAGGAGGGCTCAGCCATGGGCCCCAGGGCCCTTTGCCTTCAGAAGCTCTCTCTGGCCCCTTGGAGCAGGAGCTGCTGCCAAGCCAGGGGGCTGCTTGGCCTTCAGCTCAGAGCTCAGTTTGCTCCCAGCATGCTGCCACTGCAGGCAGGCTGCAGCTCTTTGCAGCCTGCTCCTGAGTGCAGGGCAGAGCTGAGTGCCGTGGGGTGCCCGGCTCACAGTGCCACTCGCTGCCGCTGCCTCCTGCACAGCTGTCTGCAGCTGTGTCTCAGAGGCTCTTCCCTGCTGTGCTTCTTTGCAGACCTGCCTGGAGGCCAAGGCATTGCAGCTCCCCCGCCCAAGCTCCAAGTCTAAGGCCCTGGCACATGGCACAGGTAGGTCCTGGCTCTTCCCTCCCTTGCAGAGCTGCCAGCTCCAAGCCCAAGGCCCTGGTTTCCTGGTGGTCCTTCCCTCCGTGTTCCCTGAGCCCCTTCCAGCGCCCGCAGGCCCCTGAGGCAGAGGTGGATCCCCACATGCAATGAAACGTTTCCCATCTCTGCTTCTTGCTAGGGGAGGATGGAGGAGGCCTCGGCTACCCAGCTAAACCCCCGGACCTCCGCATCCCCTTAGAGCCCCCGGAGTTTCGGCCCGAAGGGAGGACTCAGCCAGCTCCTCCCCCGCGGCGTGCACTGCAGCCTGGCAGGCGCCGCAAGGGTGAGTCTCTGCCCAACTCACAGGCTGGCACTGGGGATCCCTACTGCATTCCTCTGAAACTCGGCTAAACCCCTTCTGGTTAGGTCCTCCAAGGGCAAAGGGCGTAGCTGAGGAGAGAATGTTTTCACCAGAGAGCTTTTGAAGCCCTCAGGAGAGTGCTGGATGAGATGGAGAGAGAACAGGGTGGGTACCCTTCCCTCTGCCTTAGTCCTGAGCCTCAGCAGTCGGGGGCTGCAGACACAGGGCTGGCCATGTTGTGGCCTGCAGAGGGGGAAGAAGGGAAGGGGTCCAGTGTTCGACCCCAGCTCCAAGCTGCAGGAGCTGAGCTGGAATGTAATGCCCATGCTGGAGAAAAGGCAGAAAGGGAGAGCAAGGCTCAACTGCCTTTTGAGAAGGGACAGCTTCCCCCTCAGCATGTGGGAGCTGGGCCAGGGGGAGGGAGGGCAGGCAGGGGAGGCACTCCTGGCTGCAGCCCTAACGTTGCCTTTGCTCCTCCAGATATGGCCGAGGAGAGAAGCACAACTGGCGATGCTGCCCAGGCCACCCAGAGCCCTCAGTGTCCCCAGCAGGTGCTGGAGAGCTGTATGGTGGCCACAGTTTCCATCGTGGTTACTGTGCCAGTGACCATTCTTCTGTGCTGCCTGGCAATACGGTGCCACAAGAAGAGACAAAAGTGAGTTGGGACTCTTGCCCCTGCCTGCTGCCTGCGCTGGCTGCTGGGAGCCAGCCAGCACCTCTGCTCCAGCTGCTGTGCAGCAGGGACCGAGTGCTTGGGCCAAGAGCTCCAGCAGCAGCTGAGCACTCAAAGGCTCTCCTCTCTGCACAGGGAAAGCAAAGCCAGGGCAGACGCACGACAGTGGTACAACAGCCGCAACCATCCTGGCCGTCGGGGCCAGTTCTAGGCCTCCTCGCAGCCCCTGTACCCTCCACCCGCCTCCCAAAGCCTGTGCTCTGCACCCACACCGTCACAGGTGTAGCATGGCACCCCACATTCCAAGCCAGAGCGATTCATCCCCCCCTCATTGCCCATCAGTTGCCACCACCATCTCCAAAATCAGCAGAGCCTCCACCACCACCCCTCCTTTGTTTGCCCTCTTCCCCATCCCTTGTGTCCTCCTCACTCCCCCCACCCTCTCCACCCCCCTTAGTCCCCACACACTAGCAGCACCACCCCCCTCCTTCTTTCTCAGCCTCCCCTTTTCCCATTATCAATAAAGATATTTCCTATGATAAGCTCTGGTGGCGTTCCTGGCAGTGTTTGCTCAACCCTTGCACTCCATGATGAGATGAGGTCCCTGGAAGCATCTCTGGGAGGAAACCAGAGACCTTGGGTTAGGTCATGCAGAGAGAAGGAGAGAAAGGCAAAAGTCCTGCTAGAATTCAATCTGGCCGCTGTCCTAAGAGGGAGCCACCTGAGAGTGCTGAGGGAGCTGGTACAGGATATTGCCAAGCCCCTCTCAATCACCTAAATACATCCTAGAATGGGTTGGCTTGGAAGGAACCTTGAAGATCAGCTATTGTCTACTCCCCTGCCGTTGGCAGGGACACCTCCCCCTGGTCCAAGTTGCTCAAAGCCTCATCCAGCCTGGCATTCAACTCCCTTCAGCACCGGGCCCGGGGCATCGAAAGAGGCTGCGGCAGCAGACAGGGAAGAGAGTTCACCCTGCGGCAAGCAGAGCTGGTGAGAAGCCGGAAGATGGCCCCGGCAGGGAGTCCCGGGGGAGGGCAGGAGCAGGAGGAGCAGCTCGGTGCGCTCTGCCCAGGGAACCAGCGCTGAGCCCGGGGTGTAGTAGTTGGTTGTAACAGTTAACCATTAATTTCTGAGATTATAGAGAAGAATCAGAAGCTTAAAAGTTGTCAGCTGATAAGTGAAACAACGTTGAAGACCACAATGTTCTGCTTGGCAAGGCATTATGGCTAAAATGGCATAGCAACAAGAACTGGGGGGCTGTGAGGTTACCACAGGGCTGTTGAGTGGCCTGGCCCTGGCTGTGTGGTCACCACAGGGCTGTGAGTGGACTGGGCCTGGCTGTGAGGTCACCACAGGGTTGTGAGTGGCCTGGGTTTGGCTGTGAGGTCACCACAGGGCTGTGAGTGGACTGGCCTGGCTGTGAGGTCACCACAGGGCTGTGAGTGGCCTGGGCCTGGCTGTGAGGTCACCACAGGGCTGTGAGTGGACTGGGCCTGGCTGTGAGGTCACCACAGGGCTGTGAGTGGACTGGGCCTGGCTGTGACTGGGCCTGCGTCTTCGGCGGCGGAATTTGAACAGACGCAGCGCGACTCGCGGGGCTTCCGCTCGGCAGCAGCCCTCGGTACAGCGCCGGGACTGGCAGCCGCTTGGGGGGCTTCCGCGGTTTCTCCTCTTCACGCTATGGGATCGTCTGGGGACGCGGCGCTTCCTGCACCAGCGGCGAGGCTCGGAGCGGCCCTGATTTCACGTGCCCGCGGCTCGTGAACCCAGCGTCTTCGGCGGCGGAATTTGAGCAGACGCAGCGCGCCTGGCGGGGCTCCGCTGGGCAGCAGCCGCCGGCTCTGCTGCTCTCGCGCGCACCGCACTTTATCTAAATTTTTTTGTCCAGTGGGTGCTGTGGCCAGGGGCAGCATGGTTGTAACTCGCAGCAAAATCTCCTTAAAAAAATCCGTTTCGACCCAGACTGAGGTAGAACACAAGCAGGTAGCTGTCCAGGTATCTGGCTGTAGTGAGTGCTGGAGCCTGGCTCTTGAGCCTGCTCTTGAGATGCAGGGTAGTGGAAGCATCTCTTGCATTAGGTGTGAGCAGATCGGCTATCTGCTCAACCTGGTGGCCAGACTAAAGGACGAGGTTGCTAGTCTTAGAGATGTATGGGAATGGAGAAAAGAGACGAGCCAGAGGAGGAAAGAGATGAACCAGAGTAAGCAGGCTCCGCAGGCTCCCCCAGCAGAGGCTGGTTATCCAAAAAGCAGAGGGGAATGGACGCAGGTTCCTCTCAAAAGACACAAATTCAAACCTCCTTGCCTCCCCACACCTTCCTCGCTGCCCTTGGAGAACAGGTATGGGGCACTGGAGGTCGAGGGTGAGGTGATACTGATGCCGGAGGACACACCAACTGGGGTTTTCCCTGAGGCTAAACAGCCTAAGGCTAAACAGCCTAAGGCAAAGCAGCCTAAGGTTAAACAGCCTAAGGCAAAGCAGCCTAAAGTTAAACAGCCTTCCCCTGGCATCAGAACTTGCTCCCTCAAAAAAAAGAGGAGGGTAATTGTTATTGGTGATTCCCTCCTGAGGGGAACAGAAGGTCCCACATGTCGGCCGGACCCATCTCATAGGGAAGTTATTAGCCTAGCAGGAGCACAAGTTAAAGATGTTACCAGAAGGCTGCCCAGTCTGGTACAGCCCTCTGACTACTCTCCCTTATTGGTTCTGCAGTTAGGGAATGATGATGTTGCTACCAGAACTCCCAGGGCTATCAAAGATGACTTCAGGGCCCTGGGAGATCTGGTTGAGGGGTCAGGTGCACAAATAATCTTTACATCAATACCGTTAGCTGCAGGAGGGAATACGACAAGGAACAGGTCGGCAGCTGCAGTCAACAAGTGGCTTAGAGGCTGGTGCAGTGGAAAGAATTTTGGGTTTTTTGATCTTGGAAAACTTTCTACTGCACCAGGTCAGCTGGCAACAGATGGAGTACATCTGTCCCAGAGGAGGGGGAAGGTCACAGTATACGAGAATGGCCTGTCCCCCAAAGGGAAAAAGATTCTGGGAAGGGAATTGGCAGGTCTGATTGACAGGGCTTTAAACTAGCTTTGAAGGGGGAAGGGGCTGGAACCAGTCCCCTCAGGCAGGAGTCTGGGGGTGATATGCTAGAGCTAGAGGTGAAACCAGCAGCCCAGCTGCAGTGCATGTACACTAATGCACGAAGCATGGGTAACAAACAAGAGGAGCTAGAAACCTTGTTGCAGCAGGAAAGCTATGATGTAGTTGCCATCAGGGAGACGTGGTGGGACGACTCACATGACTGGAGCACTGCAATTGATGGCTACAGGCTCTTCAGGAGAGACAGGCAAGGAAGAAGGGGTGGAGCGGTGGCTATGTACATCAGGGAGGCACTAGATGCCGTTGAGATGCAGATAGGGATGATCGGGTTGAGTGCTTGTGGGTGAGAATTAGAGGGAAGATCAGGAGGGCAGACATCCTGGTTGGAATCTGTTATAGACCACCCAACCTGGAGGAAGATGTTGATGAAGCATTCTATAGGCAGCTTAAGGCTGTCTCAAGATCACCTGACCTCGTTCTCATGGGCAACTTCAACCTGCCTGATATCTGCTGGGATCCCAGCACAGCAGAGAGGAGGCAGTCTAGGAGGTTCCTGGAGTGCATGGAGGACAGCTTCTTATCCCAGGTGCTGCGCGAACCTACCAGGGGTGAGGCTCTGCTTGACCTCCTCTTCACCAAGAGGGAAGGGCTGGTGGGTGCTGTGGTGGTCGGAGGGCGTTTAGGCACCAGTGACCACGAGAGCATTGAGTTTTCGGTATTCAGCCAAGCCAAGAGGGGCAGCAAGAGGACCTCCACTCTGGACTTCCGGAGGGCATGCCTCAGGTTACTCAAGGAACTAACTCAGAAGGTTCCCTGGGATACAGCCCTTAAAAAGAAAGGGGTCCAGGAGAGCTGGACCTGCTTCAAGGAAGAGCTCTTGAAGGCGCAGGAAGAGGCTGTGCCAGTGTCCCGGAAGATGAGCTGCTGGGGCAGACGGCCAGCCTGGATGGGTAACGAACTTTTAATAGAGCTAAGGGGAAAAAAGAGGGTGCATCATCTCTGGAAGAAAGGGGAGGCAACCCATGGAATGTTTAGGGATGTTGCTAGGGCATGCAGGAAGAAAATGAGGGAGGCAAAAGCCCATTTAGAACTTAGACTGGCCTCTGCTGTGAAGGACAACAAAAAGTCCTTCTATAAATACATCAATAGCAAGAGGAAGGGCAAGGACAACCTCCACTCCTTGGTGGGCACGGAGGGGAACGTTGTAACAAAGGACGAGGAAAAGGCAGAGGGACTTCACGCCTTCTTTGCCTCAATTTATACTAGCAGGGCAGAACATCTCCCAGACAGCTGGCCTGCAGAGCTGGCAGAAGGAGCCAGGGAGCTGCATAGTTTCCCGCTGCTCCAGGAGGTAGGTAGTGATCTTCTGAGCCGCTTGGACCCCCACAAGGCCATGGGACCGGATGGGATCCATCCTAGGGTGCTGAGAGAGCTGGCAGAGGAGCTGTCCAAGCCACTCTCCATCATTTTTCAGCAGTCCTGGCTCACTGGAGAGGTCCCAGAAGACTGGAAGCTGCCAACGTGGTGCCCATGCACAAGCAGGGCCGGTTGGACGAGCCAGGGAATGATAGGCCTGTCAGCCTGACCTCAGTGCCAGGCAAGGTTATGGAACAGCTCATCCTGAGTGCAATCACACAGCACTTACAGGATGGCCAGGGGCTCAGGCCCAGCCAGCATGGATTTAGGAAGGGCAGGTCCTGCCTGACCAACCTGATCTCCTTCTAGGATCAGTTGACCCACCTGGTGGATGTGGGGAGGCCTGTGGATGTGGTCTACCTGGACCTCAGCAAGGCCTTTGACACCGTCCCCCACAGCAAACTCCTGGCCAAGCTGGCAGCCCCTGGCTTGGACAGGAGCACTCTGAGCTGGGTTAGGAACTGGCTGGAGGGCCGAGCCCAGAGAGTGGTGGTGAATGGTGCCATAGCCAGCTGGCGGCCTGTCACTAGTGGTGTGCCCCAGGGATCAGTGCTGGGCCCCATGCTCTTCAACATCTGTATTGATGATCTGGATGAGGGCATCGAGTCCATCAGCAGTAAATTTGCGGACGACACCAAGCTGGGGGCAGGAGTTGATCTGCTGGAGGGCAGAGAGGCTTTGCAGAGGGACCTCGACAGGCTGGACAGATGGGCAGAGGCCAAGGGCAGGAGATTGAACACATCCAAGTGCCGGGTTCTGCACATTGGCCACAGCAACCCCAGGCAGTGCTACAGGCTGGGGTCAGAATGGCTGGAGAGCAACAAGGCAGAGAGAGACCTGGGGGGTACTGGTTGATTGTAGGCTGAACATGAGCCTGCAGTGTGCCCAGGCAGCCAAGAAGGCCAATGGCATCCTGGCCTGCATCAGGAACAGTGTGGCCAGCAGGAGCAGGGAGGTCATTCTGCCCCTGTACACTGCACTGGTTAGGCCTCGCCTTGAGTCCTGTGTCCAGTTCTGGGCCCCTCAGTTTAGGAAGGAGGTTGTCTTGCTGGAGTGTGTCCAGAGAAGGGCAACAAAGTTAGTGAGGGGTTTGGAACACAAGCCCTATGAGGAAAGGCTGAGGGAGCTGGGTTGCTTAGCCTGGAGAAGAGGAGACTCAGGGGTGACCTTATTGCTCTCTACAACGACCTGAAGGGAGGTTGTAGCCAGGCAGAGGTTGGTCTCTTCTCCCAGGCAGCCAGTACCAGAACAAGAGGACACAGTCTCAGGCTGCACCAGGGCAGGTTTAGAATGGATGTTAGGAAGAAGTTCTATCCAGAGAGAGTGATTGCCCATTGGAATCGGCTGCCTGTGGAGGTGGTGGAGTCACCTTCATTGGAGATGTTAAGGAATGATGGGGTACTTGGTGCCACGGTTTAGTTGTTTAGGTGGGTTGTATTGTTTTGTATTGCATTGTGTTGTGTTGTGTTGTATTGTATTTAGGTGGGTTGTGAGGGGCCTGGGCCTGGCTGTGAAGTGACAAGATGCCCTCTCTTGTCACAAAGCTTTGCTCCCTACAAACACAGCCCCTCAGCCCTTGGGCTCCACTGCAGCAGCAGCAGCAGCAGCCACAGTGTGGAAGTTGCAGCAGTAGCCGCAGCACAGTGGTAGTTAGAGAGTAGAGAGCCATGGCCCTCACTCCTCGCCTCCTCCTCTTCATCCTCCTCTTCATGGCCCTGCAAGTCAGGGCTGTGGCTGGAGCTCCATTGAGAGCCCAAGGAGCAGGTAAGCAGCAGCGCTGGTGCAGCCTTGCCTGGCCAGAGGCTCTTCCCCCCAGAAGCTTGGGGCTGAAGGTTTTCCCTCCAGTGCTTCAGCAAGGGCTTGCTCTGGGTGCCTGAGGGCCCCAGGCCCCTCTGCAGCTTCAGCAAGCTCCACCTGCCCTGCTCCACCTCGGCACCTCAGCCCCTTCCAGTGCCCACAGGACACCGAGGCACAAGTGGATGCCACCATGCAATGAACTTTTCCCCATCTGTGCTTGCTTCTAGATGAGGATGGAGGAGGCCCTGGTTATCCAGCTCCACAGCTGGAGCTTGCTCTCAAGCCCTCGGAGCACCGCGGAGGTACCTTCCCACTCTCCCCTTCCTTGAAAGGACAAACACTGACAGTGTGCCAAGAGCAGCTTCTTGTGCACTTTGCCTTCAGATCCTCTCTTGCTCACTCCTCCATCTCTTGGCCCATTCTTCACCTGCAGCCAAGAACAGTGCCAGATGGGGAGTGAGGAGGGCTCAGCCATGGGCCCCAGGGCCCTTTGCCTTCAGAAGCTCTCTCTGGCCCCTTGGATCAGATGGAGAGAGAACAGGGTGGGTATCCTTCCCTCTGCCTGAGCCATGAGCCTCAGCAGCAGGAGACTGCAGACACAGGGCTGGCCGCACTGTGGCCTGCACAGGAGCAAGAAGGGAAGGGGTCAAGGGGTCCATCCCAGCTCCAAGCTGCATGAGCTGAGCTGGAAAGAAATGCCCAGGCTGGAGAAAAGGCAGAAACAGAGAGCAAGGCTTCAAGTGCCTTTTGAGAAGGGGCAGCTTCCCCCTCAGCATGTGGGAGCTGGCCCAGCGAGAGTGAGGGCAGGCAGGGGAGGAATTCCATGATGCAGGCCTAATGTTGCCTTTGCTCTTGCAAAGAGCCCTCAGTGTCCCCAGCAGGTGCTGGAGAGCTGTATGGTGGCCACAGCTTCCATTGTGGTTACTGTACTAGTGACCATTCTGCTGTGCTGCCTGGCAAGGCGGTGGCACAAGAAGAGACAAAAGTGAGTTGGGACTTTTGCCCCTGCCTGCTGCCTGTGCTGCCTGTGCTGCCTCCTGGGAGCCAGCCAGCACCTCTGCTCCAAGTGCTGTGGAGCAGGACTGAGTGCTTGGGCAAAGAGCTCCACCAGCAGCTGAGCACTCAAAGGCTCTCCTCTCTGCACAGGGAAAGCAAAGCCAGGGCAGAAGCAGCAGAGTGGCTGAACAGGCACACACAGTCCCCCACTGCCCACCCGCAGCCCTGCACACCTGAGGCCCAGGAGCAGCCTCGCACACCCCCAGCCCAGGACAGCCTCCTCGCCCACCAGACCCCTTTGCCCCACACGCCACACCACCTCCAGCACGTCCCCAGAGCTCCTTTGCCACATGAGCCACAGCACCTCCAGTGTGTCCCCATATGCCCTTGGCCCCATGAGCCATCCTCATCTGTGCAGAATGGCTTTCTTCTCAACTAAAAGGCTCTTTCCTCTTCACATAGAGATTTAAAGCCTGACATTTCCAATCATCATTTGATCCAGATTTTGGCCAAAAGAGGCGGTCGGGTCGCAGGGGTTGTTTAGTCCATTCAACCATGCAATATTGATCCCTTCTTTCTTTACTTTGCCCCTTTGGCTCCTTCCAATCATCCCAATATTTTAACAGCCTTCCCAGGGGACCGTCCTGAGGACTATCTGGCAAACTGCTCCCTAGTCCTTCCTTGAGGCCTCTCTGTGGACCTCCTGAGCCATGGGGACATGAGGAACAGAAAAGTTTTCTTTTTAACAGAATAAGAGAGTTGATAAGAAACTTCCTCTTGTTAGCTGAAATGCTGACATGCAGGGTCTTCTTGGTCCTGGGACATGCACCAAATTGCAGGGGGATCATACCGCCCATGAGTGCAAGGGAGAAGAATTAAGACCTAACTCCCGGCTGCAGACCTAACATTGCCTTTTTCCCTCCTGATATGGCCAAGGAGAGAAGCACAACTGGGGATGCTGCCCAGGACACCCTGAGCCCTCAGCATCCCCAACAGGTGCTGGAGAGCTGTATGGTGGCCACAGCTTCCATTGTGGTTACTGCTGTGGAACAGGGACTGAGTGCTTGGGCAAACAGCTCCACCAGCAGCTGTTCACTCGAAGGCTCTCCTCTCTCCACAGGGGAAAGCAAAGCCAGGGCAGCAGCACCAGAGTGGCTGAACAGGCGCACACAGATGGACAGCTGGCCCCAACAGCCATTTGGTTCCCCACTGCCCTTCCGCGGCCCTGCAGACCTGAGCCCCAGGAGCAGCCTCGCACACTCCCAGCCCAGGACAGGCTCCTCGTCCACCAGGCCCCTTTGCCCCACAAGCCACACCACCTCCAGCACGTCCCCAGAGCTCCTTTGCCCCATGAGCCACAGCACCTCCAGTATCTCCCCATATGCCCTTGGCCCCATGAGCCACTCCTCCTCCTGATCTTCCCCAGAGCCCCTTGGGTTCTCAATCCACACCGCCTCCAGGACACTCGCAGCACTCCTTTCTTTCCTCTGCTGCTTGCTTGCTTCTCTCTTTTTCAATAAACCAACTCTCACAAGAGACTTAAGGCATGTTCTGGTGCAGCCCTTCATAACAACTCTGGTGCGTTGGCCGGCAAAGTTCGCTCGACCTTCTCTTCTCCGCACTCCCAGTGGAGAGGGTCCCCACCATTTGGTGGCTTCACTGGTGCATGGGAGATCAGGAGGCAGTGCTTCCCAAACTCAAATACGAGCAAGCAAGGGAATTTTTCTTTTTTCTTTTTCTTTTGTGATTCTTTTTTTCTTTCCTTCTTTTTTCCTCTTTTTTGTCATGGTCCAATTGGCAGGGTTACCCCTGTGAAGCCCTGAGCATAGGATCCCGGCCGTTCCGTGAGTCTAGCCTGGGTAGGGGTCCTGGCTACAGGGGTCCTGGAATTTCACTGTGGGTTGGGCTTCCAGGATTCTAGGTGGTAGCCAGGAGGTCTTCACAGCCCTGGAGAATTCGGGCTGTGAGGTGCAGCGTTGTTTCTACAGCCTAGGGGCTGGGGAGACTGGTCATCCGTAGGCATCGGGCTGTGATAAATGGAATGATAATTCGTGTCAAGTAGATGATTTTGATTAAAGCAAAAGCAGAAGCATCAATGATGAGACGAGGGGTCAGACACTGGGAACTTACATATGTAACTGGAGTGAGATTCCTTTCAGGCCTCATTATAATTAGTTGTTTATGATTAACTTGACTTGTTTTAGTATAGAGTAAGATTTTAGGTTTTCTTATAACCTGTTGTTAATTAATTTTATTTGCTTTAATGTATGTATACTAATGCCCTAGTGAAATGTTAGGAATTAGCAGCTAAGAATTGAAGTATTGTGAAATAATAAGGTCTTTAAGGATGGGAAAGGAAGAGAAGTTGCTACAGAAGCCATGAACACAAAGGACGATTGTGAGAATCAACAGAACCTACGTGAAGACCCATCTCTGGGAAAGGACACGGATTGTAACAACAGAACGAGAAAAGACACAGCCACAGGGACGTAGCACACAACCCACCGGCTGTGCTGACTAGAGGATTACATCATTGACAGACCAGCAGAAGGACAAACTAATGTAAATAAACCCACCTTTGTATGCATATGCATTAAGGGTAGACTATTTAAGAGGTGGTTAGAAAGAGATTAGTGTGCATTTTAGCACCCAGCGCTGTTTTGCATGTCTCTTACTGCTTTGAAATTGCTCTTTTCAAACTAAAACTGGATTCATTTGACTTTAATTGGCTCTGTCCTTTCTAACAGGGCGATCAGCGCTGCCTCCCGCTTTCCGCTGTTCCGGCGCTGGGGGACCCGGTTCGGGAGTTCTTGGCTTCCGTGGTCTCGACTTCCGGAAGAGGGCAGGGGGCACCTGGGCTGCGGCGGCTGTGAGGTTTTTTTCCTGCCGTTTTGGCTTCCGCAAGGCATCGGCATAGTGAGGGATCGGTCGTCCGCAGGGAGCGGGACCCGGCGCTGCGAAAGAAGCCTTTGTATTGTGGTAACCAGGAGATCCTGGTGGTTTAGCGTCTGCTGGCTCGCAGCCGGCGCTCTCACTCCCGCGGCTCGGGTTTGATCCCCGGTCTGTGATTAGTGACCAGGAGAATGGGACAAAAGAAAAGCAAGTGATAAGAACTGCCCCCTACTCCCCCCAGAGAGCGCGTTCGGCATCATGGTACAGGATTGGGATGATGAGGAGTTGAGAAAAGGAAAATCAAAGGAAAAAATGGTTTACTCCTGTATGCAAGTATGGCCAAAAAAAACCATTAGGACTGTATGTGTTCTGGCCCACACTTGGATCCTTTGGTGATTGGATTTGCCAAGCGTTGACCATCATGTGAATTCTAAAAAGTGTTTTAGTAGGCCAGAAGCTGAATATGCTGCTCTCTGGATTAGGGCTTCACGCCCTACCCCTGTTCCCATATTTACATTAACAACTGAGGCTAAGGACAAAGACAAGGAAAGGGAGAAATGTGACCCTTTGGATAGCTCACCACCACCTTAGCAGAACCCGAACAGGGGTCCCCTGCCACCGACAGCCCCCCTTCCTGCTCATTCTCCACCTCAAAGAAGCAGGGTTAGGAAGGACCAAGAGGAAGGTAATGCAGGTTTACATCCACTTAGGGAAGTGCCTATGGGGGGGCACCGGGGAGGAATAGGATTTGTCACTCTCCCTCTTAATGCATCAGATGTCTGCAGTTTCAAGAACGAGATGGGTACCTTGTTAGATGACCCCTTAGGGGTAGCTGAGAGGCTGGACCAATTTGGGGGGCCAAATCTGGAATGAGATGCAGTCTGTTTTGAGTATTCTGTTCACTGCAGAGGAAAAACATGATCAGACAGGCTGGCATGAGAATACGGGAGAGGCAGAATCGGGGGGGGGCACCAGGAGACCAGAAGTGGCCTAATCAAGATCCTGAGTGGGACCATCAACAGCTTCAAGGGAGACAGAATATAGGAGACCTGAGAACTATAACAATACAAGGAATCAGAGAAGCTGTGCCCAGAAATGTTGATAAAGCCTCTAGTGAGCATCAGAGGAAGCCTCCTTTGGAGTGGATGGTAAGATTAAAGAGAAGCTTACGGAGCCCTTTGTCCCCTCAACCCACACAACCTCCAGGATGCCCACAGAGCCCCTTGGGCTCTCAGACCACACCAGGTCAGGTCATACCCAGGGCTCCTTGTCCCCATGAGCCATATCACATCCAGGACATGCCCAGAGCTCCTTGGCCCCTCATACTGTACCACCTCCAGGACATTCCCTGGGGCCCTTAGCCCCACGAGCCACACCACCTCCACGACGTCCCCAAAGGCCTTGGTGCCTCAAACCCCACCACCTGCAGGACATGCCCAGGCTTCATGCAAGGCAGGTCCTGCCCCTCCACCCTGGCCTCCTGTCAGCAGGACAACTACCTGCTGGGGAGGGGAAGGCTGGGCACGTGTCTGCCTGGGCATCAGCAAGGCCTTTGGCACTGTCCCCTGCAACGTCCAAAGCCACAGGCAGTCCCCCCTCATGGGTTTGGCCTTCCTGAAGGCTGCCCCCTGATGTGCTCAGGGCAGCCAGGATGAAGCAGAGACTCTGTGGGCTGGAAGGGAGCAGCAGCCCAGAGAGCCTCCCCGGGGGAAGAGAGAGGAGAAAGAAAAAGAGCTGGCCTTGCTGCCAGCTCAAATAGAGGAAGAGAGCAGAAGTATGGGCATGAAATCCCCAAAGATCACCATTTCCTGCCCGCTCCCTGCACCCACCCAGCCTCGGGAACCTAGTGCTCCATGGTACCTCAAGGCCTAAGCCTTAACCCAGGGCCCCGAAGCAAGGCCACGCCAGCAGCCCATGCTGCAGCAGTTTGTGCAGAGGCCACAAGCCCGAGGAACGCAGCCTTGCTGAGAAGCCTCTGCCTGAGGCATCCCAAGACAAGGAGAAAGGACCACAGCACTGCCTGGGGTCTGGTGGCATTTGACAGGGAAATCCAAAAGATATTGGAGCGCAGCCACAGGTTCTGGTGGCTTTCCATGTCCACTCCCAGGGCTCCTGGGGCAGAGGTCAGCACGCGGGGGTGGCTCTCGCTCCGCTCAGCAATGCCAACACCAGCACACAGGAAGTTCCAAGCAGTCTTCACAGGGCTCTGAGCCCTCCAGACAGCCACTGAAGCTGCCAAGACTCAAGAGCACAGCATAACCAATGCTGTGATGCATTCCTCCTTTGGCCATGAGGGGCATGGGCCTGGCTGTGAGGTCACCACAGGGCTGTGAGGGGCCTGGGCCGGGCTGTAAGGTCACAAGATGCCCTCTGTTGTCACAAAGCTTTGCTCCCTACAAACACAGCCCCTCAGCCCTTGGGCTCAACTTCAGCAGCAGCAGCAGCAGCCACAGTGTGGAAGTTGCAGCGGTAGCTGCAGCAGAGTGGTGGTTAGAGAGTAGAGAGCCATGGCCCTCACTCAATGCCTCGTCCTCCTCATCCTCCTCTTCATGGCCCTGCAAGTCAGAGCTGTGGCTGGAGATCCATTGAGAGCCCGAGGAGCAGATAAGCAACAGCGCTGGTGCAGCCCTGCTTGCCCAGAGGCCAGACCCCTCTGCAGCTTCAGCAAGCTCCACTTTCCCTACTCCACCTCAGCACTGCAGCCCAGTCCCCACAGGCCACCGAGATACAAGTGGATGCCAGCATGCAATGAACCATTCCCCATCTGTGCTTGCTTCTAGATGAGGATGGAGGAGGCCTTGGCAGCAGCCTCCTACAGGAGAGCAGCCAGTGCTTGTGTGCAGGCTGAAATCCCTCCCTGGGGAGGCTCCTGAGCTGTTGGGAACAGCCCCAGCGTGGAGGTCAGGAGCTCGGAGCCCTGGTTTCCTGGTGGTCCTTCCCTCCGTGTTCCCTGAGCCCCTTCCAGCGCCCGCAGGTCCCTGAGGCAGAGGTGGATCCCCACATGTAATGAAACGTTTCCCATCTCTGCTTCTTGCTAGGGGAGGATGGAGGAGGCCTGGGCTACCCAGCTAAACCCCCGGACCTCCGCATCCTCTTAGAGCCCCCGGAGTTTCGGCCCGAAGGGAGGACTCAGCCAGCTCCTCCCCCGCGGCGTGCACTGCAGCCTGGCAGGCGCCGCAAGGGTGAGTCTCTGCCCAAATCACAGGCTGGCACTGGGGGTCCCTACTGCATTCCTCTGAAACTCAGCTAAACCCCTTCTGGTTAGGTCCTCCACGGGCAAAGGACGTCGCTGAGGAGGGAAAGATTTCCCACAGGGCTTTTGAAGCCCTCAGGAGAGTGCTGGATGAGATGGAGAGAGAACAGGGTGGGTATCCTTCCCTCTGCCTGAGCCCTGAGCCTCAGCAGTCGGAGGCTGCAGACACAGGGCTGGCCATGTTGTGACCTGCACAGGGGCAAGAAGGGAAGGGGTCAAGGGGAAGTGGGCTCCAAGCTGCAGGAGCTGAGCTGGAATGCAATGCCCATGCTGGAGAAAAGGCAGAAAAGGGAGAGCAAGGCTCAAGTGCGTTTTGAGGAGGGGCAGCTTCCCCCTCAGCATGTGGGAGATGGCCCAGAGAGAGGGAGAGGAGGCAGTCCCTGCTGCACCCCTAACGTTGACTTTGCTCCTCCTGATATGGCCGAGGAGAGAAGCCAACTGGGGATGCTGCCCAGGCCACCCAGAGCCCTCAGTGTCCCCAACAGGTGCTGGAGAGCTGTATGGTGGCCACAGCTTCCATCGTGGTTACTGCTGTGGAACAGGGACTGAGTGCTTTGGCAATCAGCTCCACCAGCAGCTGAGCACTCAAAGGCTCTCCTCTGTGCACAGGGAAAGCAAAGCCAGGGCAGAAGCACGAGAGTGGCTGAACAGGCGCAAACAGATGGACAGCTGGCCCCAACCCCAGGCTGGTAGAAGAGAGCCTTCGCCCTGCCCGCAGCCCCTGGGCTCCCCACTGCCCTCCCGCAGCCCTGCAGCCCTGCGGCCCTAGGAGCAGACTCACACTCCCCTAGCCTAGGACAGCCTCCTCGCCCACCAGGCCCCTTTGCTCCACGAGCCACACCAGCTCCAGGATGTCCCCAGAGCCCCTTGGCCCCACAAGCCACACTACCACCAGCATGTCCCAAAGACCTTGGCCCTCAACTACAGCACCTACAGGACGTCCCCATTGGCGTGAGGGGCCTGGTCCTGGCTGCGAGGACACAACATGGCTGTCAGGTGCCTGGCCCTAGCTCTGATGTCACAAAATGGCCATGAGGGTCCTGGCCCTGGCTGCGAGGTCACAACATGGCCATGAGGAGCCTGGCCCTGGCTGTGAGGTCACAGCATTGCTGTGAGGGGCCTGGGCCTGGCTCTCAGGTCACAAGATGCCCTCTCTTCTCACAAAGCTTTGCTCTACAAACACAGCCCCTCAGCCCTTCGGCTAAACTGCAGCAGCAGCAGCAGCAGCAGCCACAGTGTGGAAGTTGCAGCGGTAGTGTGACCGGTTGAGGCTGTGTCTTTAAGAAAGAGACAGTTGCTGAACACTCTGGCTGAATGTTTTTGATATTTAAACAAAACCAAGATAGTCTAAACTAATTTCATTGGTAGATTGTAGAATGCAATTTTAAGTTTGGGTTCTGTTAGTTCAGTCTGGTCTGGTCTGGGTGCAGGCTGGGTGCAGTCTGTGCTTCTCTGTCCTGTGGGCTGGACGGCTTCTCTCTTTCTGAAGCAGGAACGGCCTTGAGTTAACAGCTAACCAGATCAGAAAGCTAATTCTTGCATGTGCTTTGGAGCTAACAGAATTTTTCTTCCTTAGTTGCCTTTCTCTCTCTCTCTAACCCTTTTTGGGAAAAAGGGGAGGTGGGGAGGGAGAGAGGGGGGTTCAGGGAACCCCCTGGCCGGCTGGAGGGAAAAGGCTTTTCTGCATTACGTTCACTGTTGTATATTTCTGTATATATTGTAAATATTGTGTATTTGTGTACATATTCATTGCATTCCATTTCTGCCTGTAAATAGAGCTTTCATCTGCTTTTCCAACGGAGCTAGCTGTGGTTTCTTTCCTTGTGTGTGCGGAGGGAACTTTCTCACCCCACCACAGGTAGCCGCAGCAGAGTGGTGGTTAGAGAGTAGAGAGCCATGGCCCTCACTCAACGCCTCAACGCCCTTAGCCCCACGAGCCACACCACCTCCACAACGTCCCCAAAGGCCGTGGTGCCTCAAACCACACCACCTGCAGGACATGCCCAGAGGCCCTTGGCCCCTCAAATGACTCCACCTCGACAATGTCCCCAGAGCCCCTTGGCCCCACAAGCCACACCACCTCCTGGAGATCCTCAGAGCCCCTTGGCCCCACAAGCCACACCACCTCCTGGAGATCCTCAGAGCTCCTTGGCCCCACCAACCACTCCACCTCCAGGACGTCCCCAGATTCCCTCTCCCAGTCAAACCGCACCATCCACACGAAAACCCAAAGGACCTCCACCTCCACCACCCTTCCACCGTCACAGGTCGCTCTCATCCCTGGCTCACTCACCACTGCCCCTACTCCCCTCCACCCCTACCCCTTCCACCAAACAGCCCCAGCCACCCCCTTTCTCACCCTCCCCTTTGATCGTTAGGATGTTTCCTGTGACAAGCTCTGCTGGGGTCCTTGGCACTGTTTGCTCACTGCTTCCAGCCCATGATGAGCTGAGGTCTCTGAAGCACCTCTAGCCCAAAACACACCGCATGGGGAAGAAGTAGCCCCAAGATGCCATGCCCTGGGGCTCAGGGCTGACAGCAGCCACCCTCAGCCTTGCCAGGAAGGCCACACGGCGAGGCACACACAGCCCACAGGGTTCCTGCACTGCACTGATGACAACTTTCTGATGCAGGGGCTTAAGGAAGCAACCAGGAGAGCTGTGCTGCTGGGCCTTGCCTGAACTTAGAACAAAGAGGGGCTGGGTTTGGGAGGTAAAGCCTGGGGGCAGCCTTGGCTGCTGTGACCAGCAGATGCTGGAGATCAGGATCCCAGGAGGAGCAAGCAGGCCAAGAAGTAGGACTTCAGCACTGGTCTTTGTCAGGGCCTAACTCTGACCTCTTCAAAGAGCTACTGGGAGGAATGCCATGGGCCAGGATCTAGAGGACAGGGCAGCCCAGGAGAGCTGGGGGATATTCAAACACCACTTCCTCCAAGCTCAAGGGCAATGCATTGCTCCAAGTCAACAATCAAGCTGAGGAGGCAGGAGACCTGCACAGGTGAGCAAGGGGCTGCTGCAAAAACTCACAGGGGAGAAAGAAGTTCACAGTGTGGGGGACAAGGCACAGGGCACTTGGGAGGCTGATAGGAACACTGGCAGCCAAGGGAGGGATGCAGTGAGGAAGGCCAAGGCCCTCTGGCCACTCAAGCTGGCAAAGGAAGTAAAAGAGAACAAGAAGGCCTCATTCAAATCCCTCAGTGGTGAAAGAAGAGCAGGCAAAGTGTGGGCCTGCAGCTGAATGAGGAGGGAGCCCTGGGCACAGAGGATGCAGAGAAGCTGAAGGGCTTGGGCTTGAAGCAGAGCTACTGAAGGCCTTCCTGGCTTCAGTCTTTGCTGCCAAGGCTGGGCCTCAGGAATCCCAGTGCCTGGGAGGGAGAGAAACGGTCTGGAGAATGGAAGACTCTCCCTTGGGTGATGAGGGCCAGAGGTCACCTGGGCACTGAGCACTCGCAAACCCATAGGCCCTGATGGGATGCAGCCTGAGCGCTGAGGTGGGGCACGAAGCCATGCCAAAGTTCTGCTTCTGCCTGCTCAGGGATCTTGTTAGGTCATGCAGAGAGGAAAAGAGAGAGGCAAAAGTCCTGCTAGAACTCCACCTGGCCACTGTGCTAAGAGGGATCCACCTGAGAGTGCTGAGGGAGCTGGCACAGGGCCTTGCCAAGCTGCTCTCCATCCTCTCTCAGCACTCCTGGTTAACTGGGGAAGTCCCAGCCCACTGGCAGTGGCCAATGTGAGCCTAATACAAGAAGGCCCAGCAGGGTTTCTCATAGAATCCTAGAAGGGCTTGGGTCGGAAGGGAGCCTGAAGATCACCTAGCACCAACCCCACCAAAGCCATCAACGCAGACCAAAGCCCCAGGGCTCTTTCTTCCCCCCAGTGCCAGGTGAGTTCAGGCTGGCTGGGCTCAAACTGCCCCCTCCTTTTTCTCCCTCCCTCAGGCCCATCAGGGCTGCACAACACCCCCAGGCCTGAGCCCTGGCTGAACAGTAACAACAGCAGCAGCCCAGAGAGCCTCCCCTGGGGAGAGAGAGAAAGAAAAAGAGCTGGCCTTGCTGCCAGCTCAAATAGAGGAAGAGAGCAGAAGTATGGGCATGAAATCCCCAAAGATCACCATTTCCTGCCCGCTCCCTGCACCCATCCAGCCTCGGGAACCTAGTGCTCCATGGTACCTCAAGGCCTAAGCCTTAACCCAGGGCCCCGAAGCAAGGCCACGCCAGCAGCCCATGCTGCAGCAGTTTGTGCAGAGGCCACAAGCCCGAGGAACGCAGCCTTGCTGAGAAGCCTCTGCCTGAGGCATCCCAAGACAAGGAGAAAGGACCACAGCACTGCCTGGGGTCTGGTGGCATTTGACAGGGAAATCCAAAAGATATTGGAGCGCAGCCACAGGTTCTGGTGGCTTTCCATGTCCACTCCCAGGGCTCCTGGGGCAGAGGTCAGCACGCGGGGGTGGCTCTCGCTCAGCTCAGCAATGCCAACACCAGCACACAGGAAGTTCCAAGCAGTCTTTACAGGGGTCTGAGCCCTCCAGACAGCCACTGAAGCTGCCAAGACTCAAGAGCTCAGCATAACCAATGCTGTGATCCATTCCTCCTTTGGCCATGAGGGGCATGGGTTGGGCAGTGAGGTCACCAGAGGGTTGTGAGAGGCCTGGACCTGGCTGTGAGGTCACCACAGGGCTGTGAGTGGCCTGGGCCTGGCTGTGAGGTCACCACAGGGCTGTGAGGGGCGTGGGCCTGGCTGTGAGGTCACAAGATGCCCTCTGTTGTCACAAAGCTTTGCTCCCTACAAACACTGCCCCTCAGCCCTTGGGCTCCACTGCAGCAGCAGCAGCAGCAGCAGCCACAGTGTGGAAGTTGCAGCAGTAGCCGCAGCAGAGTGGTGGTTGGAGAGTTGAGAGCCATGGCCCTCACTCCTCGCCTCTTCCTCTTCATCCTCCTCTTCATGGCCCTGCAAGTCAGGGCTGTGGCTGGAGCTCCATTGCCAGCCCGAGGAGCAGGTAAGCAGCAGGGCTGGTGCAGCCTTGCCTGGCCAGAGGCTCTTCCCCCCAGAAGCTTGGGGCTGAAGGTTTTCCCTCCAGTGCTTCAGCAAGGGCTTGCTCTGGGTGCCTGAGGGCCCCAGGCCCCTCTGCAGCTTCAGCAAGCTCCACCTGCCCTGCTCCACCTCGGCACCTCAGCCCCTTCCAGTGCCCACAGGACACCGAGGCACAAGTGGATGCCACCATGCAATGAACCTTTCCCCATCTGTGCTTGCTTCTAGGTGAGGAAGGAGGAGGCCCTGGTTATCCAGCTCCACAGCTGGAGCTTGCTCTCAAGCCCTCGGAGCACCGCGGAGGTACCTTCCCACTCTCCCCTTCCTTGAAAGGACAAACACTGACAGTGTGCCAAGAGCAGCTTCTTGTGCACTTTGCCTTCAGATCCTCTCTTGACCACTCCTCCATCTCTTGGCCTATTCTTCACCTGCAGCCAAGAACAGTGCCAGATGGGGAGTGAGTAGGGCTCAGCCATGGGCCCCAGGAACCTTTGCCTTCAGAAGCTCTCTCTGGCCCCTTGGAGCAGGAGCTGCTGCCAAGCCAGGGGGCTGCTTGGCCTTGAGCTCAGAGCTCAGTTTGCTCCCAGCACACTGCCACTGCAGGCAGGGTGCAACTCTTTGCAGCCTGCTCCTGAATGCAGGGCAGAGCTGAGTGCCGTGGGGTGCTCGGCTCGCAGTGCCACTCGCTGCTGCTGCCTCCTGCACAGCTGTCTGCAGCTGTGTCTCAGAGGCTCTTCCCTGCTGTGCTTCTTTGCAGACCTGCCTGGAGGCCAAGGCATTGCAGCTTCCCGCCCCTGCTCCAAGTCTAAGGCCCTGGCACATGGCACAGGTAGGTCCTGGCTCTTCCCTCCCTTGCAGAGCTGCCAGCTCCAAGCCCAAGGCTCACCTAGCTGGGTGCCTCAGCATGTAGGAGGACACAGGCCTGCCCGTGGTGGCCTCCCTTGCCATCAGCACCTGAGGCCTTCTGTGGCTCAGTTCTGCCCAGGCAGGTGCCAAGAGGTGACAGAACCTTCTCTGGGTCTTTAGGTCCAGATGTGCCTGCAGTGAGGACTGGCTCAATGCCCCCCCTGGCAACGAGCACTGCAGCACGGCTGGAATCGTCCACTGCAGCCCGGCTGGCATCGCAGCGGTGAGTCTCTGCTGCCCTCACAGCCCAAGCACTGCTTTTCCCTAGTTCACTGCAGAGAAACTCATCTAAACCTCTTCTGCTTAGGTCCTCCAAGAGCCATTTACCCATCTCACCAGGCAGAGATTTCCAGACAGGCTTTTGAAACAGTCAGGAAACTGCTGGAGCAAATGGAGAGAGGACAACGAGGTGGGTACCTTTCCCTCTGCACTTGCTGTCAGCCTGCTCCCTGTCTCTGAGCTGGATTGCCTCCTGGAGATGCCAGCTCCCTGATGGGGAAGGCTTCCATCTCAGCCAGCTCTCCTGCTTGCTTGTTTCAGAGAGGCAGCGAGAGGCTGAGCAGGAGAAGGCTTTGGAAGGCAGCGCTGCTTCACCGCCAGCCTCTGCCAAAAGCAACCAAGGCGCCTCCTGCCCGCAGCTCCTCAGGTAATTGCTGTGCCCTGCTCGGCTGGCAGCATCCAGCAGGATGGGAAATGAAAGGGACTTGTGAGCCCTGGGCTCCCCTAAGCTGGCACACTGGGCTCCAGACTGGCAGCTGCCTCCTACAGGAGAGCAGCCAGTGCTTGTGTGCAGGCTGAAATCCCTCCCTGGGGAGGCTCCTGAGCTGTTGGGTAGAGCTCCAGGGAGGAGGTCAGGAGCTCGGAGCCCTGGTTTCCTGGTGGTCCTTCCCTCCGTGTTCCCTGAGCCCCTTCCAGCGCTCGCAGGTCCCTGAGGCAGAGGTGGATCCCCACATGCAATGAAACGTTTCCCATCTCTGCTTCTTGCTAGGGGAGGATGGAGGAGGCCTGGGGCTACACAGCTAAACCCCCGGACCTCCGCATCCTCTTAGAGCCCCCGGAGTTTCGGCCCGAAGGGAGGACTCAGCCAGCTCCTCCCCCGCGGCGTGCACTGCAGCCTGGCAGGCGCCGCAAGGGTGAGTCTCTGCCCAACTCACAGGCTGGCACTGGGGGTCCCTGCTGCATTCCTCTGAAACTCAGCTAAACCCCTTCTGGTTAGGTCCTGCAACGGCAAAGGATGTCGCTGAGGAGGGAAAGATTTCTCACAGGGCTTTTGAAGCCCTCAGGAGAGTGCTGGATGAGATGGAGAGAGAACAGGGTGGGTACCCTTCCCTCTGCCTGAGTCCTGAGCCTCAGCAGCAGGAGGCTGCAAACACTGGGCTGGCCGCACTGTGGCCTGCAGAGGGGGAAGAAGGGAAGGGGTCCATAGGTCGATCCCAGCTCCAAGCTGCAGGAGCTGAGCTGGAATGCAATGCCCCTGCTGGAGAAAAGGCAGAAAGGGAGAGCAAGGCTCAAGTGCCTTTTGAGAAGGGACAGCTTCCCCCTCAGCATGTGGGAGCTGGCCCAGGGGGAGGGAGAGCAGGCAGGGGAGGCACTCCCAGCTGCAGCCCTAACGTTGCCTTTGCTCCTCCAGATATGGCTGAGGAGAGAAGCACAACTGGGGATGTCGTCCATTTCATCTATAGCCCTGAGTATCCCCAGCAGTTGCTGGAGAGCTGTATGGTGGCCACAGCTTCCATTGTGGTTACTGTGCCAGTGACCATTCTGCTGTGCTGCCTGGCAAGGGCGGTGGCACAAGAAGAGACAAAAGTGAGTTGGGACTTTTGCCCCTGCCTGCTACCTGCTCTGGCTGCTGGGAGCCAGCCAGCACCTCTGCTCCAGCTGCTGTGCAGCAGGGACTCAGTGCTTGGGCCAAGAGCTCCACCAGCAGCTGAGCACTCAAAGGCTCTCCTCTCTGCACAGGGAAAGCAAAGCCAGGGCAGAAGCACCAGAGTGGCTGAACAGGCGCAAACAGATGGACAGCTGGCCCCAACCCCAGGCTGGCAGGAGAGAGCCTTCGCCCTGCCCGCAGCCCCTCCGCTCCCCACTGCCCTCCCGCAGCCCTGCAGCCCTGCGGCCCCAGCAGCAGCCTCGCACCCCCCCCAGCCCACGACAGCCTCCTCACCCACCAGGCCCCTTTGGCCCTCGAGCCACACCACCTCCAGGATGTCCAGAGAGCCCCTTGGCCCCACCAACCACACCACCTCTGGGATGTCCCCAGAGCCCCTTGGCCCCAACAAGCACACCATCTCCAGGATGTCCCCAGAGCCCCATGGCCCCAACAAGCACACCACCTCTGGGACGTCCCCAGATTCCCTCTGCCAGTCAAACTGAACCATCCACTCTAAAACCCAAACGACCTCCACCTCCACCACCCTTCCCCCGTCACAGGTCGCTCGCATCCCTCACTCCCTCCCCATCAACCCCACCCCCTCCACCCACCCAAATCTCCTCACTGCCTCCAACCCCTCCAGCCCCTCCACTCCCCTCAATGTCCTCACCCCCTCCAGCCCCCCGACTCCCCTCAAAGTCCCCACCCCCTCCACCCACCCGAATCTCCTCACTGCCCGTACCCCCACCAGCCCCTCCACTCCCCTCGCTGCTCACCCCCCCTCCACCCCCCCCACTTCCCCAAACTAACCCCATCCACACCCCAAACTCCTGTCACTGCTCACGCCCTCTCCACCCCTCCCCACTTCCCCAAACTAACAGCCACAGCCAACCCATCTCCCCTCACTGCCTTCCCCCCTCCAGCCCCCCCAGTTCCTTTACCACCTCCGCTCTCCCTCTTGCCCCACACTAACAGCCCCAGCCACCCCCTTTCTCACCCTCCGCTTTGACTGTTATCAATAACGGAAAGATGTGGCTGGAGCTCCATTGCCAGCCTGAGGAGCAGGTAAGCAGCAGGGCTGGTGCAGCCTTGCCTGGCCAGAGGCTCTTCCCCCCAGAAGCTTGGGGCTGAAGGTTTTCCCTCCAGTGCTTCAGCAAGGGCTTGCGCTGGGTGCCTGAAGGGCCCCAGGCCCCTCTGCAGCTTCAGCAAGCTCCACCTGCCCTGCTCCACCTCGGCACCTCAGCCCCTTCCAGTGCCCACAGGACACCGAGGCACAAGTGGATGCCACCATGCAATGAACCTTTCCCCATCTGTGCTTGCTTCTAGATGAGGATGGAGGAGGCCCTGGTTATGCAGCTCCACAGCTGGAGCTTGCTCTCAAGCCCTCGGAGCACCGCGGAGGTACCTTCCCACTCTCCCCTTCCTTGAAAGGACAAACACTGACAGTGTGCCAAGAGCAGCTTCTTGTGCACTTTGCCATCAGATCCTCTCTTGCTCACTCCTCCATCTCTTGGCCCATTCTTCACCTGCAGCCAAGAACAGTGCCAGATGGGGAGTGAGGAGGGCTTAGCCGTGGGCCCCAGGGCCCTTTGCCTTCAGAAGCTCTCTCTGGCCCCTTGGAGCAGGAGCTGCTGCCAAGCCAGGGGGCTGCTTGGCCTTCAGCTCAGAGCTCAGTTTGCTCCCAGTACGCTGCGACTGCAGGCAGGCTGCAACTCTTTGCAGCCTGCTCCTGAGTGCAGGGCAGAGCTGAGTGTCGTGGGGTGCCCGGCTCGCAGTGCCACTCGCTGCTGCTGCCTCCTGCACAGCTGTCTGCAGCTGTGCCTCAGAGGTTCTTCCCTGCTGTGCTTCTTTGCAGACCTGTCTGGAGGCCAAGGCACTCCAGCTCCCCGCCCAAGCTCCAAGTCTAAGGCCCTGGCACATGGCACAGGTAGGTTCTGGCTCTTCCCTCCCTTGCAGAGCTGCCAGCTCCAAGCCCAAGGCTCACCTAGCTGGGTGCCTCAGCAGGTAGGAGGACACAGGCCTGCCCGTGGTGGCCTCCCTTGCCATCAGCCCCTGAGGCCTTCTGTGGCTCAATTCTGCCCAGGCAGGTGCCAAGAGGTGACAGAACCTTCTCTGGGTCTTTAGGTCCAGATGTGCCTGCAGTGAGGACTGGCTCAATGCCCCCCTGGCAACGAGCACTGCAGCACGGCTGGAATCGTCCACTGCAGCCCGGCTGGCATCGCAGCGGTGAGTCTCTGCTGCCCTCACAGCCCAAGCACTGCTTTTCCCTAGTTCACTGCAGAGAAACTCATCTAAACCTCTTCTGCTTAGGTCCTCCAAGAGCCATTTACCCATCTCACCAGGCAGAGATTTCCAGACAGGCTTTTGAAACAGTCAGGAAACTGCTGGAGCAAATGGAGAGAGGACAACGAGGTGGGTACCTTTCCCTCTGCACTTGCTGTCAGCCTGCTCCCTGTCTCTGAGCTGGATTGCCTCCTGGAGATGCCAGCTCCCTGATGGGGAAGGCTTCCATCTCAGCCAGCTCTCCTGCTTGCATGCTTCAGAGAGGCAGCGAGAGGCTGAGCAGGAGAAGGCTTTGGAAGGCAGCGCTGCTTCACCACCAGCCTCTGCCGAGGCGACAAGGCGCCTCCTGCCCGCAGCTCCTCAGGTAATTGCTGTGCCCTGCTCGGCTGGCAGCATCCAGCAGGATGGGAAATGAAAGGGACTTGTGAGCCCTGGGCTCCCCTAAGCTGGCACACTGGGCTCCAGACTGGCAGCTGCCTCCTACAGGAGAGCAGCCAGTGCTTGTGTGCAGACTGAAATCCCTCCCTGGGGAGGCTCCTGAGCTGTTGGGTAGAGCTCCAGTCAGGAGGTCAGGAGCTCGGAGCCCTGGTTTCCTGGTGGTCCTTCCCTCCGTGTTCCCTGAGCCCCTTCCAGCGCCCGCAGGCCCCTGAGGCAGAGGTGGATCCCCACATGCAGTAAAACGTTTCCCATCTCTGCTTCTTGCTAGCGGAGGATGGAGGAGGCCTCGGCTACCCAGCTAAACCCCCCGGACCTCCGCATCCTCTTAGAGCCCCCGGAGTTTCGGCCCGAAGGGAGGACTCAGCCAGCTCCTCCCCCGCGGCGTGCACTGCAGCCTGGCAGGCGCCGCAAGGGTGAGTCTCTGCCCAACTCACAGGCTGGCACTGGGGGTCCCTAATGCATTCCTCTGAAACTCAGCTAAACCCCTTCTGGTTAGGTCCTCCAAGGGCAAAGGACGTAGCTGAGGAGAGAATGTTTCACCAGAGAGCTTTTGAAGCCCTCAGGAGAGTGCTGGATGAGATGGAGAGAGAACAGGGTGGGTATCCTTCCCTCTGCCATAGCCCTGAGTCTCAGCAGCAGGAGGCTTCAGACACAGGGCTGGCCAGACTGAGGCCTGCACAGGGGGAAGATGGAAAGGGTTCCAGGGGTCGATCCCAGCTCCAAGGTGCATGAGCTACGCTTAAAAGCAATGCCCAGGCTGGAGAAAAGGCAGAAAAGGGAGAGCAAGGCTCAAGTGCCTTTTTGAGAAGGGGCAGCTTCCCCCTCAGCATGTGGCAGCTGGCCCAGGGAGAGGGAGGGAGGGCCGGCAGGGGAGGCACTCCCGGACGCAGCCCTAACGTTGCCTTTGCTCCTCCAGATATGGCCGAGGAGAGAAGCACAACTGGGGATGCTGCCCAGGACACCCAGAGCCCTGAGTGTCCCCAGAAGGTGCTGGAGAGCTGTATGGTGGCCACAGCTTCCATTGTGGTTACTGTGCCAGTGACCATTCTGCTGTGCTACCTGGCAATACGGTGCCACAAGAAGAGACAAAAGTGAGTTGGGACTTTTGCCCCTGCCTGCTGCCTGTGCTGCCTGCTAGGAGCCAGCCAGCACCTCTGCTCCAGCTGCTGTGCAGCAGGGACCGAGTGCTTGGGCCAAGAGCTCCACCAGCAGCTGGGCACTCAAAGGCTCTCCTCTGTGCACAGGGAATGCAAAGCCAGGGCAGACGCACGACAGTGGTACAACAGCCGCAACCATCCTGGCCGTCGGGGCCAGTTCTAGGCCTCCTCGCAGCCCCTGTACCCTCCACCCGCCTCCCAAAGCCTGTGCTCTGCATCCACACCGTCACAGGTGTAGCATGGCACCCCACATTCCAAGCCAGAGCGATTCATCCCCCCCTCATTGCCCATCAGTTCCCACCACCATCTCCAAAATCAGCAGAGCCTCCACCACCACCCCTCCTTGTTTGCCCTCTTCCCCATCCCTTGTGTCCTCCTCACTCCCCCCACCCTCTCCACCCCCCTTAGTCCCCACACACTAGCAGCACCACCCCCCTCCTTCTTTCTCAGCCTCCCCTTTTCCCATTATCAATAAAGATATTTCCGATGATAAGCTCTGGTGGCGTTCCTGGCAGTGTTTGCTCAACCCTTGCACTCCATGATGAGATGAGGTCCCTGGAAGCATCTCTGGGAGGAAACCCGAGACCTTGGGTTAGGTCATGCAGAGAGAAGGAGAGAAAGGCAAAAGTCCTGCTAGAATTCAATCTGGCCGCTGTCCTAAGAGGGAGCCACCTGAGAGTGCTGAGGAGCTGGCACAGGATATTGCCAAGCCCCTCTCAATCACCTAAATACATCCTAGAATGGGTTGGCTTGGAAGGACCCTTGAAGATCAGCTATTGTCTACTCCCCTGCCGTTGGCAGGGACACCTCCCCCTGGTCCAAGTTGCTCAAAGCCTCATCCAGCCTGGCATTAAACTCCCTTCAGCACCGGGCCCGGGGCATCGAAAGAGGCTGCGGCAGCAGACAGGGAAGAGAGTTCACCCCGCGGCAAGCAGAGCTGGTGAGAAGCCGGAAGATGGCCCCGGCAGGGAGTCCCGGGGGAGGGCAGGAGCAGGAGGAGCAGCTCGGTGCGCTCTGCCCAGGGAACCAACGCTGAGCCCGGGGTGTAGTAGTTGGTTGTAACAGTTAACCATTTATTTGTGAGATTATAGAGAAGAATCAGAAGCTTAAAAGTTGTCAGCTGATAAGTGAAACAACGTTGAAGACCACAATGTTCTGCTTGGCAAGGCATTGTGGCTAAATGGCATAGCAACAAGAACTGGGGGGGAGGGGAGGGGGAAATTTGCGCATGTGCACAACTAAAGGTCCAACAAGGGACAGATGAGGAAGACTTAGGAACCTTCATCGGAGGGACCTCCGACTCAAACCACGACCCCTGCCCTAACCTGCACGCACGCGCACTGGTGGAAGGACCTGAGAAGAAGGCGGACCTGGAAACATCTCGGAGCATGACGTTACGGGACCTAAAGACTCTATGAGGACAATGATAAACAGAAAATTCTTCTTTTAACAGAATAACAGTGTTAATAAACTTTCTCTCGTTAGCTGAAATGCTGGAATGCAGGAAAGGGGGAGAGGAGTTGGCAGACAGCCTTGTACATAGATAAGGAATAGCAGGATTCTTCAGTAATTTACTTCTGTTAGTCTTAGACAAGATGATCTTTTGTGCAAGATAAAGGACATCTGGATGATACGTATGTTTTTGTTATTTTTAGGTAGATGACCTTTGTATAGATAGGAAACATCTGGACTCTTTCTGTGAAATATTGACATACCTCTGTGACTTCAGACAGATAACTTTTTGTATAAAGGTTTGTCCAAAACCCTCAGAACACACACAGGTCTTTTGAAATGATTCTACCTGTGTCAGGCGCCTAAATAGAAGCATAATACAAGAAACTTACTGAGTCTCTTGTGTCTTTCTCTAAGTCAATTTGGCGACCGCGGCAGGACGACTCTGTTTGGCTGCAGGACCTGCTGAGCAGCAGGACCTCTCAAGGCCCTCCGAGATATTCTCGAGGAGAGCTCCGCTACTCATCAGATCGCTGCAGGAACAGACAAGACTGCCAGCACAGAGAAGGTTTGCTTCTATAGAAGGGGTAACTCCGTAAGTCGTGAGGGGACGCCCTGCGCGGGAGAGAGGCATTTATTGCACCCCTAGGTAAAAGAGCTCTTGGGCTGGGACCAGGGGGGTCCCAGAGGTAACTATAAGCATTGTTTATGAACATTGTTTGTAGCATGGGACCAGGGGGGTCCCAAAGGTAACTCTAGGCATTGTTTATGAACATTGTTTGTAGTGTGGGACCAGCGGGGTCCCAAAGGTAACTCTAGGCATTGTTTATGAACATTGTTTGTAGTGTGGGACCAGCGGGGTCCCAAAGGTAACTCTAGGCATTGTTTATGAACATTGTTTGTAGTGTGGGACCAGGGGGTCCCAAAGGTAACTCTAGGCATTGTTTATGAACATTGTTTGTAGTGTGGGACCAGGGGGTCCCAAGGTAACTCTAGGCATTGTTTATGAACATTGTTTGTAGCGTGGGACCAGGGGGGTCCCAAAGGAATTATAAGTATTGTTTAAGTCTGTGAGGGCCAAGAGGGTCCCTAGAAAACATAAAGTACTGGAAATATTGTTTATGTTTGAATGTGTGGCTGAGTGTGTGTGGCCAATAACTGTGTGTTAAGGACCGGTCATTATCGTTGTAGTTGTATTAGTATCTGTATTTTTTTTGTGTTCTGTGTGTTGTAAAAGACAGTACTGTGTTGTATTGTGTAAAATGGGAGGGAGACAAAGTAGTGAGATCCCAAGACATAGCCCACTTGGTTGTATAATTGCCCACTGGAAGGAAATTGGAGGCCCCCCAGGAGGGTCAACAAATCAAAAGACTTTAATTAAATTTGTACCCGGTGGTGGCCATTATATAATTAGATGGTGGAGAGAAATGGCCTGTACATGGGAGTCTGGAGTATGATACTTTACTGCAACTAATGTTGTTTTTAAGAAGAGAAAGGAAATGGGATGAGACAATATCTGCTGATAGGTTTTTCTATCTCCGAGAGCATCCTGAGTTTCAAAGGGACTGTGGTATCAGAGCTCCCTCTGATCCAATGGTTTTGGCTCTTGAAAAAGAGAATAAGGCCAAGAATAAGAGGCAGACATGGTTGAAAAGGTGTTGCTCTGCGTGTAGCATAGGGCAGAGGTGTCTTAAACATGAGGAATTAAAAGACCTGCCTGAATTTTATCAATCTCCAGGAAAATTGCAAGAGGTAGAGACAGAGGGTTTGGGAAATAATGTAGGAAGTTCTGGCAGTGGCAGCAATTCAGATAGTGGTACTGGAGTCAGTCCCCAGGCCTATGCTCAGGGAAGCCCAGTGGCAAGAAGGACCCGAGGACAGCAAGCAAATCCCTGGCTTCCCAGGCATTCATTCAAGCTCCCCTGCGACAAGCAGTGGGGCCTGAAGGAGACCCAGTCTGGATTAAGGTGCCTTTTACAAGTCAGGATTTGGATAGTTGGAGAGAAAAGGCTAAAAATTATAGTAATGATCCAACAGGGACGGCTACATATTTTCAATTCATGGTTAGGCAGCACAATCCAGACTGGGATGATATCCAGTTATTATTAGAACAAATGACTGAAACAGAGAAACAATTAATTGAAAAGCATGGATTGGAACTAGCAACAGAGAGATTTCAAACCCGGGGAGGGGGGGCAAACGTTGGAGATGTATTTCCACTTCAAAATCCAGAATGGAATACAAACAATGCCCTGCAAAGGACCAGACTGGAGGAACACTGGGAGTTTGTAGCCAGGGGAATAGAAAAAGCCATTCCAAAAGCAATTAACTGGTCTGTGTCATACTCAGTCAGGCAAGGACCTGGTGAATCACCCTCAGAATTCTTAGATAAGCTGAGGGAAGTCCTGAGCAAAAACACCTCTCTTGACCCCGGATCAGAAGTAGGCATACAACAACTGGTATCCCTATTTAGTGGGCAATCTGCCAGTGATACCAGAAAGAAGTTGCAGAAGTTGTCACCCCTGCAGGCAAGGGATTTAGAGGCACTTTTGGATTGTAGCATGGAGAGTATTCTCTAACAGGGAAGAAGAAAATAGGAGGAAAGAGAAGAGAATGTTGGTAGCAGCATTACAGGAAAGTAAGGAGACTCAAAGGACTAATAGAGTACGGTTGGAAAAAGATCAGTGTGCGATCTGCAAAAAGAAGGGACACTGGAAAAGGGAATGCCCAGAGAGGAAAAAGAAAAGTAGGATACAGGCACAATTAGAAGAGGATGATTAGGGAGGACCGGAGGAGACTATAAATACCCTAGCAGATCCTCTGGTTATAATGAAGCTAGGGGAACAAGAAAATAAACTGGAATTTCTAGTGGACACGGGAGCAACCTTTTCAGTCTTAAATCAAGCACTGGTGCCTTTGGATGAGAGCTATGTTTCTGTGGTAGGGGCTACAGGTCAAACTGAGAAGGCGTATTTTTTTAAACCTCTTAAATATAAATATGGTAAAACTTGGGGCTTACATAAGTTTTTATATATGCCAAATGCCCCAAAGTCATTGCTGGGAAGGGATTTGTTAGAAGCATTGGGAGCTGAAATTAAATTTAATAAAGGGAAGGTAGAATTTAGAGTAAGGGAAGAACAGTTGATTGAGGTTTTAAGTCTTGCATTAATGGGCCCTCAACGAGAGAAAAACAGAATAATAGAAAGCATAAAAGATCAAGTATATCCTGGGGTCTGGGACACTGAGCAGCCTGGGAGGGCTAAAAATGCCCTACCTGTGATAAAAGATCTTAAGCCTGGAGCTCAACCAGTTAGACTAAAACAATATCCTTTAAGGAAAGAAGATAGGGAAGGAGTTTTGCCTATGGTAGAAAAATTCTTAAAGTATGGGCTGCTAACAGAGTGTCAATCAGCTTACAATACTCCAATCCTACCTATAAGGAAACCAGCTGGAGGGTATCGGTTAGTGCAGGACCTAAGAGCTATAATTAAAATAACAAAGGATAGCCATCCCGTGGTGGCAAACCCATATACCCTCTTGACTCAATTAAGAACAGAATTAGAATGGCTTACCATCTTGGATCTAAAAGATGCCTTTTTCTGTTTACCCCTGGCCCCTGAGAGCCAGCCACTCTTTGCCTTTGAATGGGAGAACCCAGAAAGTGACCCAAAGTGTTAATTAACTTGGACAGTCTTGCCCCAAGGATTTAAGAAGAGCCCTACTATCTTTGGAAATCAGCTTGCAAAAGAATTAGAAAAGTGGGACAAGCCAGAAGGCAATGGAGTCCTGCTACAGTATGTAGATGACATCCTGCTGGCCACCCAGACCAGGACAGAATGTGAAAGATGGACTGTGAGTATGCTGAATTTCCTGGGACTTAATGGGTACCGAGTTTCCCCACAGAAGGCCCAAATCCTACAGCAGCAAGTAATCTACTTGGGATATGAATTAACAGCAGGACAACGAGTGCTGGGCCCTGAAAGAAAGGAGGCCATCCGGCCTGTTCCACTGCCAAACACAGTAAAGGCACTCCGAACCTTTTTGGGAATGACAGGCTGGTGCCGGTTGTGGATTTACAATGATGGCCTGCTTGTGAGACCCCTCTGTGAGTTATTGAAAGAGACTGATCAGGGCTTGCAATGGAATGGGGAAGCTGAACAAGCTTTTCGAACCTTAAAAAAAGAATTGATGAGGGCACCAGCACTAGGCCTACCTGATGTCACTAAACCTTTTTTATTGTATTCCCATGAAAGCCAAGGGACAGCACTGGGAGTCCTAGCACAAACCTTAGGACCCTACCGAAGGGCGGCAGCATACCTCTCTGAACAACTGGATGAGGTAAGCAAGGGAGGGCCAGGATGCTTGAGGGCTGTGGCAGCAGTGGGAATTAACATTCAAGAGTCTCGCAAATTCACAATGGGACAGAGGAGCACAGTCCTGGTATCACACACCACCTCTGCTGCTTTAGAAGCCAAGGGAGGACACTGGCTGTCTCCACAAGGATTTCTTAAATACCAAGCCATCCTAGTGGAACAGGATGATGTAGAAATTAAAGTTGCTAATTTTGTCAATCCAGCCTCTTTCCTCCAGGGAGGTGATGGAGAACCAGTTCTCCATGATTGTTTGGAAACAACTGAGGCCACCTATTCCAGCAGACCTGACCTGAAGGAAGAACCCCTGGAAAAGGCAGACCATAACTGGTACACTGATGGAAGCAGTTTTGTGATCCAGGGAGAAAGAAAAGCTGGGTATGCTGTAACTACAGGAGAAGAGGTAATCGAGGCAGAAGCCCTACCAATTAACACCTCCGCTCAAAAGGCTGAGATAATCGCACTCACCAGAGCCCTTGAGCTTTCCCAAGGGAAAAGTGCAAACATAGGGACTGACTCCAAGTCTGCCTTTGGGGTGGTACATGCCCATGGAGCCATTTGGAAAGAAAGAGGACTGTTGACATCTCAAGGAAAAGATATTAAACATGCAGAAGAAATACTCAGACTGCTAGAAGCAGTGCAAAAGCCAAGCAAAGTAGCCATAATGCACTGCAAAGCACACCAAAAAGGGAATACTGGTCAAGAAAGAGGCAACAGACTGGCAGATGAAGCAGCCAAAAGGGTGGCCAGGGAGGGGAGGAAGGTGGCAGAGTTTGTTTTGATCCCAGATGGTAAACTGTCAATTGAGCAAAAAGAGCCAGAACCTGTGTATAGCACAGAGGATCAGAAATTAATTAAAGACCTTTTAGGGAATAGGATAGGAAAAGGGCTGGGCCAGGACACCGGATGGGAAGTTAATCATTCCCACTAACCTTCTTTGGGCTTTTGTTCAGATGGAACATGCAAAGACTCACTGGGGAACAGAAGCTCTGTATCGAAAATTGGTTCAGGAGTGTATAGCACGGAAGTTATACACCACGGTAGAACAGGTAACCCGTCAATGTGAGGTGTGCCTTAAGGCTAAGCCCGAGGTAAGAAGAGGAGTTAGACTGGGACAAATTAGCAAAGGAAATTATCCAGGACAACAATGGCAAATTGATTTCACTGAGCTCCCAAGAAAGGGGGGGTACAGGTACCTGTTGGTACTCACTGACACCTTCTCTGGTTGGCCAGAAGCATTCCCCTGCCGCACAAACAAAGCACGGGAGGTTACTAAGACAGTGTTACAGGAGATAATACCTCGCTTTGGGGTACCTGCCGCTATTTCCTCAGACAGGGGACCTCATTTTGTGGCCAAGGTGGTACAACAAGTGAGCAAATCTTAGGGATTGATTGGCAACTCCACACCCCCTACAATCCACATTCAAGTGGGCAAGTGGAGAAAATGAACCATTTAATTAAAAATCAGATAGTAAAAATTGGGCAGGAAGCAAACCTTCCTTGGCCACAAGCATTGCCAATTGCCCTGTTGCGAATTCGAACTAAGCAAAGAATAAAAGAAGGGTTGAGCCCATTTGAAATCCTGTTTGGAAGACCTTATGTAGTAGGAACTATGGACCCTTCAGAACCAGGACAATTCAGAGAGGAAATGTTGAACAAGTATGTTCAGCAGATTTATAAGAACCTGAGCATTGTTAATAAACAGGTGATTGGAACCAATGTGAGAGGGTTAGACAGACCAGTCCATGATGTGGAACCTGGAGATTATGTCTATGTCAGATCTCTTTCAGAGAACCCCCTAGAGCCCAAGTGGACCGGACCATATCAAGTGTTACTGACATCCTTCACAGCCATCAAAATTAAGGAACAAGCTGCTTGGATTCACCACACCAGGGTCAAGAAGACCTCAGCGAGAGAATGGAAACTCGAATCCCAGGGACCCCTGAAGCTCAAGTTATATCGATAATTGTGATTTGTTTGTTGGTTGATACTACTGAGGGATGGGAAGGGAATATGTATTTAAATGGTAGTCAAGAATTGGCTTTGTAAACTAATCTCTCTAACTGTTGGATAAGATAATTATGTGTACTGGAAAGAGTGGTATGGAATCCTACCACAAGTATAAAATTGATAGGCATGAGCTGGAAACAGGACATTATTTTAAGAAAATATAGTATAGGAATATACTATTTGCTGTAAGAAAGGGGGGAATTGATAAACAGAAAATTCTTCTTTTAACAGAATAACAGTGTTAATAAACTTCCTCTCGTTAGCTGAAATGCTGGAATGCAGGAAAGGGGGAGAGGAGTTGGCAGACAGCCTTGTACATAGATAAGGAGTAGCAGGATTCTTCAGTAATTTACTTCTGTTAGTCTTAGACAAGATGATCTTTTGTGTAAGATAAAGGACATCTGGATGATACGTATGTTTTTGTTATTTTTAGGTAGATGACCTTTGTATAGATAGGAAACATCTGGACTCTTTCTGTGAAATATTGACATACCTCTGTGACTTCAGACAGATAACTTTTTGTATAAAGGTTTGTCCAAAACCCTCGGAAGACACACAGGTCTTTTGAAATGATTCTACCTGTGTCAGGCGCCTAAATAGAAGCATAATACAAGAAACTTACTGAGTCTCTTGTGTCTTTCTCTAAGTCAGTGAGTGTTTTACAGCAGCTACTAGCATAGTGACAAAGATGCCCCACAGCATAGAGAGTCCCCTCACAGCATAGCCAAGAGCCTCCCAACATTTCTCATAACCTGCACGGACCTGTCCCCAGCCCAATGCCCACCGCTTCCAGCCGCGGCCCGAGGCCACATGCACGCCACGCACAGCACGGCGCTCCCCGCTGAGCCTTGGCGGAGCAGGCAAGGCGGCCTCCGGCTACACAGCCCCGCCCGGGAGAGGGAGTGGCTGCACCGCAACCCCCGAGAAGGGAGGGGCAGCCAGGGGCTGGGCGCCATGTTCGGAGCGCGTCCCGAAAGCGGGGACAGGTTGCAGCTGCCGCCCGGTGCACGGCAGGGCAGCGCTGCCGCCGTCTCTAACGCCGCGGCACCGGCTCAAAGTCGCCTCCAGCCCTCGGGCACACCAGCGGCTCTTCCAGCCAAAGCCATCAACGCCTTCCCGGTGCCTTGAGCATGGCTTTCGGCTGAAGGCACCGCTCGCTTCGGGGCAAACACGAACATGTCGCCTGGCCCTTGTTTACCGCCGAGGTGGAAACAGCCCGGGCAGATTGTTTCCCTGGACTCAGGGGTGCCGAGATCCCCCCCGCCGACTCCAGAAGAGAGGGGGCAAAAGGCAGTTTGAGTCAAACACACAGAAGCATATTCTGGCAATATTTGTGGCACAATCCTGGCCATAAGCACCATGCACTGCATGTGGCCTGCACAGGGGCAAGAAGGGAAGGGGTCAAGGGCTTAATCCCAGCTCCATGGGCCGAGCTGGAATGCAATGCCCATGCTGGAGAAAAGGCAGAGGAGGAGAGAAGGGCTCAGGTGCCTCTTGAGTAAGGGCAGCTTCCCCCTCAGCACGTGGGAAGCGGCCCAGGGAGAGGGAGGGGAGACTCTCCCTGCTGTAGAGCTAACCTTGCCTTTGCTGCTCCAGATATGCTGGAGGAGAGAAGCACAACTGGGGCTGCTGCCCAGGACACCCAGAGCCCTCAGTGTCCCCAGCAGGTGCTGGAGAGCTGTATGGTGGCCACAGCTTCCATTGTGGTTACTGTGCCAGTGACCATTCTGCTGTGCTACCTGGCAAGGCGGTGGCACAAGGAGAGACAAAAGTGAGTTGGGACTTTTGCCCCTGCCTGCTGCCTGCGCTGGCTGCTGGGAGCCAGCCAGCACCTCTGCTCCAGCTGCTGTGCAGCAGGGACTGAGTGCTTGGGCAAACAGCCCGTTCTCCTCACGCCCAGTCTTGCACTAAGGCTGAGGTGAAAGGTGGACCGTTATCACTTTGGATATGTTCAGGCATAGGCAGGATGCTGAACCAGTCCTTTAGAGTTTCGATGGTTTGGGCTCCTGAGGCAGTGCTAGTGGCAGTGGCCATGACTAGGCCTGAGACCACTTCTACCCCTACCACTCTACTTTTTCCCATGTGAGGGTCTTGTGAGCCCTGGGCTCCTCTAAGGTGGCAAACTGGGCTCCAGACTGGCAGCTGGAGCAGGAGAGCAGCCAGTGCTTGTGTGCAGGCTGAAATCCCTCCCTGGGGAGGCTCCTGAGCTGTTTGGAACAGCCCCAGAGAGGAGGTCAGGAGCTCAGAGCCCTGGTTTCCTGGTGTTCCCTCTGTGTTCCCTGACCCCTTCCAGCGCCCGCAGGTCCCTGGGATAGGGGTGGATCCCCACATGCAAGGAAACGTTTTGCATCTGTGCTTGTTCCTAGAGGAGGATGGAGGAGTCCTTGGCTACCCAGCTGAACACCTGGACCTCCATATCCTCTTGGAGCCCCCGGAGTTTCGGCCCAAAGGGAGGTCTCAGGGGGCCAACATAATCAATTTGCCACGTACCCCACAGCGCTTTAACCCTTCTGATAGGTTGGGCTGGAGCCAGGCCAGGATGGTTAGCTTTTGGTCTGACCTGGCACTGAGGACAGGCTGAGACAATGGTTTTGCATGTGGCCAGAGGCACTGGCCACCCTCTGGGCCCTGGCTTCAGTCTTTGCTGCCAAGGCTGGGCCTCAGGAATCCCAGAGCCTGGGAGGGAGAGAAACGGTCTGGAGAATGGAAGACTCTCCCTTGGGCGATGAGGGCCAGAGGTCACCTGGGCACTGAGCACTCGCAAACCCATAGGCCCTGATGGGATGCAGCCTGAGCGCTGAGGTGGGGCACGAAGCCATGCCACAGTTCTGCTTCTGCCTGCTCAGGGATCTTGTTAGGTCATGCAGAGAGGAAAAGAGAGAGGCAAAAGTCCTGCTAGAACTCCACCTGGCCACTGTGCTAAGAGGGATCCACCTGAGAGTGCTGAGGGAGCTGGCACAGGGCCTTGCAAGCCACTCTCCATCCTCTCTCAGCACTCCTGGTTAACTGGGGAAGTCCAGCCCACTGGCAGTGGCCAATGTGACCCTAATACAAGAAGGCCCAGCAGGGTTTCTCATAGAACCCTAGAAGGGCTTGGGTTGGAAGGGAGCCTGAAGATCACCTAGCACCAACCCTTCTGCCACGGGCAGGAACACCTCCCCCTAGCCCAGCTTGCTCAAAGCCTCCTCCAGCCTGGCCTTGAGCACTTCCAGGCTTGAGGCATCCACATCTTCTCTGGCTCTCTCTGTGGAACAGCTTGTGGCTTTGGTGAAGCAGTACCTGGACCTTCGATGGCCAGCTTGGGGGCAGCCTGGGGGCAGCCTGGGGACGTGTGTGCACATCTGTGCTCAGCTGACTTCCCCCCAAGTGCTCTCTAGCACTGGAGATGCCATTCACCCAAACCCAGTGGTGGTGCTGGTGCTGGGCAGAGCAGAGCTCACTTGCTTTGTCCTGGGGGCATCTGGCAGGGTCTGAGCCCTCAGCAGAAGCCTGGCCATCCCTGCTGCTCCATCCAGGCTGGTCTCTGCTTTTCCCCAACTGAAATCAGGGCAAGGTACATCGTTGGAGTGCAGAACTCACTTTGGTTTAGCAGAATCTGGCTCTCCCACAGTCTCAAATGGCAAATGTCCCATGGTGAATGGAAAGGAGTGTGCAAAGATACAATAGTTGTGCTGCTTCAGTCCTCACTTTCCACAGAGCTTGGCACAAGCAGCAGAAGCCCGGGAGCAAGTGTCACTTGTAGAATGTCCTGACAAGGTTTGTGCCACAGCTGAATGGCACTGCCAGGAGAGAGTGAAAGCGACTTGTAAGCCCTGAGCCCCCTGAAGGTGTCCAGCAGAGCATCCTGCATCCAGTCCTTGGGCAGAGCTGCCCAACAAGATGTGATGCCCTCACGAGGAGGGAAGCTTTGCTGGTTGTGCTGCAGCAGCTCCCCAAGAGCTGTTACCCGGGGCCAGGGCCTGGCTGTGAGGGCACCACATGGCTCTGAGGGGCCCACATGGCTGTGAGGGGCCAGGTCCTGGTCCTAGCTATGAGGTGACAAGATGCCCTCTGTTGTCACAAACCTTTGCTCCCTATAAACACAGCCCCTCAGCCCTTGGGCTCCACTGCAGCAGCAGCAGCAGCAGCAGCCACAGCATGGAAGTTGCAGCAGAAGCCACAGCAGAGTGGTGGTTAGAGAGTTGAGAGCCATGGCCCTCAGGCATCGACTCTTCCTCTTCATCCTCCTCTTCATGGCCCTGCAAGTCAGGGCTGTGGCTGGAGCTCCATTGCCAGCCCGAGGAGCAGGTAAGCAGCAGGGCTGGTGCAGCCTTGCCTGGCCAGAGGCTCTTCCCCCCAGAAGCTTGGGGCTGAAGGTTTTCCCTCCAGTGCTTCAGCAAGGGCTTGCTCTGGGTGCCTAAAGGGCCCCAGGCCCCTCTGCAGCTTCAGTAAGCTCCACCTGCCCTGCTCCACCTCGGCACCTCAGCCCCTTCCAGTGCCCACAGGACACCATGTAATGAAATATTCCTCATCTGTGCTTGCTTCTAGATGAGGATGGAGGAGGCCCTGGTTATCCAGCTCCACAGCTGGAGCTTGCTCTCAAGCCCTCGGAGCACCTCGGAGGTACCTTCCCACTCTCCCCTTCCTTGAAAGGACAAACACTGACAGTGTGCCAAGAGCAGCTTCTTGTGCACTTTGCCTTCAGATCCTCTCTTGCTCACTCCTCCATCTCTTGGCCCCATTCTTCACCTGCAGCCAAGAACAGTGCCAGATGGGGAGTGAGGAGGGCTCAGCCATTGGCCCCAGGACCCTTTGCCTTCAGAAGCTCTCTCTGGCCCCTTGGAGCAGGAGCTGCTGCCAAGCCAGGGGGCTGCTTGGCCTTCAGCTCAGAGCTCAGTTTGCTCCCAGCACGCTGCCACTGCAGGCAGGCTGCAACTCTTTGCAGCCTGCTCCTGAGTGCAGGGCAGAGCTGAGGGCCGTGGGGTGCCCGGCTCGCAGTGCCACTCGCTGCCGCTGCCTCCTGCACAGCTGTCTGCAGCTGTGTCTCAGAGGCTCTTCCCTGCTGTGCTTCTTTGCAGACCTGCCTGGAGGCCCAGGCACTCCAGTTTCCCGCCCCTACTTCAAGTCTAAGGCCCTGGCACATGGCACAAGTAGGTCCTGGCTCTTCCCTCCCTTGCAGAGCTGCCAGCTCCAAGCCCAAGGCTCACCTAGCTGGGTGCCTCAGCAGGCAGGGAGGACACAGGCCTGCCCGTGGTGGCCTCCCTTGCCATCAGCCCCTGAAGGTCTGTGGCTCAGTTCTGCCCAGGCAGGTGCCAAGAGGTGACAGAACCTTCTCTGGGTCTTTAGGTCCAGATGTGCCTGCAGTGAGGACTGGCTCAATGCCCCCCTGGCAACGAGCACTGCAGCACGGCTGGAATCGTCCACTGCAGCCCGGCTGGCATCGCAGCGGTGAGTCTCTGCTGCCCTCACGGCCCAAGCACTGCTTTTCCCTAGTTCACTGCTGAGAAACTCAGCTAAACCTCTTCTGCTTAGGTCTTCCAAGAGCTATTTACCCATCTGACCAGGCAGAGATTACCTGAGAGGCTTTTGAAACAGTCAGGAAACTGCTGGAGCGAATGGAGAGAGGACAACGAGGTGGCTACCCTTCCCCCTGCTCTTCCTTTCAGCCTGCTCCATGTTTCTGTGATGGATTGCCTCCTGGAGATGCCAGCTTGGCTGGCAGCATCCAGCAGGATGGGAAATGAAAGGGACTTGTGAGCCCTGGGCTCCCCTAAGCTGGCACACCGGGCTCCAGACTGGCAGCTGCCGACTACAGGAGAGCAGCCAGTGCTTGTGTGCAGGCTGAAATCCCTCCCTGGGGAGGCTCCTGAGCTGTTGGGAACAGCCCCAGCGAGGAGGTCAGGAGCTCGGAGCCCTGGTTTCCTGGTGGTCCTTCCCTCCGTGTTCCCTGAGCCCCTTCCAGCGCCCGCAGGCCCCTGAGGCAGAGGTGGATCCCCACATGCAGTGAAACGTTTCCCATCTCTGCTTCTTGCTAGAGGAGGATGGAGGAGGCCTCGGCTACCCAGCTAAACCCCCGGACCTCCGCATCCTCTTAGAGCCCCCGGAGTTTCGGCCCGAAGGGAGGACTCAGCCAGCTCCTCCCCCGCGGCGTGCACTGCAGCCTGGCAGGCGCCGCAAGGGTGAGTCTCTGCCCAACTCACAGGCGGGCACTGGGGGTCCCTAATGCATTCCTCTGAAACTCAGCTATACCCCTTCTGGTTAGGTCCTCCACGGGCAAAGGACGTCGCTGAGGAGGGAAAGACTTCCCACAGGGCTTTTGAAGTTGTCAGGGAAGTGCTGGATGAGATGGAGAGAGAACAGGGTGGGTACCCTTCCCTCTGCCGTAGCCCTTGAGCCTCAGCAGCAGGAGGCTGCAAACACTGGGCTGGCCGCACTGTGGCCTGCAGAGGGGGAAGAAGGGAAGGGGTCCATAGGTCGATCCCAGCTCCAAGCTGCAGGAGCTGAGCTGGAATGCAATGCCCCTGCTGGAGAAAAGGCAGAAAGGGAGAGCAAGGCTCAAGTGCCTTTTGAGAAGGGACAGCTTCCCCCCCAGCATGTGGGAGCTGGCCCAGGGGGAGGGAGAGCAGGCAGGGGAGGCACTCCCGGCTGCAGCCCTAACGTTGCCTTTGCTCCTCCAGATATGGCTGAGGAGAGAAGCACAACTGGGGATGTCGTCCATGTCATCTATAGCCCTGAGTGTCCCCAGCAGGTGCTGGAGAGCTGTATGGTGGCCACAGCTTCCATTGTGGTTACTGTGCCAGTGACCATTCTGCTGTGCTGCCTGGCAAGGTGGTGGCACTAGAAGAGACAAAAGTGAGTTGGTACTTTTGCCCCTGCCTGCTACCTGCTCTGGCTGCTGGGAGCCAGCCAGCACCTCTGCTCCAGCTGCTGTGCAGCAGGGACTCAGTGCTTGGGCCAAGAGCTCCACCAGCAGCTGAGCACTCAAAGGCTCTCCTCTCTGCACAGGGAAACAGCCAGGGCAGAAGCACGAGAGTGGCTGAACAGGCGCAAACAGATGGACAGCTGGCCCCAACCCCAGGCTGGCAGGAGAGAGCCTTCGCCCTGCCCGCAGCCCCTCCGCTCCCCACTGCCCTCCCGCAGCCCTGCAGCCCTGCGGCCCCAGCAGCAGCCTCGCACCCCCCCCAGCCCACGACCGCCTCCTCGCCCACCAGGGCCCTTTGGCCCTCGAGCCACACCACCTCCAGGACGTCCCCAGAGCCCCTTGGCCCCAGCAACCACACCACCTCCAGGACATCCCCACATTCCCTCTCCCAGTGCTACTGAAACATCAACATTCAAGCCCAGATGACCTCCACCTCCACCACCCTTCCCCCATCACAGGACGCTCTCATCCCTCACTCCCTCACCACCGCTCCCACCCACCCAAACCTCCTCGCTGCCCCCACCCACTCCACCCCCACCCTTCCACCAAACTAACAGCTCACTCGCCACCCCACTCCCCTCACTCCCCACCCTTTTAATAGCTGTCACCTCTAATTTCCCTCTCTCTCCTGGGGTATACCAAACCTCAGGGTTAATTTCTCTCTCCTCCCAAGACTTAGCCTGTAAAGCCGAACTTTCAACTCTCCATTTTCCATCCTATCTTTATCCCCAATTCTACCATCCCCAAAGATTATTCTGATACTAACAATAAATCCCCTAACACTATCTCAGCGTTGATTCCAATTCAGCATTTTCAGTAGTGGGCACTTGGAACGCTTCTCCTTTGCCCTCCTACTAGAGCAGCATTTGTCCCTACCATGCATCCTCTGCAATTCTGCCTGTTGTCGTCGGTCTGCTCCCGTATCAACTCAAAGTCTACTTCCTCCCCTTGCCGTCCCACTTAAATCTTACCAAGGGCTCCTTCCCTGGATGCTTTGGACCCAGGAAATAGAGCCCCTCACACCCCTATCCTCCTTAAACATGTTTTCATCCTCTTCCCTTTTCCTGCAGTTTCGCTTTACATGGCTTCCTGCCTGCCTGCCTGCCTTCCACAACAGTAACATGTAGGTTTATTCTCGCCCTGAGGAGCTCTTTCCTTATCCTGTCGTGAATTCTGAGACCAACCCTTATGGTTTTCTGAAGAAGCCTTCTGGGGTTTTGCTTCTTTTTGTTGTGTTTCTTCAGTTGCGGCCACAAATAGTTTTGCTTTGGCCTTCTCTTTCTCTTCCTCCCTTCTCACATATGCTCTCTGAGCTTCCCTCAGGAATTCCTGCAAACCCTCTCTTGCCAGGCATCTAGCCTTTCTAACTCCTTCCTAATGCCTCCCCAAGATTTGGCCACCAACTGGGTTTGCAACAGGCCTTCTCCCACTGGAGAGGCGGCATCTATCCCCGACTCCATCTGCAAACTCTTTCTCAATCGCTCAAGCCAATCTGTCGGGGACTCATCTCTTCCTCCATGTTCGCCGAAAGCTTTGTTAATAGTTTGGCCTCTTGGGACTGCTTCCCTAATACCAGTTACCATCAAGGTTCAAAGATCCCTCACGTTTTGTCTGCCCTGTTCAGTTTGCTGCTCCCAGTCAGGGCGTACCTTAGGCCATTTCTGGTCTCCAGGAGGCCCCGCTTGATTTTCTTGCTCCCACAGCGCCTCCCTGCTTGCCTAATCGTTTGTCTCTCTTGGGTTGTGAGAAGAGAATCCCCATAATAGACTGCATTTCATCCCAAGGCTAAGTATGGATGCCAAAACTCGCTCAAGCCTTTCAGAAACTCCTAGAGGCTCACCCACAAGTTTTTCCATTTCCCTCTTAAATACTCTGATAGACATCTCCTGTATTTAGGGGAAGACTTACAAATCCTATCCCCCAGTGTGCCTCCCATAGGAACCTCCCTAAGAGGATAAACATTTCCCTTGCGCTCCTTGTCAGAGTCTCCTGGTTTCTGAGTTGAACCTGTTTTACTCCTTCTTCGGCTGGATGGAGGAGAAGAAGATGGGGCTGATGGAACTACTACATTTTCATCTTCCTCCTTTCTCCTCCTCCTCATACGGGGGAGGCAGATTTCCAAAGGTCCCCACGTTTAGGGCGCAAAATTCCTGAAGGCTCTTTATCCTATCTTCTTTCTTTCTATCCTCTCTCTCTTTCCTTGCCCTTCCTGGAGAGCACATCATTTTGACTCTCTCTTTGCCGTTACCCAAGAGCCCTTCCTCATCTGTGCAGAATGGCTTTCTTCTCAACTAAAAGGCTCTTTCCTCTTCACATAGAGATTTAAAGCCTGACATTTCCAATCATCATTTGATCCAGATTTTTGGCCAAAAGAGGCGGTCGGGTCGCAGGGGTTGTTAGTCCACTCGACCATGCAATATTGATCCTTCTTTCTTTACTTTGCCCTTTGGCTCCTTCCAATCATCCCAATATTTTAACAGCCTTCCCAGGGGACCGTCCTGAGGAGTATCTGGCAAACTGCTCCCTAGTCCTTCCTTGAGGCCTCTCTGTGGACCTCCTGAGCCACGGGATTTACTGCTTGGTCCTGGGACATGCACCAAATTGCAGGGGGATCATACCGCCCATGAGTGCAAGGGAGAAGAATTAAGAACTCTGAAGGCTCTGCAGATCTCCCCTGCTGAGGGCCGGGCCCCTGAAAACGGAGAGGGATGGACACAGGTCCCTGCCAAGGGTGGCAAGAGAAATCCACCCCCGGCCCTCTCCTCCTCCTCCGCGACCCTTGCGTAATAAGTATGAGGCCTGCACGCTGAGGGCGGTGGGGATGAGAGGGCTGAGGAGCGGCCATCCAGAGGGGAGACCAGGGCCAGCGGTCCCCGCCGGCTGTAACGACCAGCTCTGGGGAGCGCTAAGGCCAAGCCTAAGACCAAGCGGCCACCACCAGCTATAATGACCGGCTCCACAAAGAGAAGGAGAAGGGCTATAGTTGTTGGGGACTCTCTCCGGGGGGTACGAGGGACCCATATGTCGTCCCGACCCATCCCACAGGGAGGTCTGCTCTCTACCTGGGGCGCGGATAAGGGATATTGCAAGGGGAATCCCCAAGCTCATCAGTCCTCTGACTATTACCCTCTACTGGTAATACAGGCTGGGAGTGATGAGATCGACAGGAAGGCACCAGGGCAATTAAGAGGAGTTCAGGGCCCTTGGACAATTGATTGATGGGGCAGGCGCGCAAGTGGTGTTCTGCTCAGTTCCCTCAGTGGCAGGGGAGTACACTGAGAGGAACGGAGAGAACCCACACCATCAATAAGTGGCTCGGGAATGGTGCCAGCGGAGGAACTTTGGTTTCTTTGATCATGAGCCTACTTTTACAGCACCCGACCTGCTGGGTCCTGATGGGGTGCTTTATCTAGAAGGGGCAAGAGAGTCCTAGCACGAGAGTTGGCAGGGTCATTAGGAGGGCTTTAAACTAGGTCTGAAGGGGGGGGTGAAGACATCGGTCCCTCTGCAGAGGTAAGAGTAGGGCACAAGGTAGGGTCAACTGAGAGGTCGGGAGCCAGCTGCAGTGCATGTACACCAATGCACGCAGCCTAGGCAATAAGCAAGAGGAGCTGGGGGTCCTAATCCACCAGGGCAACTATGATATAGTTGCCATCTCAGAAACATGGTGGGACAACACGCACGATTGGAGTGCTACACTGGGGGGTTACAGCTCTTTAGGAGGGATAGGAGAGGGAGAAGAGGAGGAGGGTGGCTTTGTATATTAGGGAGACACTTTCTGCCTCTGAACTTGAGGTGGAAGATGAGGGAATTGAGAGCCTGGGGTTAAAATCAGAGGGCATCCCAACAAATCTGACATCCTGGTTGGTGTCTGTTATAGACCACCCAACCAGGATGAGGAGATTGATGAATATTCTATAAACAACTGGAGGCTGTCTCAAGATCATCAGATCTTGTCCTCGTGGGTGACTCAATCTGCCAGATATCTGCTGGGAACTTAATTCAGCAGAGAGAAGGCAGTCCAGAAGATTCCTGGAGCGAATAGAGGACTGCTTCCTAACGCAGCTGTTAAGCGAGCCTACCAGGGGACAGGCTCTGCTTGACCTGCTGCTCTCCAATAGGGAAGGGCTGGTGGGAGATGTGACCGTGGGAGGCTGCCTAGGGTGCAGTGACCACGAGATAGTGAAGTTTTCAATATGCAGGGAGATAGGGAGGAGTACCAACAGAACCTTCACCCTGGACTTCCGGAGGGCAAACTTCAGCCTCTTTAAGAAACTTATTTGTAAAGTTCCCTGGGTACCACCCTCATGAACCGAGGGGTCCAGGAGGGTTGGACCTACTTCAAAAGGAGTCTTTGAGGGCACAGGAACTGGCGGTCCCATGTGTCGAAAGATGAGCCGGCGGGAAGGCGACCGCCTGGATGAGCAAGCAGCTCCTGGGGGAATTAAGGGAAAAAAAGAGGCTGTATCACCTTTGGAAGGGGGGGAAGGCTTCTCGAGGTAGGGTTCAAGGAAGTGTTAGATTATGTAGGAATAAAATTAGAGAGGCAAAGGCCCAGTTAGAACTGAAACTGGCCACCTCTGTGAAAGAAAATAAAAAGCAATTTTACAAATATATCAACGCTAAAAAGAAGGGCAAGAAGAACCTCCACTCCTTACTGGACCTGGAGGGAACACGGTGACCGAAGATGAGGAAAAGCCTGAGGTCCTGAACGCCTTCTTTGCCTCCATGTTTAACAGCAAGGCAGGAGTCCAGGATGAGTGGCCTCCTGAGCTGGGTAATAGGGTCGGGGAGCAGTGTAATGCCCCAGAAATCCATGAGGAATTAGTTCGGGACCTGCTGAGCCACTTGGACACCCACAAGTCCATGGGGCCGGATGGGATCCATCCTAGGGTGCTGAGAGAGCTGGCAGAGGAGCTGGCCAAGCCGCTCTCCATCATTTTCCTCCAGTCCTGGCTCACTGGAGAGGTCCCAGATGACTGGAAACTGGCCAATGTGATCCCCATCCACATGAAGGGACGGATGGAGGAACCCGGAAACTACAGGCCAATCAGCCTGACCTCAGTGCCAGGGAAAGTGATGGAACAGATTATCCTGGAGGCAATAACTGCGCACCTGAAGGATGGCCAAGGGCTCAGGTCCAGCCAACATGGGTTTAGGAAGGGCAGATCCTGCCTCTCCAACCTGATCTCCTTCTATGATCAGGTGACCCGTCTGGTGGACGTGGGGAGGCCTGTGGATGTAGTCTATCTGGACTTCAGCAAGGCCTTTGACACCGTCCCCACAGTAAACTGCTGGCTAAACTGTCAGCTCGTGGTTGGACCGCAACACTCTGTGCTGGGTTAGGAACTGGCTGGAGGGCCGAGCCCAGAGAGTGGTGGTGAATGGTGCCCGTCCGGCTGGCGGCCAGTCACCAGCGGCGTTCCCCAGGGATCGGTGCTGGGCCCATCCTCTTTAACATCTTCATTGATGATCTGGATGAGGGGGTTGAGTCAGTCATCAGCAAGTTTGCAGATGACACCAAGTTGGGAACAGATGTTAGTCAGTTAGAGGGTAGAAAGGCTCTGCAGAGGGACCTCGACCGACTGGACAGATGGGCAGAGTCCAATGGGATGGCATTTAATAAGTCCAAGTGCGGGTGCTGCACTTTGGCCACGGCAACCCATGCAGAGCTACAGGCTGGGGTCAGAGTGGCTGGAGAGCTGCCAAACAGAGAGGGACCTGGGGGTGCTGATTGACACCCACTAAACATGAGCCAACAGTGTGCCCAGGTGGCCAAGAAGGCCAATGGCATCCTGGCCTGTATTGGGAATAGTGTGGCCAGCAGGAGCAGGGAGGTCATTCTGCCCCTGTACTCTGCATTGGTTAGGCCACACCTTGAGTCCTGTGTCCAGTTCTGGGCCCCTCAGTTTAAGAAGGACATCGAGATACTTGAACGTGTCCAGAAAAGGGCAACAAGGCTGGTGAGAGGCCTTGAGCACAGCCTGTGAGGAGAGCTGAGGGAGCTGGGATTGTTTAGCCTGGAGAAGAGAAGGATCAGAGGTGACCTCATTGCCCTCTACAACTACGTGAAGGGTGGTTGTAGACAGGAGGGGGTTCGTCTCTTCTCCCAGGCAACCAGCACCAGAACAAGGGGACACAGTCTCAAGCTGTGCCAGGGGAGGTTTAGACTCGAGGTGAGGAGGAAGTTCTTCACTGAGCGAGTCATTCGTCATTGGAATGGGCTGCCCAGGGAGGTGGTGGAGTCGCCGTCCCTGGAGGTGTTCAAGGGGAGATTGGACGTGGCGCTTGGTGCCATGGTCTAGTTGTGAGGTCTGTTGGGACAGGTTGGACTTGATGATCCTTGGGGTCTCTTCCAACCTTGGGTATACTGTGATACTGTGATACTGTGACCTAACTCCCGGCTGCAGACCGAACATTGCCTTTTTTCATACTGATATAGCCAAGGAGAGAAGCACAACTGGGGATGCTGCCCAGGACACCCAGAGCCCTCAGCGTCCCCAACAGGCGCTGGAGAGCTGTATGGTGGCCACAGCTTCCATCGTGGTTACTGCTGTGGAACAGGGACAGCAGCCAGTGGAGAGCAGCCAGTGGAGAGCAGCCAGTGCTTGTGTGCAGGCTGAAATCCCTCCCTGGGGAGGCTCCTGAGCTGTTAGGAACAGCCCCAGGGAGGAGGTCAGGAGCTCGGAGCCCTGGTTTCCTGGTGGTCCTTCCCTCCATGTTCCCCGAGCCCCTTCCAGCACCCGCAGGCCCCTGAGGCAGAGGTGGATCCCCACATGCAATGAAACGTTTCCCATCTCTGCTTGTTTCTAGCAGAGGATGGAGGAGGCCTCGGCTACCCAGCTAAACCCCCGGACCTCCGCATCCTCTTAGAGCCCCCGGAGTTTCGGCCCGAAGGGAGGACTCAGCCAGCTCCTCCCCCGCGGCGTGCACTGCAGCCTGGCAGGCGCCGCAAGGGTGAGTCTCTGCCCAACTCACAGGCTGGCACTGGGGGTCCCTACTGCATTCCTCTGAAACTCAGCTAAACCCCTTCTGGTTAGGTCCTCCACGGGCAAAGGACGTGGCTGAGGAGGGAAAGATTTCCCACAGGGCTTTTGAAGACCTCAGGAGGGTGCTGGATGAGATGGAGAGAGAACAGGGTGGGTATCCTTCCCTCTGCCTTAGCCCTGAGCCTCAGCATTCGGGGGCTGCAGACACAGGGCTGGCCACGCTGTGGCCTGCACAGGGGCAAGAAGGGAAGGGGTTAAGGGGAAGTGGGCTCCAAGCTGCAGGAGCTGAGCTGAAAAGCAATGCCCAGGCTGGAGAAAAGGCAGAAAAGGGAGAGCAAGGTTTCAAGTGCCTTTTGAGAAGGGGCAGCTTCCCCCTCAGCATGTGGGAGATGGCCCAGAGAGAGGGAGAGGAGGCAGGGGAGGCACTCCTGGCTGCAGGCCTATCGTTGCCTTTGCTCCTCCTGATATGGCCAAGGAGAGAAGCACAACTGGGGATGCTGCCCAGGACACCCAGAGCCCTCAGTGTCCCCAGAAGGTGCTGGAGAGCTGTATGGTGGCCACAGCTTCCATCGTGGTTACTGTGCCAGTGACCATTCTGCTGTGCTACCTGGCAAGGCGGTGGCACAAGGAGAGACAAATTGAGTTGGGACTTTTGCCCCTGCCTGCTGCCTGTGCTGGCTGCTGGGAGCCAGCCAGCAGTTGTGGTCCACCTGCTGTGGAGCAGGGACTCAGTGCTTGGGCAAAGAGCTCCACCAGCAGCTGAGCACTCGAAGGCTCTCCTCTCTCTGCAGGGAAACAGCAAGGGCAGAAGCACGAGAGTGGCTGAACAGGCACACACAGATGGACAGCTGGCCCCAACCCCAGGCTGGCAGAAGAGAGCCTTCGCCCCTGCCGCAGCCCCTCCGCTCCCCACTGCCCTCCCACAGCCCTGCAGCCTGCGGCCCCAGCAGCAGCCTCGCACACCCCCAGCCCCCCACTCCCAGGAACCTCCTTGCCCACCAGGCCCTTTGCTCCACAACACACACCGCCTCCAGCACGTCCCCAGAGCTCCTTGGCCCCACAAGCCACTCCACCTCCAGGACGTCCCAAAGGCCTTGGCCCCTCAAACCACAGAAGCTGCAGGACATCCCCAGAGGCCCTTGCCCCACCAGCCACACCACCTCCAAGACATCCTCAGAGCACCTTGGCCCTCAAACCACTCCACCTCCAGGATGTCCCCAGCCTCGCTCTCCCAGTCAATCTGTACCATCAGCAAGAAAACCCAAACGACCTCCACCACTCTTCCCCCGTCACAGGCGCTCTCATCCTCGCTCCCTCCTCACTGTACCGACCCACTCCACCCCGACCCCTTCCTTCAAACTAACAGCCCCAGACACCCCTGTGAGGTATGGAGTCACACTTCCTTGCAATCAGATGATTGCTATCTGCTCTAAAATGGGAACTAGGAGCAGGGATTTGCAGTAGAGATAGGCAATTTGTAGTTAAGCTGAAGCAGTTGTGTTTTGAAATCTTTATATGCAGAAGAATAAAAATGTGAACCCAAGGCCACCTGAGGAAGACAACGAATTTCCTCACTAACCACCCATCCCACCCTCCCCTTTGATTGTTATCAATAAAGGAAAGATCTTTCCTGTGACAAGCTCTGCTTACACTCCATGATGAGCTGAGGTCTCTGAAGCACCTCTAGCCCAACACACACCGCATGGGGAAGAAGTAGCCCCAAGATGCCATGCCCTGGGGCTCAGGGCTGACAGCAGCCACCCTCAGCCTTGCCAGGAAGGCCACACAGCGAGGCACACACAGCCCACAGGGTTCCTGCACTGCACTGATGACAGCTATTCTGATGCAGGGGCTTAAGGAAGCAACCAGGAGAGCTGTGCTGCTGGGCCTTGCCTGAACTTAGAACAAAGAGGGGCTGGGTTTGGGAGGTAAAGCCTGGGGGCAGCCTTGGCTGCTGTGACCAGCAGATGCTGGAGATCAGGATCCCAGGAGGAGCAAGCAGGCCAAGAAGTAGGACTTCAGCACTGGTCTTTGGCAGGGCCTAACTCTGACCCTTTCAAAGAGCTACTGGGAGGAATGCCATGGGCCAGGATCTAGAGGACAGGGCAGCCCAGGAGAGCTGGGGGATATTCAAACACCACTTCCTCCAAGCTCAAGGGTATGCATTCCTCCAAGTCAACAATCAAGCTGAGGAGGCAGGAGACCTGCACAGGTGAGCAAGGGGCTGCTGCAAAACTCACAGGGAGAAAGAAGTTCACAGTGTGGGGGACAAGGCACAGGGCACTTGGAGGCTGATAGGAACACTGGCAGCCAAGGGAGGGATGCAGTGAGGAAGGCCAAGGCCCTCGGCCACTCAAGCTGGCAAAGGAAGTAAAGAGAACAAGAAGGCCTCATTCAAATCCCTCAGTGGTGAAAGAAGAGCAGCAAAGTGTGGGCCTGCAGCTGAATGAGGAGGGAGCCCTGGGCACAGAGGATGCAGAGAAGCTGAAGGGCTTGGGCTTGAAGCAGAGCTACTGAAGGCCTTCCTGGCTTCAGTCTTTGCTGCCAAGGCTGGGCCTCAGGAATCCCAGAGCCTGGGAGGGAGAGAAACGGTCTGGAGAATGGAAGACTCTCCCTTGGGCGATGAGGGCCAGAGGTCACCTGGGCACTGAGCACTCGCAAACCCATAGGCCCTGATGGATGCAGGCCTGAGCGCTGAGGTGGGGCACGAAGCCATGCAAAGTTCTGCTTCTGCCTGCTCAGGGATCTTGTTAGTCATGCAGAGGGAAAAGAGAGAGGCAAAGTCCTGCTAGAACTCCACCTGGCCACTGTGCTAACAGGGTCCACTTGAGAGTGCTAAGGGAGCTGGCACAGGGCCTTGCAAGCTGCTCTCCATCCTCTCTCAGCACTCCTGGTTAACTGGGGAAGTTCCAGCCCACTGGCAGTGGCCAATGTGACCCTAATACAAGAAGGCCCAGCAGGGTTTCTCATAGAACCCTAGAAGGGCTTGGGTTGGAAGGGAGCCTGAAGATCACCTAGCACCAACCCCACCAAAGCCTTCCGCAAAACCTCCATCAACTCAGACCGCAGCCCCAGGGCTCTTTCTGCCCCCAGTGCCAGGTGAGTTCAGGCTGGCTGGGCTCAAACTGCCCCCTCCTCTTTCTCCCTCCCTCAGGCCCATTAGGGCTGCACAACACCCCCAGGCCTGAGCCCTGGCTGAACAGTAACAACAGCAGCAGCCCAGAGAGCCTCCACGGGGGAAGAGAGAGGAGAAAGAAAAAGAGCTGGCCTTGCTGCCAGCTCAAATAGAGGAGAGAGCAGAAGTATGGGCATGAAATCCCCAAAGATCACCATTTCCTGCCCCGCTCCGCATCCCCTGCAACACCAACCAGCTCTCAAACAACCTAGTGCTCCATGGTACCTCCAGGCCTAAGCCTTAACCCAGGGCCCCGAAGCAAGGCCACGCCAGCAGCCCATGCTGCAGCAGTTTGTGCAGAGGCCACAAGCCCGAGGAACGCAGCCTTGCTGAGAAGCCTCTGCCCTGAGGCATCCCAAGACAAGGAGAAAGGACCACAGCACTGCCTGGGGTCTGTGGCATTGACAGGGAAATCCAAAAGATATTGGAGCCCAGCCACAGGTTCTGGTGGCTTTCCATGTCCACTCCCAGGGCTCCTGGGGGCAGAGAGTCAGCACGCGGGGGTGGCTCTCGCTCAGCTCAGCAATGCCAACACCAGCACACCGGAAGTTCCAAAGCAGTCTTCACAGGCTCTGAGCCCTCCAGACAGCCACTGAAGCTGCCAAGACTCAAGAGCTCAGCATAACCAATGCTGTGATGCATTCCTCCTTTGGCCATGAGGGGCATGGGCCTGGCTGTGAGGTCACCGCAGGGCTGTGAGGGGCCTCGGCCGGGCTGTAAGGTCACAAGATGCCATAAAGCTTTGCTCCCTACAAACACAGCCCCTCAGCCCTTGGGCTCAACTTCAGCAGCAGCAGCAGCAGCAGCCACAGTGTGGAAGTTGCAGCGGTAGCTGCAGCCAGAGTGGTGGTTAGAGAGTAGAGAGCATGGCCCTCACTCAACGTCCTCGTCTCCTCATCCTCCTCTTCATGGCCCTGCAAGTCAGAGCTGTGGCTGGAGCTCCATTGAGAGCCCAAGGAGCAGATAAGCAACAGCGCTGGTGCAGCCCTGCTTGGCCAGAGGCCAGACCCCTCTGCAGCTTCAGCAAGCTCCACTTTCCCTACTCCACCTCAGCACTGCAGCCCAGTCCCCACAGGCCACCGAGATACAAGTGGATGCCAGCATGCAATGAACCATTTCCCATCTGTGCTTGCTTCTAGATGAGGACAGAGGAGGCCTTGGAAGCAGCCTCCTACAGGAGAGCAGCCAGTGCTTGTGTGCAGGCTGAAATCCCTCCCTGGGGAGGCTCCTGAGCTGTTGGGTAGAGCTCCAGGGAGGAGGTCAGGAGCTCGGAGCCCTGGTTTCCTGGTGGTCCTTCCCTCCGTGTTCCCTGAGCCCCTTCCAGCGCCCGCAGGTCTCTGAGGCAGAGGTGGATCCCCACATGCAATGAAACGTTTCCCATCTCTGCTTCTTGCTAGCGGAGGATGGAGGAGGCCTGGGCTACCAGCTAAACCCCCGGACCTCCGCATCTCTTAGAGCCCCCGGAGTTTCGGCCCGAAGGGAGGACTCAGCCAGCTCCTCCCCGCGGCGTGCACTGCAGCCTGGCAGCGCCGCAAGGGTGAGTCTCTGCCCAACTCACAGGCTGGCACTGGGGGTCCCTACTGCATTCCTCTGAAACTCAGCTAAAACCCCTTCTGGTTAGGTACTCCAAGGGCAAAGGATGTCGCTGAGGAGGGAAAGATTTCCCACAGGGCTTTTGAAGCCCTCAGGAGAGCGCTGGATGAGATGGAGAGAGAACAGGGTGGGTATCCTTCCCTCTGCCTTAGCCCTGAGCCTCAGCAGCAGAGGGCTGCAGACACAGGGCTGGCCACGCTGTGGCCGGCACAGGGGCAAGAAGGGAAGGGGTCAAGGGGAAGTGGGCTCCAAGCTACATGAGCTGAGCTGGAAAGCAATGCCCCGGCTGGAGAAAAGGCAGAAAAGGGAGAGCAAGGCTCAAGTGCCTTTTGAGAAGGGGCAGCATCCCCCTCAGCATGTGGGAGCTGGCCCAGCGAGCGGGAGGGCAGGCAGGGGAGGCACTCCTGGCTGCAGGCCTATCGTTGCCTTTGCTCCTCCTGATATGGCCGAGGTGAGAAGCACAACTGGGGATGCTGCCCAGGACACCCAGAGCCCTCAGTGTCCCCAGCAGGTGCTGGAGAGCTGTATGGTGGCCACAGCTTCCATTGTGGTTACTGTGCCAGTGACCATTCTGCTGTGCTACCTGGCAAGGCGGTGGCACAAGGAGAGACAAAAGTGAGTTGGGACTTTTGCCCCTGCCTGCTGCCTGCTCTGGCTGCTGGGAGCCAGCCAGCACCTCTGCTCCAGCTGCTCTGCAGCAGGGACTCAGTGCTTGGGCCAAGAGCTCCACCAGCAGCTGAGCACTCAAAGGCTCTCCTCTCTGCACAGGGAAAGCAAAGCCAGGGCAGAAGCACCAGAGTGGCTGAACAGGCACACACAGATGGACAGCTGGCCCCAACCCCAGGCTGGCAGAAGAGAGCCTTTGCCCTGCCCGCAGCCCCTCCGCTCCCCACTGCCCTCCCGCAGCCCTGCAGCCCTGCGGCCCCAGCAGCAGCCTAGCACCCCCCCCCAGCCCAGCACAGGCCTCGCCCACCAGGCCTCTTTGCTCCATGAGCCACACCACGTCCAGGACGTCCCCAGAGCTCCTTGGAACCTCAAACCACTCCACCGCCAGAAGGTCCCCAAAGGCCTTGGCCACTCACACCACACCTCCTCGAAGATTTCCCCATACCTCGTTTTTCCCACCAACCACTCCACCTCCAGGACATCCCCAGAATTCCCTCTCCCAGTCAAACTGCACCATCAACACTAAGACCAAAACAACCTCCAACTCCACCACCCTTCCACTGTCACAGGTTGCTCTCATCCCTGACTCTCTCCCCAGCGTCCCAACCCCACCCTTCCCCACTGCTTCCATCAAACTAATAGCCCCAGCCAGCCCCTTTCTCACCCTCCCCTTTGATTGTTATTAATAAAGGCAAGATGTTTCCTGTGACAAGCTCTGCTGGGTTCCTTGGCACTGCTTGCTCACTGCTTGCAGCCCATGATGAGCTGAGGTCTCTGAAGCACCTCTAGCCCAACACACACCGCAGGGGGAAGAAAGTAGCCCCCAAGATGCCATGCCCTGGGGCTCAGGGCTGACAGCAGCCACCCTCAGCCTTGCCAGGAAGGCCACACGGCAAGGCACACACAGCCCACAGGGTTCCTGCACTGCACTGATGACAACTTTCTGATGCAGGGGCTTAAGGAAGCAACCAGGAGAGCTGTGCTGCTGGGCCTTGCCGAACTTAGAACAAGAGGGGCGGGTTTGGGAGGTAAAGCCGGGGGCAGCCTTGGCTGCAGTGACCAGCAGATGCTGGAGATCAGGATCCCAGGAGCAGCAAGCAGGCCAAGCAGTAAGACTTCAGCACTGGTCTTTGGAGGGCCTAACTACGTACTTAAAGTCTCTCTGGGGCAGAAAAATGAGACTCTCACAAATGGAATGCAGAAGTGATGGAAAGTGTAAGTGGAAAAGCAGTGAGTGTTTTACAGCAGCTACTAGCATAGTGACAAAGATGCCCCACAGCATAGAGAGTTCCCCTCACAGCATAGCCAAGAGCCTCCCAACATTTCTCATAACCTGCACGGACCTGTCCCCAGCCCAATGCCCAACGCTTCCAGCCGCGGCCCGAGGCCACATGCCCGCCACGCACAGCACGGCGCTCCCGCTGAGCCTTGGCGGAGCAGGAAAGGCGGCCTCGGCTACACAGCCCCGCCCGGGAGAGGGAGTGGCTGCACCGCAACCCCCGAGAAGGGAGGGGCAGCCAGGGGTGGGGGCGCCATGTTCGGAGCGCGTCCCGAAAAGCGGGGACAGGTTGCAGCTGCCGCCCGGTGCACGGCAGGGCAGCGCTGCCGCCGTCTCTAACGCCGCGGCACCGGCTCAAAGTCGCCTCCAGCCCTCGGGCACACCAGCGGCTCTTCCAGCCAAAGCCATCAACGCCTTCCCGGTGCCTTGAGCATGGCTTTCGGCTGAAGGCACCGCTCGCTTCGGGGCAAACACGAACATGTCGCCTGGCCCTTGTCAAGTGTTACTGACATCCTTCACAGCCATCAAAATTAAGGAACAAGCTGCTTGGATTCACCACACCAGGGTCAAGAAGACCTCAGCGAGAGAATGGAAACTCGAATCCCAGGGACCCCTGAGCTCAAGTTATATCGATAATTGTGATTGGTTTGTTGGTGATACTACTGAGGGATGGGAAGGGAATATGTATTTAAATGGTAGTTCAAGAATTGGCTTTGTTAAACTAATCTCTCTAACTGTTGGATAAGATAATTATGTGTACTGGAAAGAGTGGTATGGAATCCTACCACAAGTATAAATTGATAGGCATGAGCTGGAAACAGGACATTATTTTAAGAAAATATAGTATAGGAATATACTATTGCTGTAAGAAAGGGGGGATTGATAAACAGAAAATTCTTCTTTTAACAGAATAACAGTGTTAATAAACTTCCTCTCGTTAGCTGAAATGCTGGAATGCAGGAAAGGGGGAGCGGAGGGCAGTTGGCAGACAGCCTGTACATAGATAAGGAGTAGCAGGATTCTTCAGTAATTTACTTCTGTTAGTCTTAGACAAGATGATCTTTTGTGTAAGAT
>CM026895.1:23066675-23153872 GCA_015227895.2 Colaptes auratus
GGAGGAGCTTGCTTGTGAGTGCAGACTGTGTTAAAGCAGCACAGCATGCAAGAAAGTGGCAGTGCGGTTATGCACATGCAACTCTTCACTCCATTGCCTCTCTCTTACTGGCATACTGGGAATAAGAGTTCTCTACAGACCTCATGACAACTACAAAGCACACCTAGAAGCTTCTGAGTGTGCAAACTGTCAGACAAAGGCTTTCTTTCAGCTTTATAAATATGTTTGCAGCCATCAGGACAGGAAATCAAAATATCTTTAAAAAACCTCTCCTGCAGAACAAACTCCCATGCAGGAGCTATTTCTCATTCTTTCCTTTTTTTTCCTTTCTGTACAAATAAGAGTGTTGGGAACAGGTTTGTATTTAACAACACAGTAAATCCTGCTAATCTACTGATTTGTCTGCTAGCATTGTGCTTATCACAGCACTGTTTGTTGGCTGGGGCAGACGTGGCCCTAATGTGCACAGCTGTGGAATGAAAACCACATCATGTGAGAGTGTGGGCAGGACCTGGCAGTTTGGGGGTGTTGCACACAATGACAGCTCAAGTCACAGAGTGCTGTGTTGGACTGGGCTGTCCACATCCATCTCCAGCGACAGAAAACGCCATGCTGAGGAACATGCAAGCTAGGATGGCAAACAGCCATGAAAAAGGGGAAAAGAAACACTAAGTTGATTTTGTGAGCTTGACAGGCAGTGTACCATCTGATGGGGCATTAGCAGACAAACATCAGAGAGCTATGGCTGGCACAAAGAACCCTGACTGCGGATGGGAGGGTGACCAGTCCGTCCGGAGGCACATGGGCTGCAGCCAGCAGTGATGGCAGGGTAGAAAAAAAGAGAGGCGGCTGACAAAAGCTCAGATGGAACACAATGTATGAGAGCAACTGACAGATGAATACACAAAGAGGAGAAAGGAACACTATGGAAAGAAAGAGCAAGCCAACAGCAGGCCACTGAGTACTGAAGTAGAGGGGAGGCAGGAACAGAGGTTCCCAGCTGATGTGCGGTGGTGGCCCTTGGCCTAAAAACAAAAATGAGACTGAATACCATGGTCAGAGATGCTGGTTGCAAATGGGACACAACCACCAGGCTGGACATGACCACCCAGCAAAGCCGAGCTCCTAGAGACTGCAAAATTCCAGACATTCTAAAGTGGGAACTCTGAAGGTGATCAGTTACTGCAGGCTCCAGAACAGTTCTGCTTTCCAGAAATTTTTTCTACATAGAGAATGACAGAATTAGCCAGGCTGGAAAAACCTTCGAGATCATCGAGCCCAACCTATCACCCAACACCATCCAATCAACTAAACCATGGCACCAAGTGCCTCATCCAGTCTTGTTTTAAACACTTCCAGAGGACAGTGACTCCACCACCTCTCCAGGCAGCCCATCCCAATGGCCACTCTTGTCTGTGAAGAATTTTTCTAACATCCAGCCTAAACTCCCTGGCACAGCTGAAACTGTGTCCTCTTGTTGATGAATGAAGAGCTGAGCTGAGCCATGGAGCCAGAGCTGAGCCATGGAGCCAGAGCTGTGCCGGGTGATGGAGCCGGAGCGTTCCCTGTCCTGGCATACAGAGCCCTGCTCACGCGGAGACCTCTGGAACACGGACTGCAGCCGCACTCGGGGCAGGAGCCCGAACTCCGGCCCCTCAGAGGGCGGATACCCGGAGCCGGCAAAGATCTGCCAGGCCGGGGGTCCCCGACATCCCCGCGGGACAGGCGGAGGAAGCGGATCCGGCCGTGGGCACCGGGACCCAGCGGCGACGCTGGCGCCTCAGGCCCGCAGCGCCCTCTGCCGACCCTCCGGAGCAGGAGCTCAGAGGCAGCCAGCTCAGCGCGGGGAGCCTCGGTCGCTGTTCCCCTGGAGCCCTGGTCGCTGCTTCTCTGGCGCCCCGGCCCTGTGCCCCTGCAACCTCTGCCACTGCCCTCTGGAGTAGTCACTGCTCCCGGGAGCCCCTGCCCTGCCCTGAGGCCCCGCGGAGCTGGCGGCATCCCGGGCGGTTGCGGGGCTGCGGACGGGCCGGGCGGTCCTGCGCTGCGGCCCCGGGGCTGTGCAGATCCCCCCCTCTCAAACAGACCAGAGCGCCTCGCCACGCTTCTACCGCCAACACTGCATGAAAGAGACTCCCACATTCACCTTCCACGCAGTGCATGGCTCAGATCCACCTTGCCGCACACCACATGGAAGAGATTCACTTTCCCACACTGCCTGGAGCAGATCCCACACTGCCTGGAGCAGATCCCCCTTCCCACACTGCCTGGAGCAGACCTGCCACATGCACACACATGCACCATTCACAGACACACACAGTCACTTCTAATGACCAACAGACCTCACAGTCATCAGATCATCACCCAGCTTTATTTTAGTATCACAGCTTCTACTCGGGGTTGGATAAATATGACCAGATCAAAGATCAGTTACACACACACACCTAGTTACTTGAAGCAAGTGATGAGTATCTCTGTTAGATGCACAGAAGTCTCTGTTGTAAGGGCAGCTGCTGCAGCTCTGGCCAGGGAGCTCATTCCTCTGATTTCTACATATTAAAAAGGAAGATGATGGAGAGGTTACCAGAGCAACTGAGCTACTTGTGGGGTCACCTCAGGTCAGTGGCTGTGCCATGTTACTGGTGAAGAACCAATATCTCCCAAGTCTGCTGAAAGGCCTGCATTCTTAATCACAGAACCATAGAATCATAGAATTGTTTGGGTTGGAAAAGCCCTATGAGATCATCCAGTCCACCCCTGACATAACACTACCAGGCCACTAAACCATGTCTCCAGGTGCCATGGCCACAGGTTTCTTGAACACCTTCAGAGATGGGGACTCCACTACCTCCCTGGGCAGCCTTTTCCAATCCCTGACCACTTTTGCAGCAAAGACGTTTTCCTAATATCCAACCCACACCTTCCCTGGCACAATTTCAGGACATTTTGTCTTGTTCTGTCACCTGAGACTAGGGAGAAGAGCCCAACCCCCACCTTACTGCAACCTCCTTTCAGGGGCTTGTAGAGAGCAATGAGGTCTCTCCTCAAGGCTAAGCACCCCCAGTTCCCTCAGTTGCTCCTCACCACCCTGATCTCCAGACCCTTCCCCAGCTTTGCTGCTCTTCTCTGGACCTGCTCCAACCCCTCAATGTCCTTCCTGGAGTGAGGGGCCCAAAACTGAAGCTAGGATTTGAGGTGTGGCCTCACCAGTGCCCAGTACAGAGGCAAAATGCCTGCCCTGCCCTGGGCCACACTGTGCCTGATCCAGGCTGGTGACCTTTTTGGCTACCTGGGCACACCCTGGCATGTCTTCAGGTGCTGTCAACCAGCACCCCCAGGTTCTTTTCTGATGGACTGTTTCCAGCCAATCTGCCTGAAGCCTGGAGCCTTCATGGGGGTGCTGTGACCCAAGTGCAGGACCTGGCACTTGGCCTTGTTAAACCTCGTACCTGGTCTGTCTCTTGGGAGGCACCAAAAGGACTTTCTAAAACCCGCCAGTTGTGAGTAAGTGCCAATCTCTGCCCTTCCTTTACAAGGACACTCCTGGGGAAGTGTGGGTGGAATGCAGCTGTGGCTGCCAGGTCTGTGGGCAGAGCTCTTTCTGCCACATGCTGCACAGGAGTGCTCCTTCCCTGCAGCTTCCCAGCTCACCTGGCCTCCGATGTCGCGGCTCTTGGCTCGCAGCTTGTTCACCTGGCACTCAGCAATGTCTGCGCGCTCCTCAGCCTCCTCCAGCTCGTGCTGGGCCTTGCGGCATCGGGAGAGGTGGGTGTTGGCCTGTTCCTCCTGAAAGCCAAGCCGTGCCATCAGTGCCACGGGCACAGACTCACACTGCCCTCTCACCACTAACCCAACACCCTGCGGCTGCACCGCTGCCCCATCACCTACTGCGGAGCCTCACACCTACACCCCTGCACTGCCAGCACTCCTGAGCTGCTTTCTGGTACTCCACGATGGGAACACTCAGCTGGGGGCAGAGCTCTTGGTCCTGCACATATCCAGCTGGGATAACTGGCTCCGTGGCCCGAAAAATGCCCCAAATTTAGGGTAATTACTGCTGCGCCTACTCTCTTCTAAGCCATGAGTCTTTACGAGGTCAGGAATATTCCAAGGCAGTGGACATAGCTGCCCACCCAAAGCAAACATTCTATTATTTTAATGAACTTGGGAGCCTTTTGGAAAGTTCCACCCTGGACCCACAAAGGTTTGAAAGGAGTCCTGTACTCACAGCTTCCTCAGCCTGTTTCTTGTATGCTTTCACTTTTAGCTGCAGCTTGTCTACCAGGTCCTGGAGCCGGAGAATATTTTTTTTATCCTCTTCAGACTGTGGGAAGTGAAAAATCAAGTCAGCTTGGAAGATGGGCCGAGGTGGTGCTCCTTGAGAGGCAGAGGATCTGGGGTACCAGGTGAGTATGACTCGGGCCTTCGTCCTTTGAGCTCTTCAGCCTCGTACTTCGAACGCCTTTCAGAGACTCGATTCCTCGTTTCTGCTCGGCATGAAGCTCATTTTCCAGCTCATTAATCTGAAAGACAGTGTCATGGTGGAGACAGCCAGCTGCTGGTCCTGCCGTAGGATCCTGGGAACAGGGTTCTCCAGACTGAGGCTGCAGAGAAGGTGGCAGTGCAGGGCAGCTTTCTGCAGTTTCTGGGGGATAGTGTAGCTAGGGGCTTGTCAGCGTGTTGTGTGAGGCAGTGACACAGCATGGGCATCCATAATCATTTATAGTAGGTTTGGACTTAGATGTGCAGAACTGCAGCATTGATAATCAAAACTAGGCTTAAATTGTCAGAGAAGACAGAAATTGTAGCAGGGAGGAAGGATTCCATCAACATTCACCAGTAAATGGAAAAACCTTTTATTTGACCTTAACCACCTCCCATGGCGCCATGCCTCTTCTGCAGCACATGTCTTATGATTTATTGACTTACAGTCAAACTGATGGGGTTATTTCTGTGTGGAAATTTCCTTCTGAACCCAAGAGCACCTAACTCAGTCAGTTGTGCTGTAATTTGGACCAGGAACAGCTGAAGAGCACAGTAAGTGGGTCAGGCAAATGGTCCCTCTAGGGCAGCAGCAGCCATCTTTGGCATGGGAAGCTGGCTGCTATCTGCTCCTCACACAGCCATTAGATTAGAGATGGAAGGGGGCAAATCTGTGCCTGTTCCTTGTGTGTGTCTATACACCTGCTGCTTTCTAACCCCTCTTTGAACCTCCTACCAGCTGCCTCTACAGGCTCCCAAGCAGCAGGTTCTAGGATTTCACTCCTCACTCTTGTACTTCTTTTTATCTTAACTGATCCCCAGGTGCAGATGTCCTGATCTGCACGGTGTGTCCTTACCTGTCACATTGTTCATATTCATGAATGACCATCCAGAAAGCATCTTGGTCAGGCTGCCATGATTCTGTAAACTCTGATCTCCTCCCCCTCAGCCATCTCCTCTCCAAACAAAGAGTCCTGGCAGTGTTTGTCTCTTCTCATAAGGCTTCACCTACTCAGCTGCCATTCCCTGGATACTTCTCTAACTGTCAAGTCCTTCTGGAGTTGCAGAGACCAGAACTGCACATGGTACATTTAATATAGTGCAAGTGATGCTCTCTGTCTTGGTTCTCAGCACTTTTCCTAATGAAGCCAAACTTTTTCCTCTTTTGAGATTTTGCTTCTGCTGCACACTGGACAAGCAAGTTTCTGAGGCCTGTCATGGAAGAGACTGAGATCTCCTGGCTGAGCTGTAATTGCCAGTTCCAAATTCACCCCAAGTAAGCATGTCCCCAAATGAGTATGTAGTTTGCCTAGCTAAGTTAAACACAATCTCTTCCCTGGTGTTCATGTGCCACCACTTTTACCCACTGTTTTTAAGAGGTCATTCTCGAGTTCTTCACACAGTACAACATGCAACTGCTCAGTTCCTGTTGCAACCTTCCTAAGAGGTCCCATCAACCAAGGGCTCCTTTAGGACCACAGCCCCCTCCTAGTCTCCACCATACCCTTGCCTCCAGTTTCTGGAGCTGCTTCTTTCCACCCTTCAGGGCCAGCTGCTCAGCCTCATCCAGACGGTGTTGCAGGTCCTTCACTGTCTGTTCCAGATTCCTCTTCATCCTCTCCAGGTGGGCACTGGTGTCCTGCTCCTTCTTCAGTTCTTCTGCCATCATGGCTGCCTGGATGTAGTGCACAGATATGTTACAAATATGCCTCCTTGTCCCTGGCAGTTCTGTGCTGTCCCTGGCAGCAGTGCCCAGCTTCACGCTGATGTATGGCTCTCCACCTTCTCGGCCAGTGCCGTGGCAGTGCTGAGGGTCTGTCATACACAGAGGATTCCTCTTCCTCTCTATCTGTATTTCTAAAACTCTGCCTTGGAAAACAGGCAGGCTTGCTGGCAAGAACAAAATCATTAAGATATGCAAATGCCTCATTTTTGAAGTCAGTGGAAATCAGGGGCATCCTGAAGTAACACCAGCTAGCACTCTGCATCTCTGGGCTCCAAACGATTTTCAATATCCAGCCATTGGTGCTTAAATTTGCTGAAGACTCCAGTGTCCTGCACTGAATGAAAAGCTTGAGCCTGCTGAGATCTTCAGGACCTGGGATGGAGATCCATCACCAGTGGGCAGAGAGAAACCTGCAGCACTGCTGCTGGCAGGCATCCAGGGCTAGACACAGCACTTCAGGCCCAGGTGCACCAGGCCTTGCTGTAACCATTTTCTGTTTCATTTTCATGTACCTTTCCTAGATAGCCTTGTTTCTTCTGATGCTGTGGAACTGTTGCCTTGTCTAAAAGAAATGTTTAGATTCTCTTTTTATTTCTTCCATGTCTAGCATTTGTATAGAAGCAGGGGTGATTCTAGTCTCAATTCCTGCTTTTCAGTGCTATCTAAAGAGAACTTGGCTCAGACTACTCTTTTCCTATGGCAATTTTGCCCCCCTCTGTTCTATCCCGTGTATTACATTTGTCCTGGAAGCAGACGTGAATGTGAGTATGAGGAAAGGGAGACAGGATGCATCCTCCGTGCAGACTGCTAGCAGAACAGGAGTATAGGACCTGACTGAAGGGGCTTTCTGTAGCAAGCAGTAGAGCAGAGGCTGTGTGAGGCCCATGTGGGAGGGATTATTCTGTTCCTGTGTTGAGGAATTGGTTCTCCTCCACCTGATTGCTGCCTTTCTAAAGTGTGAAAGTGCTTGCAGCAGTGTAAAATGAGCAAGAGGACTCACATCTGTGATGGCTTTCTTTGCTTTCTCCTCTGCATTTCTGGCTTCCTGAATGCTGTCTTCCACTTCATTCTGTAAGTGAGTAATGTCCACTTCCAGTCTCTTCTTAGTGTGAGGAGGCTTGTGTTCTGTTGAGACAGCCCCAGTCGAGGTCATTCCACCCCAGTTTGTGCCACTGCCACGTGCCCCACGAGCAGCAGACCCCAAGTACCTGGGAGTGGAGGAGCTGCACTCGCTCGCTGGCGTCAGTCAGCTCCTGCTCAGACACCTTCCTGGCTCGCTCTGTCTGCTCCATGGCAGCTCTCATCTCCTCCATTTCTGTTGTCATCAGATTGTTCCTACGCTCTACCATAGCAAGCTGCTCCTTCAGGTCATCATTCTCTCTCAAAGCATCATCACAAATGGAGCTGGGAATCCTTTGAAGGTGAAAGCACCGTGAGATGCAGATGCAAGCAGAGGAGTGGCAAAGACCTGCAGGACAGCAGCCCCTGCGGGCCCTACCTTGAGTTGCCCTTGCTTGAGGCGGCTCTTGAGGTGCTTCTGTGTCTCTGCCACCTGGCAGTTGGCAAGGCTCAGCTGTATTTCCATGTCATTCAGATCTCCCTCCATCTTCTTTTTCAGCCTCAAAGCATCATTTCTGCTTCTGATCTCAGCATCCAGTGTGGTCTGCATAGACTCTAATACCCTCTGATGATTTCTCTTCAGCTGTTGAATTTCTTCATCTTTCTCTGCAATCCTTCTATCAATATCTGACTTCATTTGGTTCAGCTCCAGCTGCACACGCAAGATTTTCCCCTCTTCATGTTCTAAAGAGCCCTGGGAGGGTTGAAATATTCTCATTAGTCTCTGCAGTGTCCATTGCTGGGAAATGCCCAAGCAGGATGTTGAGGCTTTGCACCCAATAGCGAGATGTTGCCTCACTGAGGACCTGTCAGAAGGGCCTGGGACCAGAGAAGCAATTCTTGTACACCAGGCTGGTATACCTCAGCCTGATACTAATCAGTGATTTAGGAGTAAGATTCCTGAGTAAAATGGCTCCCATTCCCCACAGGGGGATTCAGGTGACTGATGACATTTACATGCATAAACTAGAGCAGATGGATTTGCTCTTCTAAGAGATGCCCAATGATGGGGGCAAGCTGGAGCATAAAAGCTTCCATGTCAACATAAGGAAAAACTTTTTCACTGTGAGGGTGGCAAAACACTGCAGCAGGCTGCCCAGGGGGGTTGTGGAGTCTCCTTCTCTGGAGGCTTTCAAAACCTGCCTGGATGCATTCCTTTGTGACCTGCCCTGGATGGTCCTGCTCTGGCAGGGGGGTTGGACTGGATGACCTTTTGAGGTCCCTTCCAAACCCTAATGTTCTGTGATTCTGTGAACTTTGAAGTTAGCCCTGCTTTGAGCTGGAGGTTGGACAAAAGACCCAGAGATCCTTTCCAACCTAAGTTAATTGTGCCTCTGTGTTTGAGCTATGCCCCAGGTATGACATGGGCAGCTCCACAACAGGCTTTCAAAGACTTTTTGTGGATTATCAGATATAGTTGTAAAGAAGTAATAAAAACCTTTTCCAGGAGACAGTCAGGGCAGACAGGGAACAAAAGGCAGAACCCAGACAAGAGGGAACTGTAGGAGCTGATATCTATCACAGATTGGGGGGGAAAAAAAAGTTGTATTTAAAGTTATAAAGGTATAAACATTGCCACAGACAGGGAGGAAGACTGAGGAATCATGGAACTGATATGGCACCTGGTGGGACCTGGTATGCAGCATTTGTCAGGAAAGCATGTCAGTGTACCAGTGGCACCTCCAAGTTTCAGCTGATCCCCAGCAGCCTCTCCATGTTCATCTAAACCCATGTTCTGTGAGCTGACTTCTCTTTGAATGCCTTACTGACTCCCAATCGTTGGAAGTGCAGGAACTGGAGAAATGTAATCTTAATTTCTTCAACATTCACAGAATCACAGAAAATTCAGGTTGGAAAAGATCACCAAATCCAACCAGTAACCCTACTCTACAGGGTTCACCCCTAAACCATATCCCCAGGCACCACATCCAAACACCTTTAAAACACATCCAGGGTGTTGACTCCACCAGGCTGGACTGCTCAGCACCAACCCCTCCCACAACCTCCTTTCAGGTAGTTGTAGACAGCAATGAGGTCTCCCCTCAGCCTCCTCTTTTTTAAGCTAAAGAGCCCCAGCTATTCAGCTTTCTCTGAATAGGAGATGATGTTGAGAAGACTCAGAAGTATGTATCAGACCTGCTCTGAAAACATCCTGAAGTAATTTGACTAGCAAAGAACTGTCATAGTTTTGAAACACAAGTGACCTTTCTTCAGCCAGATTCAGGAGCAAACTCAAACAGGTGGTGAAAAATGAGCTCAGGCTCCATCTGGGGCTGAGTGTTTGTGTGCACAACAGCACAGCAAAGGATGCCACATTGCTATGGGAGAGAAGCAGTCCCTCTGCTGTTTGGCCTGCTTGTGCTCTCATACTGCACCTTTGGGACAGTATCAGGATAAACAAGAACACATCATCCCACATTGTCTCCTGTCATGATCTCTCTAAACCAAGCCCCCTTACTGAGGACACTTGCCTCTGCTTCTCTAATCTAATGCTGCTTGAAGGTCACACTTTTCTTGCTCAATTTGTTTCTTTGCTTTCTCCAGCCCATGGTTAGCTTTCCCAGATTCAGCAATCTGTTCAGTCAGATCAGAAATTTCCTCTGCAACACAGGAAGCAGACACTCAGCTCATCTAGATAACATTGTCAATAGCACCTGCAACTGCTGTTTGACAGGGGGAACAGATAACAATGCAATGGGATACAGCACTGAGGAGAAAGAATAGGTCTTGGCCCATGTGCAGTCTTTATTTCTGATTACCTGCTGTCTCCTGTTCAGTGTGCAATTTGAAAGTGAGAGGAACCAACTGGATTGAGCTCAGAGCATTCTGTAGAGAATTCCATCACCCGAAACAGTCCTGTTTGATTGCTCTCTGTACCCTTAGCTACTCCCCAGGGGATCACTGGGCAGTGACTGGCTAGAGAGCAGCCCTGAGGAGAGAGACTTGGGGGTGCTGGGGGAGGAGAAGCTCACCAGGAGCTCTCAGGGTGCACTTGCAGCCCGGAAAGCCAATCGATCCTGGGCTGCAGCAGGAGAAGTGTGGCCAGCAGGGCAAGGGAGGGGATTCTCCCCCTCTGCTCAGCTCTGGTGACCCCACCTGGAGTACTGCCTCCAGTTCTGGAGCCCCTTACAAGAGGGATCTGGAGGTGCTGGAAGGTGTCCAGAGAAGGGCCGCGAGGATGATCAGAGGGCTGGAGCACCTCTCCTGTGAGGACAGACTGAAGGAGTTGGGGCTGTTCAGGCTGGGGAAGATAAGGCTCCCAGGTGACCTCATTGTGGCCTTCCAGTATCTGAAGGGGGCCTACAAGAAGGCTGGGGAGGGACTTCTTAGGCTATCAGGTAGTGATAGGACTAGGGGGAATGGAATGAAGCTGGAGGTGGGGAGATTCAGGCTGGAGGTGAGGAGGAAGTGGTTCCCCATGAGAGTGGTGAAGCCCTGGAATGGGTTGTCCAGGGAGGTGGTTGAGGCCCCGTCCCTGGAGGTGTTTAAGGCCAGGCTGGATGAGGCTCTGGCCAGCCTGATCTAGTGTGGGGTGTCCCTGCCCATGGCAGGGGGGTTGGAACTAGCTGATCCTTGTGGTCCCTTCCAACCCTGACTGATACTATGATACTATGATTCAGTTCACCCAAAAGAAGCGAGTTGTGTTTGCTTTATACACTTAACTAACTGCTTAGTGAATGGCAATCCATTGGGCCACAGCTGCATGGTTCTCCAGTCATCAGGAGACAGACAACAACCCTCCAGATTGTTTTTTTTCTAATGGCAGTGAATGAAATATTCTAAAAAAAAAAAAATTAATATCTGATGTGATCATTATTTCTGTCCACTCAGCTAATGACTCTTGTTAATAATCCCTGCAGGGGGTTATGATGGTGTGAAGGAGGAGAACAGCATGAAGAAGCAGGATGCTGTAGGGAGCTGGAGGCATGTGCTGACAGGTGACTGTGAGCAGCTGAGTAGGAAAGAAAGTTGCCTAACCTGAGCTGTGTGGGAAAATCATAAAGAACAATATCCTGGGAAGGAGGCAGTGCTCTGGTAGCCTAGAAGCAGGGAAGCAGGATGGAGACCTGGACTTACGCTGGAGGTTCTTATTCTCCCTCCTGACGGTCTCGGCCTGGTCCAGAATCTCTTCGTAGGCATTCTTCATGCGGAAGATCTCAGTGCTGAGAGAGCGAGACTCCTTCTGGGCAGCTTCCAGCTCAGCCTGACTCTCCTGGTACTTCTGCTTCCATTCAGCCAGGACCTGGAGTGACAGGAGCACAAGAATGACCCACTCTGCAACACTTCTGTCTCTGCTTGTTTGCAGGGGAAGAAACCTAGAGGGGCTTTGGATTGTTCTCTGCCTGCTGACAGTCAGCTGGCTGGTTTGCTGGAAGCTACCTAAATTATCCTCCTCAGCCAGCACAAAGCACGACCCCAAGCTCTCAGGCAGGAGTTTGGTCTGGCACCAGCTTGGACAATGTGGTGAGTCTGGATGAAGCTGGATCAGCCTTCTCATTACTGGCAGGAGTAAGTGGTCTTGCACACAGTTAACCAACAAAGGTCATGTTCTACTGATGGTCTCCTGAGCTGGACACCACAGTGAGGCCTTCTTTTTAGCACACTGACCTAAGTGACTCACACGAGGCTGGGCTAAGGCACAGGGCTGTGCAGCATCACTTGGTCAGTGTTGTTTTTTGATATATTATTAAAAGCAGTGCAGGCTGGAACTGTGTAAAGGACTCTGAGGCTCTGCCTAACCCTAAATACAAGGCCATCAGACTGGCACCAGACAAAAGTCAGGGCTTGTCAGCTTGCATGTGAGCACTTGCTCAGTCTGCTTGATTAAAGACTAGGGATGGATCCTCCCAATGCCCTGTGAAGACTTCATGCTTTGTAAAGCTATCAGAAAGGTGCTTTATTGCCTGGGGTTACTCCCACCCTGACACTGTCATTACTGTCTTGTGCTCCTTGCTGTGGCTTTGCTTTGGATAAAATGCAGGTTATCTTACTGAGAATGCAGAACATTCATCAGTCAGAATTTGCCTGGCCCATCAAATGTCTACCCATGTTCAGGTCTGGCAGGCTCTTTGAATGAACCTTGTCAAAATTCTTCTGCTTTTTGTCAAAAGCTGCACAAGCTGCATTGGACCTCTCCACGTCAATCATGAGGTCATCCACTTCCCCCTGCAGCCTCTGCTTTGTCTTTCCAGTGAAGCACACTTTGAGTTGACAGCTTCAATCTGCTCCTCTGAGTCCTGAAGGCGCTGAGCAAGCTTCTTCCTGCAGGATGAGACAATCAGTGCCGAGTGAAGGAAAGTTCTGATGTTCCCAGAAGATGGATAGGAATGGAGTTTGGCATGGGAGAGATGGGCAGAGACAGCAACACAGGGAGGTGTGGTGGTATGAACAGAGAGCACCTGTAAGGGCCTGGGATGACACAGCACACTAGAGTGGTGCACAGGCTGAGAGAAGACCTCCCCAGGGGGTAGACTATACCAGTCTGGAGAGGCAGGAACATGCTTTCATACTGGCAGTGTAAACAATGTGACTTTTTAACTACTGCAATTATCTCTGTAGTTCATGCACTGAAATTCTTCTCTCTGTCGACACTCCCAAGCCTCTACTTCTAATTTAAACCTCTCCTTACGCCCCTTTCCTCAACTAACAGATCCAAAAGCACACTGCTCTGCATATTGCCTCTGCAAGCATGTCCTGGTTTCCTTCAGTTCCTTCTCACATTTATACTGACATATTCTTCCACTTGGTTTAACTTATCCTGTCCTCAGCATTTGCCTTTACTAAGCCACTCTACTTTGTACAGGATAAAGATTCCCCATCTCTGTTACCCTTCCTCAATCAAATCCATGACTTATTCCCTGGAGTGTCTGGCTGTGTCTCTTTCAACATCACCTTTGAATTCTCTGACTCCCTTGGCTTCCTCACACCCTGACACCACCTACTTGGCCTCCTCCAGCTCCTCCGTGCGCTGAATGGCGTCCGTCTCGTATTTGGTTCTCCACTGAGCCACTTCACTGTTGGCCTTGGACAGGGCTCGCTGCAGCTCCCCTTGGCCTCCTGCTCCTCCTCATATTGTTCCCGCAGCAAGTCACAGTCGTGGCGAGCAGACTGCAGGGCGTGGGCCAGGGCGTTCTTGGCCTTGGTAGTTAAAATGAGACAAATCATCAAAATGTGAACAATTGGTGACTGGGTTCTTTCACTCTGTTTTGATAAAAACTCCACCTCTCACTGCCCAAGAGCAACAGTTGTTAGAGGAGCAAGGAGCAAAGGGGGACTCTGGGTTTCACACTTGTTAAAAAAGTGTGGGGGGGTTGGACTAGATGATCTCTAGAGGTCCCTTCCAACCCCCAACATGTTTCTATGACTCTAAGGTCTGACTCTTGTCCATCTTGTCCGGGTTTCTGCCTCTCAAACACACCTGCACCAAGTGCTTCAGGCAAAGACACAAGAAACCCAGCAACAGATGAGGTGGGAATGATCTCTCAAGAAGTTCCCCTGTAAGCTTTTCAGGTAGAAATTGGTGCTTATCTGAAGAGGGGAGAACCTTTAGACTGTTTTGCCATATCTAGCCCCAGGTACATCTGCATTCCTGCTCTCATTCCTTTTTTTGACTGCTGCTGTTTCCTTTCCATTAGGGATTTTCTCTGCACACAAAGCTACTTTCGTTCACTTCTTTCATGGCTCTTAGCTTCAGAAAGCAGGATGAGAAGGACTTAAACTGTCTTCCTTATTTAATTCCTAATGTCTCTGTGTTACACTCCAAGGCGGAGTTCAACAGTTTCGCTTTTCCAATGCCTCAATCTTTCTCTGAGAAGAAATCTCATTTATTGTTTTAGCTTATGTATTTATTTTACACTGTGTTGGTACAAATTAAAGAAGTCACCTTATTTTCTTCCTCTAGCTGCCTCTTCAGCTCTTCAGTCTGCTGAGTGAAAGCATGTTTGCCTCGAGTCAGCTGAGAAATCAGGGACTCCTTCTCCTCAAGTTGCCGACTAAGTTCACCTAATGAGCAAAGGTATTTGGTTAGATAGAGGTACAAGACCTAAAAAAATAAGACTGAGAAGAGCTAACCATATAAAAGGTGATTATGACATACAATGTGGTAAAATAAAGGCCAAGTAGCCATTTTATTCCTACCAGTAAGAAAAAATTACCTAAGTAATTTGCTGGTATCAAAGGAAAGGCAATGAACTGATCACAAACTCACATACTCATTTGGCTGACAGTGCTGCTTTTGATTGGTTTGTTTCCTTGGTGTAGTTTCTAAGACTGCCACCATGAGGAAATTGTGTCTGAGCTTTGCTCAGAATACCCAGTGATGGGCAGATGACCAAACACACCGGCATTTGGGCAGGGGATGGCAGCACTTGGCACAAGAGTGTTACAGTTCCTCTAGGCACACACCATTCTCAGTCTGCAGACGTGTTTTCTGCGTGTTCAGGTCGTTAATTAGCCTCACATGTTCATCCTCTTTGCTTCTGACTTCACTGAACTGGTCCTCGAGAGCTCGGCACATCCTTTCCAGATTGCTCTGTTAGGGGACAGAAAGCAGAGCCTTCAGCTGATCTCATTGGTCAGAAGCACCATGGCAGTGATGAGAAACTCTTGTTCCTGTGCAACAACCTTGGCTTTGGAGACAGACTCCATGTTACTGGCCAGGTCATCAATCTCCATCTTCAGCTCACTCTTCTCCTTCTCCAGCTTCTGCTTCACCCTCTGCAGGCTGTCGATCTGCTCCCCAAGCTCGGCGGTGCTGTCCGCGTGCTTCTTCCGCAGGGCGGCAGCCGTGGCCTCGTGCTGCAGCGTGGCCTCCTCCAGGTCACGACGCATCTTCTGGAACTCTGCCTCACGCTTCTTGTTCATCTCAATCTGAGCTGATGTCGCTCCTCCTGCCTCTTCCAGGCGCTCACTGATCTCCTCCAGCTCGCGGGAGAGGTCAGCTCGCTGCTTTTCAGTCTTTGCACGGATTGCTCGTTCAGCCTCAATCTCTTCCTCCAATTCCTCTGTTCGAGCCTGTGAAAGTTAATTGGTGAAATGAGGACGTCTGAGCAGACAGATTTGAAATTACTTTTAAGCATAGAAGTGAAAATATTCACATCCATTTATACCATCATACAGTGGAGCATCACTAGAAATTTGACTGAAACGGAACTGTGTTCCAGGATATGCAATACTCAGTTTTGGAACAACAGTGAATGTGAGACCACAGAGTCATAGAATCAGTGCACTGCCTGGAAGGGACCTCTAGAGTTCATCTAGTCCAGCCCCCACTGCAGTAAGCAGGGACATCCCCAAGAAGATCAGGTTGCTCAAAGCCCCATCAAGCCTGACCTTGGATCTGCTATTTCACTTTATGTTATAGCTCAGAATGGATTTATTGAGTTATGAAAGATGCAGTACTGCACTTTTCTGAAGAAACAGGAGATGTGCCACTGGAAAATGTAAAAGAACATGAGTTAGGTTAGAAAGTCCCCAAAGGGCAGGCCTCTCTCCATCTGCAACCAGGATGGGAGGAATCTTGAGATCACAGAATCACTGAACATTAGAGGTTGGAAGGGACCTCCATTGATCATCCAGTCCAACCCCCCTGCCAGAGCAGCATCACCCAGGGTAGTCTGCACAGGAATGTATCCAGGTGGGTTCTGAAAGTCTCCAGAGAAGGAAACTCCACAATCCCCCTGCACAGCCTGCCCCAGGGCTCTGTCACCCTCACTGTAAAGAAGTTTCTCCTCATGTTGAGCTGAAACCTTCTCTGTTCAAATTTGTATCCATTGCTCCTTGGCTTATTACTGTGCACCACCCAAAAGAACTTGGCCCCCTGCACTTGACACCCACCCCTCAGATACTGATAGACATTAATCAAATCCCTCTCAGCCTTCTCTCTCCAGACTAAACAGCCCCAAGGCTCTCAGTCTCTCTTCACAGGGGAGATGCTCAAGTCCCCTAATCATCCTCGTGGCTCTCTGTTAGACTCTCTCCAGCAGGTCTCTGTCTCTCTTGAACTGGGGAGCCCCAAACTGGGCACAATACTCCAGGGTGGTCACAGCAGGCAGAGATGAGCAGCCATGGGCTAATAGCAGTGAATAGAACTGTCTTCCTGGCTCTGCATTTAACAGGAGACCTGTCCTGATCATGCCAGGCTATGTTAACTTCTATTATTTCAGAAAGTAATGCTCAGTGGCTTTGTTACTATTGCAGCTGAGTACCAGATCCATTGCCTGCTGCAAGCTTCACTGAAAAAATACCTTACAGAGTTAGGAAGATTAGAGGCCAGAGTTCCTCTAAAGGTGCTCTGAGATGGGAACAGCACCCAGAGTCCATATTTGTTGTTTTGCTCACGTGTAGGAAAATATTTTTGTGCCACAGTGCAAGAATACAAATTAATTCAAAGGAGCTCCTGCTCAGCTACTAACATATATCCACAACTCTTAGGCTTTACCTGAAGTTCCTTGATTTCTTTTGCAGCTGAGAACTCTGAGCCTGCTCATCTTCAATTTTAGTTTGAAACTGGCTAATTTCAAAATCCTTCCTGTTAAATAAGGAGAATGCAAATTCAACAGGGTTAAGATAAAATCTGAATGCTAGAACTCAGAGCAGAAAAAAGTCAGTGCAATACTTCTTTAGCCGCTCATCCATCTGTTGCTTATCATTTTCCAGATCCATGATGGAATCCTGAGACATTTTCAGGTCTCCCTCCAGTTTTCTCTTCGCTCTCTCAAGGTCCATTCGCAGCTTCTTCTCTTGTTCCAGAGTTCCTTCAAGCTAAAACACATGAAACATACGCAGTCATACTTTGACAGTAACTACTCTTGATTCTAAAATCCAGTTGGAGTTGGAAATTGATGAACAGAGAAAACAGTCAGATCCTGTATCTCCTCATCTCCACGTGTGCTGCAGTCTCACTGCGAGCCCCTAAGGGCCATTCTGATTGGGTTGCAGGAGGCAGCTGCCCCCAGCTCAGCTGTGCACAGCTCAAATGCAAGCTTTTGAAAAATGCAGAAATCAAAATGTTCCACTGGCTGCAGGTCCTAGCAGACAGACTACAAGATATTGGCAAACTCCTTCTCTGCATAGCTGCCTGGAGTATGTCCAGTGAGATCCACTCACCTTGCACAGTAAGGGACCTCAGAGAACTCTGCCACCAATTTATTGCACCTGCTAATCATGGATCAGAGGATGTTAGGGGTGGGAAGGGACCTTCAAAGATCATCGAGTCCAATGCCCCCTGCCAGAGCAGGATCACAGAATCCAGCACAGGTCACACAGGTACACATCCAGATGGGGCTTGAAAGTCTCCAGAGAAGGAGACTCCACAAGCTCCCTGGGCAGCCTGCTCCCGTGCTCTGTGAGCCTCACAGTGAAGAAATTCTTCCTCATGTTGAGGTGGAACCTCCTGTGCTGGAGTTTATATCCATTGCCCCTTGTACTATCACAGGGCACAAGTGAGCAGAGCCTGGCCCCTCCCTCTTGACACTCAGCCCTCAGCCCTTCTCCTCTCCAGACTAAACAGCCCCAGGGCTCTCAACCTCTCCTCCCCAGGCAGTGCTGCAGTCCCTTCAGCATCCTTGGAGCCCTCCCTTGGACTCTCTCCAGCAGATCCCTGTCCCTCTTGAACTGGGGAGTCCAGAACTGGATGCAATATTCCAGGTGGGACCTCACCAGGGCAGAGTAGAGGGGGAGGAGAACCTCCCTGGATCTGCTGGACACACTCTTAATGCCCCCCAGGAACCCATTGGCCTTCTTGGCCACCAGGGCACACTGCTGTCCCATGCAGAACTTGTTGTCCACCAGGATTCCCAGATCCTTCTCCACAGGGCTGCTCTCCAGCAGATCACCTCCTAACCTGTACTGGTGCAGTTGCTAATGGTTAAAGCAGGGCACAGGAGTCTGTGGTGCTGAAATACCCAGTGCTGAACACAGGGAAAGCACAGTCACAGAATCACAGAATGTTAGGAGTTGGAAGGGACCTTGAAAACTCATCCAGTCCAACCCCCCTGCCTGAGCAAGATCACCTAGAGCAGGTCACACAGGAACACATCCAGGTGGGGTTTGAATATCTCCAGAGAGAGAGACTCCGCAACCGAGAGAGTCATTCGCCATTGGGATGTGCTGCCCATGGAGGTGTTCAAGAGGGGATTGGATGTGGCACTTGGTGCCATGGTCTAGTCATGGGGTCTGTGGTGACAGGTTAGACTTGATGATCTTCGAGGTATCTTCCAACCTTAGTGATACTGTGATACTGTGAATCGAGGGGGCCAGAATTGGACACAATACTCTAGATGTGGCAGAGTAGAGGGGAACAAGAACCTCTCTCAACCACTAACTGATGTGCTGGATTCTGCAATTTCTTGTCCACTTGGCCATGTTTTGTTATCTTATACTCCAGCCACAGATTTGTAGTCTCTTCTAATCCATAGAATTGGATGGATTCACTTACAGACCCCAAAACCTCTTTCTTACATCATCTACTTGCTGCTCCAGTTTGGTCTTGGTTTTGGTCAGTGTGCTGACTTTGTCTTCCTCAACTTGCAGGTCATCCAGTGTCTGCTGGTGGGCTTCCTGGAGGGCCTTTTTCTCCTTAGTGAGTTTAGAAATGTTTTCATCCAGTGCTGCCATCTCTTCAGTAAGGTTCTTAACCTGTAAGACAGCCAACATGCATACTATGAGGGAGAAACAGCAGACTGAGAACACAGGGAGTGCAGCCTTGCAAAACTTCACATGGATGTAGCCAAAATGCTCTCCACAGACAGTCTGCATGATGAGGGTAGTAACAAGTGTTGTGTCAAACAGCCACATTGCCCTGGTAGAATTCTTGATGTAGATTTTGGGGGTTTGTTTGTTTGTGGTTTCTTTTCTTTTTTTTTCCCCCTTTTCTCTTTAATTTTCCTTTCCTTTTTCATTTTTTTCCCCTTTTCTTGTTGTTTTTCCTAGCTGCCTGCCCTACCCAACTGAATTCTGTAGTGGACATAGAATCATAGAATGTGTTGGCTTGGAAGGGACCTCTAGAAGTCATCATGGACATCTAGATGTCCATGCAGTAGCAGGGCCATCCCCAACTAGATCTGTTGGCTCACAAGCCCTGTCAAGCCTGACTTTGAATGTCTCCAGGGATGGGGCATCCACCACCTCCCTGGGCAACCTGTTGCAGTGTTCCACCACCTGAGAAGTCAGGAAGAACTCTGATCATCTTGCCAAGTCAATGGCAGGAAATGATGCCTGTCCTAGGGGAGCCCTGAGCTTAAATATGAGAGAATTTTAGGAAAACATTTGACATCTGCCAGACCAGTTCTGCTCTGGCATGTGAGAAAGCCCCAGCAGAGCTGTTCTGTGCTGAGCCACTCACAAGCATACTGCTCCTCTTCATCCACAGAGGCAGAATTCCACCAGTTCCTTATGACTGCAAATAGCCAGTGGACATTCTCTATCAAGCACTTCAGCAACCTCTTAACTCTTTTTGAACTGTCACAGAAATGTGGTTTTCCTATGGGGAAGTTACAGTTTTAACCAACCCATCCTGTCACACCTGGTTGAGTGGCAATCCCCCTCTGCTATGCCTCGGGCACATACTATTTCCATTCAGAGCACTTAGAAATCACCTCAACTTTCCACAGATCTGAAAACTGTCAGGGGAAGAACAATTTCCTGATGTCTCTGTCACCTTGTTCTCTGTTGCATGCTTCTCCTTTTCCACTTGGCCAGAGTTAGCTCAAGATCATCAATATCTTTCTTCAGCTCAGAGCACTCATCTTCAAGCTTCCTCTTCTTTGCTGTCAGTTCAGCGTTCATCTCTTCTTCATCTTCCATTCTTTCACTTAGTTCTTTGATTTTTGCTTCCAGCTGGATTTTACTTTTGATGAGTCCTTCACATCTCTCCTCAGCATCAGCTAGATTTTCACTCTCCTGTCAGAACACATGGAAGGCACATTATCATCCAAGCGACAGAAGGCAACACGTGTTGTTCAAACCCCATCTCCAGGCACCTTATTACACAAGTCAGGGCAGAATTCCCCATACAAATCACAATTAATGCACACAATGTGATCATGAGAAAATGTCCTGCTCAGTGTGGCTGGGAAGTGGATCACAATCTTATGGCAGTGTGGTGACTTGAAATGTCCCCCGATGAAATGGGAGAATTACCCCCAAAGTAAATCACCAGACCAGCTCAGACAGCTTGGAAACAGAATGAAGCCATGTTTACAAAGCAAGCAAAAATCTAGGAATATAAAGTGCAATCAATATGTAAAAAAAAATTAAATATATATATACATATATTTACAATTTAGAAACAACACAAGGACCCCCTTGAATTGTTTCCAGACCCCTCTGGACAGTCCAGGGGACTGCTCGCAACCTCCCCTCTCCCTCGTCCCCTCCCTTCGCTCTCTGTGGGAAAGATTCCCATTCCTGGTACCTCACAGACACAATATATGCCTGCAGAAGGTCAGGAAAGAGAGAAGAGAGCATCCAAAAGCAGGTATTGCAAAGAGAAGAAGTGAAAAGAGACAGAAATGTTTATGCTAGTAACTATAATCCTCATTATCAAACCAATAGGATTCTATAGACCTATCATTGTTTTGCTTTTGTAGCCAATGGTCAATTTAATTTACTACTTACTCAAATATCTCCAGCAAGTTCCTATTCTTTGTTTACTGTTAGGATACTAAGCTAAGGCACTTAGCTTTGAACTATAACAGGCAGACATTTCCTTTCAGCTGAATAGAATAGAATAGAATAGAATAGAATAGAATAGAATAGAATAGATAGAATAGAATAACCAGGTTGGAAAGACCTTTGAGATCATCAAGTCCAACCTATCACCCAACAATGTCTAATCAACTAAACCGTGGCACCAAGCACCCCCATCAGTCTCTTCCTAAACACCTCCAGGATAGTGACTCCACCACCTCCCTGGGCAGCACATTCCAATGGCATATAACTCTTTCTGTAAAGAACTTCTTCTTACCATCCAGCCTAAACCTCCCCTGGCACAGCTTGAGACTGTGTCCTCTTGTTCTGGTGCCGGGTGTCTGGCAGAAAGACCAACCCTCACCTGGCTACAACCTCCCTTCAGGTAATTGTAGAGAGCAATAGGTCTCCCCTGAGCCTCCTCTTCTCCAGGCTAAACAACCCCACTCCCTCAGCCTCTCCTCACAGGGCTTGTGCTGCAGACCCTCCCCAGCTTTGTTGCCCTTCTCTGGACACCTTCCAGCATCTCAACATCTTTCCTAAACTGAGGGGCCCAGAACTGGACACAGGACTCAAGGTGTGGCCTAACCAGTGCTGAGCACAGGGCACAGCTCCTGCTCCTGCTGGCCACACTGTTCCTGATGCAGGCCAGGATGCCACTGGCCTTCTTGGCTGCCTGGGCACACTGCAGGCTCATGTTCAGCCTACTATCAACCAGTACCCCCAGGTTCCTCTCTGCCTGGCTTCTCTCAGCCACTCTGACCCCAGCCTGTAGCACTGCATGGGGTTGTTGTGGCCAGTATGTAGAACCTGGCACTTGGATGTGTTCAATCTCCTGCCCTTGGACTCTGCCCATCTGTCCAGCCTGTCAAGGTCCCTCTGCAGAACTCTGCGACCCTCTAACAGATCAATTCCTGCCCCCAGCTTGGTGTCATCTGCAAACTTACTGATGATGGACTCAATGCCCTCATCCAGATAATTAATAAAGATATTGAACAGGATGGGGGCCCAGCACTGGGGACACCACTAGTGACTGGCTGCCAGCTGGATGTGGCACCATATATGATAGATGGTTTGATTCTAGCACCAAGCAGTGACTCACTGGGTTCAGACATAACAAGCAGTGTGCAAGGAATCAGTGAGATAATCAGGTGGTAGCAAAATGGATTTCATGGATCTTTAATCTGGATTTGTACATCATATAGCATTTCAAAGGCATCTTTCATGGAGTGTTGGATGATTCTACCTTTAATAAGCTCCTCCAACTCCAATGACACAGGTCAGGCTGTCCTTTCTCAAACTTCCCCACTTTATTCACATGAGGCTAACCTTGCTCCCATCATTCTCTAACCTCTCTCAGCCAAGACAGGGTCAAGTTCAGACTAAATTGCAGCCTGCAACTTTTACCATAGCTAACATTTTGAGAGATGTCATTATCAGATGAAATTTCATCTAAATAAATGCCATTCTGATGTATAGCAGGCAGAATACCAGATAAGGTCTCCAATATCTGAAGGGGTCCTACAAGAAATCTGGTGAGGGACTTGTTAGGATGTCAGGTAGTGATAGGGCTATGTTATGAAAGCCATCATGGCAGTAACAGAAGATAGTATGTTTAGTTCTCTCTCAGAGTCCACGCTGAAAATCATGGCTAGTGAGTGTGCATCTTTTGAGGACAAGCTTGGAATCTTTCAAGTAGGGTTGATAGAAATTCCCCCAGGAAAATGAGACTTATTGAGATGACAGGAAGAGCTCTTTCTAGTACTGAAATGGAGAGAAACTGGGAGCTGGGTAACAGTCAGACAAAATACTTAAGGGTAATGATCATACCTCTGGAGTTCTTCTGTGTTCTAAAATCTGAAATCTGAGTGCTTTGAAAGCATCCTAACCCAGAAGATTTTAACCTAATAACCTTGAGCCTCTTGGGTTTGTTTTGCTTACCATCCATGAAGAAGTTAAAGTGAAGCCCCAAATGGTTGTAAACTAGGTGGGTTCTGCAGAACAGAACATTAAGTATCAAGAAGGGTACACAGAAACTCAGAACAGTGGGTGAGGTTAGCTGAAGTTCTGAAGAAGGTAATGAATCTGCTCTTCAGCATGCATAGTTAGCAGCCTTGGTGCTTGAAGCAATACAAGGCTCTTTCCAACCCAGTTTGTTCAAAAGCACATGGAAACAAGTGCTAGGGCCACTTGCACCAGACCACCTTTGGCCATATAATATCTACTACCTTTAAAACCTAACATTCCCCCTGCCTTGTGCTCACTCTTCTCAGCAGTATAACAGAGCAAAGCACAGTAAAATCCTTGCTCTGTCAGGAAGGCTTTCCTGCTCCAACTCAGCCAATGTGGGAGCAGCCTGCATTTCATCCTGACACAGATGGCCCTGTCAGGAGCACAGTATAAATGCTGTGGAACCTCTGATTCTTCCTCCCACCTGGAGTACTGTGTTCAGTTTTGGAGCCTCTATTACAGGAAAGATCTCCAGGTGCTGGAAGGTGTCCTGAGAAGGGACATGAGAATGAGCAGAGGGCTGGAGATGCTCTCCTGTGAGGACAGGCTGAGAGAGTTGGGGTTTTTCAGTCTCGAGAGGAGAAGGCTACAAGGAGACCTTCTTGTGGCCATCCAGTATTTGAAGGGGGCTACAAGAAAGCTGGGGAGGGACTTTTTAGGGTGTCAGGGAGTTATAAGACTAGGGGGAATGGAGCAAAACTAGAAGTGGGGAGATTCATGAGGGTTGGTGAGACATTGGGACAGGTTGCCCAGGGAGGTGGTGGAAGGCTCATCCCTGGAGGTTTTGAAGGCCAGGTTGGATGTGGCTGTGAGCAACCTGACCTAGTGTGAGGTGTCCCTGCCCATGACATGGGGGTTGAAACCGGATAATCCTTGAGGTCCTTTCCAACCCTGACAATTCTCTGATTCTATGACTGTTTAACAGTGAAGTGGGAAATTTACCCAGGAGTCCAGTCAGAATTTCTTTTGTTTCTGCTGGTGGCAATGTTTCATGTGTGCTTTGTACTCTGCTTAATTGTAAATGACAAGATCAGGTAGAAATCAGTGGAGAATCTTGCCTGGGTGCATGTCTGTTTATGAAGGACAATGGAAAAGAAAAGGGAAAGAGCAACAGAATGAGAGGAAGCCAGGTGAATCTGAAAAAGGAGGTTACTCACCGTTTGAACCTGCAGCTGCAGGTCATTTTTCTCTTGCAGCAGGGTCACCATTTTCTCCTCCAGCTCTTTCCTTTTAGCCTCAGACTTTGCAAGCTCCTCCTTGGTTTTCTCAAACTCCTCCTTCATGTTGGCCATTTCCTTCTCAGATTCTGCACTCTTGAGCAAGGGCTTCATCTTGAAGTACAGCTTCATCCAGGGCCAGTGCTTGACGTTCATGAATGCTCTAACATTGTATTGAATGATATAGATGGATTCTCTGAAAGCACAGGAGAGCAGAGTTTGTGAGGCTGCGGAGACTTGGGTTAGAAACAGACTCTGATTACTGGCCATACAGCAACTGCCTCTGTCTCAAGTTTACTGTCAGCAGTGGAGAGAGTGTTAAATCCTAAATATCATGGTTGCTAAATCACCATTGCCAGAGTCTGGAAGGCTGTAACCAGGGAACTATTAGTCTGTGCAGGCAGTCTCCCCATGGCTTTCTGTGGGGCTTTCCTGAGGACAGTTTCTTGCCTGAGTCTCTCTGCTGCCCTGCAGGACTTCAGTCTGCTGCAGCATCATTGTGAGGATCTTTGTCTTACCTTCTGGCATTCATCTTTTTAAATTCTGTTCTCATGAGGAACCCTCTGCACATAGCTTGTGTGTGAGTGATGAGGCTCACAAGCTTCTCATCTCTCATCTCTTCTAGGAGTCCCAGCAGGCCTGCCTTGAAGAACACCTAGAACATGAGAGGGTCAAATAGTGTAAGGCTTAGGCAGATGCACAAAAGTCAGCAGCTGGTGCAGGGTATTACAAGGCAGCACTGGAAAAATGTCTGCAGGGGAAAGGTTTAACAGCTAGGGAAAATTTGTGCCAGTGCTCTGGTGACTCATGACAAGTCACTAATGATCTAATCACAGCATTGTGGTGTCTCATACCTGCTTCAGCACAGGTTGTAAAAGATCTAGCTGCTCCTCAGTAGCTTTTAAAAGGAAGGGTTAGCTTTGCACTTTGTACCATATCCTGCTCTCTCTTCACTGTGCATTGTGGATAGATGGGTATAAGCTCTTTAGGAAGGATAGGCAGGGAAGGAGAGGAGGAGGTGTTGCCCTCTATGTCAATAACCAGCTGGAATCAGTGGAGCTCCACTTGGGGAGGGATGATGAGATGGTTGAGAGTGTATGGGTTAAAATCAAAGGCAAGACAGGGGAAGGAGATATTACTGTGGGGGTCTCCTACAGGCCACCTGACCAGCAGAACCAAGCAGATGAGGCCCTCCACAGGCAAATAGAAGCGGCTTCCAGGTCACAAGCCCTGGTCCTCATGGGTGATTTCAACCACCCTGACATCTGCTGGAGGGACAGCACAGCAAGGCACCAGCAATCCAGGATGTTCCTGGACTGCACAGAAGACAACTTCCTCCTCCAAATGGTAGAGGAACCAACAAGAAAAGGTGCTCTGCTGGACCTTGTTCTCACCAACAGGGAAAGGCTGGTAACCAGTGTGAGGCTCAGAGACTGCCTTGGCTGCAGTGACCATGAAGCAGTTGAATTTAATCTCCTCAGGGCTATCAGGAGGACCTAGTCTAAGCTTACAACCCTAGACTTTAGGCGTGCAGACTTCGATCGCTGCAGGGATCTGCTAGCCAAAGAGTCATGGGACGAGGCCCTGGAGGGAAGAGGGACCCAGGACAGCTGGTCAGTATTCAAGGACCACCTCCTCTGTGCCCAGGAGCTATGTATACCAACAAGGAGAAAAGCAGAAAAGAATGGTAGGAGGCCTGCCTGGATGAACAAGGAGCTGCTGGACACACTATTACTTAAAAGAAAACTCTACAGGCAGTGGAGGGAAGGACAGATAGAACAGGGGGTATACAAGGAAGCTGCCCGAGCAGCAAGAGGCCTGGTCAGGAAAGCCAAAGCAGAGTTGGAATTGAATCCAGCCAGGGAGGTTAAAGGGAACTCTTAAGAGTTTCTACAGGTATATTAATGGCATGAAGAAGAGTAGGGAAGGTGTGGGCCCCCTCAGAAAGGAAACTGGTGAGTTGGTCACAAGTGATGTGGAAAAGGCTGAGGTACTCAATAACTTCTTTACCTCAGTCTTCACTGCAAGGGCCTCCAGCCACACTCCTGGTGTCATGGCAGACGATGCCAGGGACGGGGAGGAAGAACTGCCCATGGTAAGTGAAGCTCAGGTTGGTGATCACCTGAAGAACCTGAAAGTGTTCAAGTCCATGGGACCTGACAGGATACACCCACGGGTGCTGAGAGAACTGGCAGAGGAGGTTGCTAAGCCCCTCTCTATTATATTCCAAAAGCCATGGCAGACTGGGGAAGTCCCCACAGATTGGAAAAGAGCAAACATTGCTCCCATCTGCAAAAAGGGTAAGGAGGAGGAACCAGGGAACTACAGGCCGGTCAGTCTCACCTCTGTGCCCGGAAAGATCATGGAGCAGATCCTCCTGGAGGCACTACTGACTCAGAAGAGTAGTGAAGAGGTGATTGGGAGCAGTCAGCATGGCTTTGCCAAGGGCAAATCCTGCCTGACAAACCTGGTGGCCTTCTATGAACAGGTGACAGCATTAATAGATGAGGGGCGAGCAACTGATGTCGTTTACCTGGCCCTGAGCAAAGCCTTTGACACTGTCCCACACCACATCCTGGTCTCCAAGCTGGTGACACACGGGTTTGATGGATGGACCACTAGATGGATACAGAACTGGCTTGATGGCTGCACCCAAAGAGTGGCTGTCAATGGGTCCATGTCCCAGTGGAGGCCAGGGACAAGCAGAGTCCCTCAGGGATCAGTCCTGGGACCAGGCTTGTTCAACATCTTTGTGGGTGCCATGGACAGTGGCATTGAGTGCAGCCTCAGCAAGTTTGCTGATGACACCAAGCTGTGTGGTGCAGCAGACAGCTGGAGGGAAGGGATCCATCCAGAGGGACCTGGACAGGCTGGAGAGGTGGGCACAAGCCAACCTCAGGAGCTTCAACAAGACCAAGGGCAGGGTCCTCCATCTGGGTCGAGGCAATCCCAGGCACAAATCCAGGCTGGGCAGGGACTGGCTGGGGAGCAGCCCTCAGGAGACAGACTTGGGGGTGCTGGGGGAGGAGAAGCTCACCAGGAGCTCTCAGGGTGCACTTGCAGCCCGGAAAGCCAATCAGAGCCTGGGCTGCAGCAGGAGAAGTGTGGCCAGCAGGGCAAGGGAGGGCATTCTCCCCCTCTACTCAGCTCTGGTGAGACCCCACCTGGAGTACTGCCTCCAGTTCTGGAGCCCCTGTTACAAGAGGGATCTGGAGGTGCTGGAAGGTGTCCAGAGAAGGGCCACGAGGATGAGCAGAGGGCTGGAGCACCTCTCCTGTGAGGACAGACTGAAGGAGTTGGGGCTGTTCAGTCTGGAGAAGGGAAGGCTCCGAGGTGACCTCATTGTGGCCTTCCAGTATCTGAAGGGGGCTACAGGAAGGCTGGGGAGGGACTTCTTAGGCTATCAGGTAGTGATAGGACTGGGGGAATGGAATGAAGCTGGAGGTGGGGAGATTCAGGCTGGAGGTGAGGAGGAAGCTCTTCCCCATGAGAGTGGTGAAGCCCTGGAATGGGTTGTCCAGGGAGGTGGTTGAGGCCCCGTCCCTGGAGGTGTTTAAGCCCAGGCTGGATGAGGCTCTGGCCAGCCTGATCTAGTGTGGGGTGTCCCTGCCCATGGCAGGGGGGTTGGAACTAGCTGATCCTTGTGGTCCCTTCCAACCCTGACTGATACTGTGATACTATGTCAGGCTCAAGGTTTGCCCTGTATACTGACTCAGGGATGGCTTGAGAAGCAATGCATGAGAAAGTCTGCTCAGTGCTGGAGGTGATTGGGGTTTTCTCCATAGACAGTGCTGCCCTGGCTGTGCTGATCAGAGAGTCAGGGTCTCACCTAACAGTGCTCTGCTATGAAAGTTAAACCTCTATATGTGCCTAAATCCCCTGAGAAGTCTGACTGTCCAGACTTGTCTGAGCCTGTCTAACATGCAGTGGTATAAATGAGTTTGACAGAGAAAGGGGCAGCACTAGCTGCAGCCAGGCTGGTAGTGATGTTCCCAGGGTTGACCATGCTTCCCCTCACACACACCTCAGAAATGGTCAAGTTTTCTGTACTCCCTTGCCAGTGGTGTGCTTTGTTTCCAATCATTGTGGAGGTTGGGTTCATATGCAAGGAATACTTTCAATAAACCTTTTTTCTTTTTTTTTCCCCACTAACTCTCCCCACTTTTCCACAAGAGCTTTACCTTAGTGTGGCCAAATCTGTACTGGTTGTGATCAACATCAATGGAGGGAAAGAAGCTTCTCTGAAGCCTTCTTGCTGTCGATGAACTGGCCTTCTGGAATGGCTGAGGCATTCAGAATCTTGTACCTGTGGTCAGAGAGGTGGCAAGGACTGGTTGCAAACAGAATGAGGAAAATAGGTTGCATTGTATGTCATAAACTGTATGGGAGCTGAACTGTCTGAAAGCAGCTGAATGTGCCACGTGAAACCTGCAGAGTCTTGGCCGTTCAGAAGGTGGTGACAAGGGGACACAGCTACTCTTCAGAGGAATCTGTTGGCTGTGTAACAACCACACTATCTCATTACATACAAAATTAATGGGCATGCTTTAGAGTCTCTGCAGGTCCCGTAATTAGGAAGAACATGGTGAGAGCATGCCAACCTCTTCTCATCTTGTTTCATTGACCAGAGGAATGCTACTCAAATTCAAGCTGAAGATGAAACTACTAAAGTAAACAATAAAACCCAGCTGTATTCGGAAGGGAGAGCAGATCCTGCACAGCTCTCAGTCTCTACAAGTTGCACCACCGAATCCTCAAGTTTGGACTGAAAATGCCATGGTATTGTTCTGTAAATGCTAACAGCACTCTGAGCATTTTGCAAGGTAACTTAATGGTTAAGGTAATCTTCTGTCATGGACAGGATCACCTAATCCTTTTAACAGGGTTTCTTCAGATACATCCATGAAGATGCACAACAGCACACTGCAGCACATCTTATTCTCAAGTTTACCTTGAAAGAGAATTTGTAAAAGCAAGACAGCTGATAATGGTGCAGTGAATTTATTCTCAGTTTAAGACTTCCAGTGGAGTTTTCCTTCTAAACTTCAGCATGTTTCCTTTGAACTACAAAGCACTTTGTGGTTTTGGACCATGGCCAATAAGGACAGATTCCCTCACCTGCCACATCAAATTGTGACTTGACAGCTGAAGCCAGCTAATGCCTTACTTAACAACGGGTTTCAGGGCTGTTTCAGAGAGGTCTTGGGTCCTGTTTGCATCGGTTCAGCACAGAAGATGCTACTGTTACATTTAGTGATAACAGCAGCCAGTTCTGATTCAGCACATTGTGGAAACTGACCTCCCATAAACCAGTTTAACTGTCTCAGTTTTAAAGATGAGGAAAACAAGGCACAGGATTGTGAGAAAGTTCCCCCCCCCACAAGGATGCAGGCCAGGGACAGAGCAGCAGCAAAGGCTTGGGTTTTCAAATGCTCAGCCGGTGCACTGAGCTGTACTGCTTTGGTCTCTGTGCTCTAGGAGATTCACAAAGAGCACTCTACGTAATGCCACTTATAGTTTCATAGTTTCATAGTTTCAGTTAGGGTTGGAAGGGACCACAAGGATCATCTAGTTCCAACCCCCCTGCCATGGGCAGGGACACTCTACCCTAGATCAGGCTGGACAGAGCCTCGTCCAGCCCTGGTCTTAAACACCGCAAGGGACGGGGCCTCAACCACCTCCCTGGACAACCCATTCCAGGCCTTCACCACCCTCACTTCATTCATTACTCCACAGGTATTTGCTTCTCTTTCAATCCCTGGGCAGTGACTGCATTTTAGGAATTGTATTAGTTGTGGTGGCTCAGGAAATCTCTGGCCTCATCAAAGAAGGAAAGACTGGAGTGACCCAAGACAGTGTTAATGACTTGGTTCCCTCAGACGCCACTGATCTAGTCTGATTCCAAGGGTGTCTCTCCATAATGTCACCAGGCTTGTCACCTGAGCTGTGGCTTCTCTGAGGCCTCATCCTCACTGACAGTGATAACTAAAGACCTACCGTTGCTTGAAGTCTGCATAAAGGATCCTGCTGGGAAACCCCTTCCTGCAGATTCGGATGCCCTCCAGAACCCCATTGCAGCGCAGCTGATGCATCACCAGGTAATGGTCCATCTCACCTTAGACAAAACACACCCAGCATCACTCTCCTTTTCTTTCTAAGACTCTCCATATGTATCAGCATTCCAGGGTGACTTTTTTTTTTTTTTTAATAAAACTCAACCAATTCTTGCTTAAAGATGCAGCAAGTGAAGGCAGAAATACTTCCAGTCCACAGAGGCTGCAGAGAGGTGCTCAGGGGCTGAGCTTTCCTACAAATGGCTGTGCTTGTGAGCTGCCAGCAGGCAAAGGGCATGTCCTGGTTTTGAGCCAGGAGCTGCCCAGGGCAAAAGGACAGGACAGACCTTGTACCCCTTCCCAAAGAGGAAAATTCAAATGCTCCACACTGGGTTGGCAGTTCAAATGGAAATTCTGTTTACAAATATATACAAAAGGTATTCAGGTTCTCCACCTGGGCCTACCAGGCCCAAACCTTCCAGAGCCTTCCAGAAACCTCCACCCCCCTCAGCCTCAGCAGCCCAGGAGCAGCCACACTGCCCCCCGCCCAAGCCCCATCTAGACCCAGGCCTGCCACAGGCTTCCCCAGGCCCTGTGCCCTAGCTGGAAACTCACTGCCAGCCAAGGCCAGGAGAAAGCCTCTCCCCCACACACCATAAGAGCACAGGGCCTGAGATGGAGAGAGGAGAAAGAGCTCCAGGAGACCAGCTGAAAGATCTTAGCATCAGCACCACCTCTGGATGTAGGGGAAGGTGGTGCAATGTAGAGTCTTGACATGTAGAATACCAGCTCTCCACGTTATGTAACATTTTACCTTGCATCTGCCATGGAAGTATTGGCTAATCTCAAACTCAACTAATTTGTTAGCCAGGTAAACTCCACCACAGGGGTGGATAAGTAGATTGATTAAAGCTCTCAGTCTGCCTGAAGAGGACAGCTGATTACAATTGGAAGGGTTGTCTTTCTCCTCCTAAAATATCTGTTGGATATAATAATCAGCTGTATTTCTAAGTCTTATTCCCAAGTACTACAAAGACAGTGAAAGTGGTAGAGTAAAACACTCTTGGGATCACTTTGTCATGCAGAAATTTCCATCAGCTGATAGAGACATTAATTAGTACAGAGCGGTCTATACCCTTAACTTCATCTTCTCCAGCGTGATCAATACAGGTGTACCCAAAGGAACTGTTAGAATAGCTAGGGGTAAGCAGCCAAACCCAGTTAAAAATCACATGTCCAGCTCCTTCTTCACAGAACTACTTCTTCTTAAAGGGCAAAAGTCCTTATTCCCTCTGAGTTGCCTCTGTCAAACCAACCAAGTGAGCATTAAATGACAGACACATCTGACATTCATTGATTGAATTATGCTCTTTTTGTTTTAGTAGGTTTCCTTAACCCCTCCCTTACACCTTCTCAACTGTCAATACCCCCAATGGATTTCTCTTTCTTCACATTAGGATATTAAACTGATACAAATGGTGGAAATTTTCCATTTGGGCTTCATTTATAGTTGGTGGAGTGATACACTTTCTTCTTGCATGTGATTCATCTCATCTTAAGACAGATCTGTAAAAAGCTCCAGATGAGTAATACCTACTAATGCCAGCTTCTCCCCACTGAATGTAACAGGGGGTTAGATGAATGGCTGAAATGTGACTGCCATGTGATGTGTGTTGTTTAAATCCTGCTTCAGGTACTCAGGGTTCCACAGAGAGACATGATCAAGAAAAGTAAGAAATGTTCTGAAATTGGTCTTGTGGTTCCTGAGCAGACTAAACAGATGCTAAGCTCCTGTGTCCTGGTACATCCACTACATTCTACTAGTATCTACCTTATCATTCTGCCAGTATCAGACCTCATCACTAGACTCCTACACCCCACACAGTCTTTTCCCAGGTACGTTCATTTGATGGCCACAGGAAAATGCACACAAACGGACTGCTCTAAACTCAAAAGGGTCTAAATTACTTGTAAGGGTTTAACACCTAATTAAAGGGAAAAAGAGTAATAATTTGTCATCAAAATGCTTTCCAAGTGCCAGCAGCACCTGCAGCTTGCATGTAGAATTCCACAAGTGATGTGCTTTCTCTGATGTGCTTTCTCTGAGAGTCCTCCAGCTCAGTGAATCAGATCAACACTGAATATTTAGTAATTTGTAAGTGGTCTTGTGCTGAATCCAACAGTTCTGAATGACACTGGTCCTCAAAACTAGGCATTTGTCAGGGATTTTCTACTGCTGTTGCCCACAGCAGACAATTTAATCAGCTGTAATCAGTCTTACCAGCTCTGTCCACACACCAAGCAAAGATGAGTAACTATTGTGGACTATGTAATGCTCAATACTGTACAGTCACAGTAAGCAATACAAAAAGGTTTGCTTGGGCACTGTCCCCCACAAAATCTTCATCTACAAAGGGAAGAAGTTGATGTGAAAGCTAAGCAGGCCAATTGGCATCAATCCCAGGTCTTCAGAGTACAGAGATGACCTTACCAGGTGTCTTGGTCTCGTTAGGAATCAGGCAGCGCACAAAGTGAGGATGAGTACTCCTCAGGTTAGTCATCAACTTGTTCAGATTTTCCTGTGGCAGAACACAACATGGGTTTGAGCTGTGAGCTGCCAAGCTTTTGCATTCTTATTCAAATGTCAAGGAGTTATAGAATCACAGAAGGGTTTGGACCAGAACAGGCCTTTGAGGATCTTTGAGTCCAACACCACTGCCATGGGCAGGGACAGCTTTCACAGGATAGGTTACTCCAAGCCCTGTACAATCTGACATTGAACACTTCCAGTGCTGGGGCTTCCACAGCTTGTCTAGGCAGTTTGATCAAGCTTTTTGCCACCCTTATTGTAAAAATATATCTTCCTTATGCCCAATCTCAGCCTGCCCTCTTCCAGTTTTAAACCACTGCTCCTTGTCCTGTCACTACAGCCCTTAGTGCCTCTCCATTTTTCTGATCAGCTCCCTTCAGACACTGAACGGCCACTATAAACTCTCCCTGGAGCCTCCTCTTCTCCAGGGTGAACAAGCCCAACTCTCTCAGCCTTCCTTCCTTTGAGAGGAGCTCCAGCCCTCTGGAGTATGCTTCATTTAAAAGAGAAGTCACATACCCTGAACACAGCAGACACAGTCTGGAAAGAGCCCCCCTTCTTCTTAGCACCTTTCTTGCCACCACCACTGTCACCTTGGAAGAAGCAGACAGGAGGTGAACAGTTAGATTAAGCAGTATATTTTGTAGTCTTACCTTCTTTTCTTTGGTCATGGCCCCCCAAAAAATAATTAATTGTAAATGTTATTACTAATCCACTGCTCCATGAGAGTTTTAGTGAACTGCTACAAGCTGGCTGTTGATCAGGACATGGTATGCTTGGTCCCAGATGCATGATTTAAGGCTGCATCATAATGTATATGGCCTTGATGGAATGGAACACTGTGGCTTGATATCAGCTTCCTAAGTGTAGTCTGTGCTGCCAGTCACAGCACTTTGACTTACAGACATAGACTTATTTTAGTTATTTTTTTAATTAGGTGAAAGGCCATGAGACTGTGGATCAATGTAGTGAAGTCTTCTAATGCAGTGGTTTAAATTACAGTAGCCCCAAGGCAGGAAGCAAATTGCAGTCTGAGGAATGCAAATCCAAGCAGCTCAGTGTCTTTTTGTGATTGCTGCACTGCTGAAGCTAACCACATAGCAATTTAAATGGAGTGTTTGTGCTCAGAACCTCACACCTTATCCAAAATTTTATCCCCACAACCTTTTTTCTTTTGGTCTCTTTCCTTATATTGATGATACCTGCAAGGACTACAGCTGGCTCATGCCCTGTATTTCCTAGGAGATTGCTCAGACTGAACTGCAGGAAATTCTTCTTGAGCCTCAAACCCTGCTGTCCATATGCCTGTTGGCTCCTACTGCTACATATTGCCTGTTCCTTTTGCCTAGTGGCCAGGCTGCCCCAATGTTGGGAGTTTTGGTAGAAAGCTCTGTGACCATTTTTGGTAGGGCAGGCTACTGACTGCCCACTGGATGGTCCTTCACACACAGAAAAGGGGAAGAGTTTGAAGTGATGCCTTTGGAGGATGTCTAAATTATATTATCTGTCTCTCTCATTTTCCTTTTTAACACCAGGACTGCTCAGCTGGATATGAAATAATTCCATGGTCTCTTAGTTCTTCCAGCTCACCTCAAGTAACACAACTCTGTCCTCAAAGACTATGAAGTGCTTGCAACTTCACATGTGTATCTGGCAACTGTCTAGAGGATGAGTAAGCATGCACATGACTCACAACACAGCAAGTCAGGAAACATACAACTGCTGTGACTTTGTTTTGGACTTGCTGAGTTTTATTTCATGACAGGAATGAGGTGTTTTCAGCTGTCCTGCAGGTTTGCATCTTAGTTGTGGCATATCTGGGTGGTCACAAGCATAAGGTCACATTAGGGGATGCTAAAGAGTCTAGAGTATCCACAAGGAGGAGAAGCAGAAGTAGACTTTAGGGGATTCTTGCCTTATCACTCATCACTGAACAAGCACTCACCTGTTTCTGCACCAGCATAGTTGGAGAACAGGAAGGACAGCAGCTTCAAGGATGATTTCTGGTACAGCCCCACAACAGTTTCATTCAAGGGATCCTTGTTCTTGTCCAGCCAGCCAGAGATGTTGTAGTCCACAGTGCCAGCATAGTGCACCAGGGAGAAGTGAGCCTCAGCCTTGCCTTTGACAGGTTTGGGCTTCTGGAAGTTGTTGGACTTGCCCAGATGCTGGTCATAGAGCTTGTTCTTGAAAGAGGTGTCAGTTGCCTTGGGGAACATGCACTCCTCTTCCAGGATGGAGAAGATGCCCATGGGCTGGGAGAAATAGGAATACATGAAGAAAGTAAGTGGTGGGGAGAGGAAAAGCAAATAAAATGTCACCTTGCATTGGGATGCTAAATACAGCAAGAGTATGGGAAGTCAGCAAGAAATGTGAGGCTCATGTGAGCAAAGACATAACCTGTGGGGATGAATATTCAGCAGTGAACATGCATGTGGGATAGCTGAATGAGTCCCTGAGCACCAGGCATAGATGATACTGCTGGGAGCAGACCCCTGGATACTCCTGAGGAGGGATATGTTTGGGTATGTGCACACAGGATTTGCACAGGATGTGTGAGTGCTGGACACTGGCCTGGAATGCAGCAGGGGGGGGCAGAAAGAGTTGAGAGCTGTGTTGCTAAAACCAAGAACTTTGTCCATCACTGTAAGGAGTTGAGGTTTGCCTTACTACTAAAGGCAGTCTTGTAAAGGCACCAAATTGACATTGTGTATTCCCTCTGCTTTCCACCCCAGCCATGCTGTCCAGGAAGTCATTGACTGTGCAGAGGCAGCCTGGTGTTCCAAACTCTTCATTTTATAAACTGCCTCTTCTTTCCTCAGGGCTTATTTAGCAGCAATGTGCCAGTTTATTATGAATGACTGGACAAAAATAAATGACCATGAAATAAATGTGCTCCCCTAAAATGAAAAGATTTCCTCTACCTTCTCAATGAGCTCAATGCAGGCAGCCAGGTCCATGCCAAAGTCAATGAACTCCCACTCAATGCCTTCCTTCTTGTACTCCTCCTGCTCCAGCACGAACATGTGGTGGTTGAAGAACTGTTGCAGTTTCTCATTGGTGAAGTTGATGCAGAGCTGCTCCAGGCTGTTGAACTGCAAGTTCAAAAATATAAAGAAAAATATGTTAGTTATGAAAAGCCATCAAAGGGCCAGGCAAGCCTACAGTAACTCACATCAAAGATCTCGAAGCCAGCAATGTCCAGGACACCAATGAAATGCTGCCTGGGCTGCTTGGTGTCCAGCTGCTGGTTGATTCGGATAACCATCCAGAGGAACATCTTCTCATAGACTGATTTAGCCAAGGCACCAACTGAATTGTACACCTGCAAGAAATGTAGCCATGGCAGCAATGGAGTGGAGTTAGCTTTAAAGACCTCTCTGAGCAAAATGAAAAGCTGATCAGCTCTCTAATACCTGTTGGACATTTTGTCCTTTAGTTACATATTCATTCCCGACTTTCACCCTGGGATAGCACAAAGCCTTGAGCAGATCAGCAGAATTCAGACCCATCAGGTAGGCAGCTTTGTCAGCCACTAGGATCAGAGACAGCAAATGAGTTCAAAAGAGGTAAGGAAACGTGTCCTGGTCATCTAGGGCATTTTTGTTACAAAGATCCTACTTTAGGTGCTACTCAAATGCACCTATTGTCAAGCCAAGCTCCTCTCCAGTCTCATGGAGAGTATTTTCTCGCAACGCAGGCAGCATCTCAGCTGCAGCACACCCCAGTTCCATGCCGGCAGGGCTTCCATCAACATTTCCCTTATGTCTTTTTGTTTTCTTGTGGAGCAATTAAATCTATGAGTTTGTAGAACAAGCTCAAAAAACACCACCTAGGAAGGGAACAGCACAGCGTTGGGCACTGTGTGGGCAGGGCTGCTAGCTTGCCTCCTGGTGCAGCTCACAAGCCGACTCTGGGGTCAGCGCTACCTTCCGTGCTGTCCGGCTCCGCCTGCTCCTCCCGCTGCTTCTGCTTGAACTTCATGTTCCCGTAGTGCATGACGGCGCCGGTCAGCTTGTACATCCCCACCTTCTCGTCGGGGCTGAAGCCCAGGATGTCCACGGCGCTCTGCAGAGGCACAGGCAGGTCGGGGAAGGTCAGAGAAGCAGGAGGGCTGGAGCACAAGGTGCTGTTAGTAGCCACCTGTGCTGCCGTGCGGCTTCTCCCCGGCCACACGGAACCCGGCGCCCAGTGGCGCCGCTGCACTCACGTCTGTCGCCAGCAGCTCCTCGCTGTCGTCGATACTGGCAACAGTGACTTCTCCTTGGCTGACGTAGGGGAAGTCGTAGGGGTTGGTGGAGATAAGGAGGAGATCTGCAAGTGTACAGAGACCCTTGGGTGGCATCGGGGCAAGCCGAGCTAAGCCCAGACCTTCTGGCACTCACCGATGAGCTCTGGCTTCTTGTTGGACATTATCTGGTAAAAAATATGATAGCTCCTTTCACTGGCCAGCTGGAAGGTCACCCTGGATTTTTCCAGCAGATCTAGCCAAAAGAAAGATGCCATTTGCTTCCTGGTGAACTTGAGATCATAAATGCTCAAGTTCTGCATGCTCTGCCTTGCTCCGACTCACAGGTTTCGATGTCTGCAGAGGCCAGCTTGCCAGTGGTTCCAAAGTGAATCCGGATGAATTTCCCCTGCCAAGCAGTACAGATCAGCCCACTGGTTATAGCCATCAGTGACCAAGATGTGTCAAATGTTTGCATTCCAGCAAGTGTGAAATGGACTCACAAAGCGCGAGGAGTTGTCGTTCCTCACAGTCTTGGCATTGCCAAAGGCCTCTAGCAGCGGGTTGGCCTGAATGATTTGATCCTCCAGAGTCCCCTAGTTACAGGAGAAAATGCTTCTTACCAGCCTTCACTATTAGTTAATACCAAATGTGGCAAATGAGATACTAGAATTGGTGATTCTTGCACTTCATACTTGATTTTATCCTAAAATTTAGCAGTTTCTAAGCACTCATCAGCCACCACTCAAGAATATTGTCATTACTTCCAAAGGGAAGAGTGCTGCAAGGCAGATCTGTATCCATCCCCCACCCCCCCTTTTTTTACCTGTTACCATATATTTAGTCAGTACAGTGGGGCTCAGGGAATTTGAAATCTGTATGAGAGAGAGGCTTCCACATTCCCATTCACAACGACCATGACAGATTTAAAAATAAGTGATTTCCTCCCCCCCCATCTGGAGGTTACTTGAGCCCAGGACTCAGAGAAAGGTACAGCCTTCAGCAGGAAACACCTAGCAAGGGAGAATATAAAGCTTTGCAATGCCATTCAGGAACACAGGAATACATCTCCAGATGTGGGTCAGAAAGAAAAGTTCTTGGGCAAAGCATGAGACTCAAGTAACAAAAGAGCAGAGAACAGAAACTCTTTTGAGCTTTTTTTTGCTGCATGACTGCAGGAGGGATGGTCAACATGTAAAGTTCTGATCTTTTGTTGTATCACTCTTGTTAGATGCATAAATATGGGGGGGGAAGAAACTTCTGTGACAATTGTGTCTCTTCTTTTCTGTGCAATATGCTCCAGGAAGCAGTCACTCTGCCTTTTTTTGGGGAATGATAGTGGAAAGCTTTTCTCAAGGCAAAGTTATGATTGATCCCTACAGTAGTCGCGGCGTAAAAGTGTTTCCAGGGGTAATTTCCAAAGCAGAGATGGACAACAAAGACTGAGCCTCGTTTTTTATGCAGGTGAAAGCCGAGCAGCACAGCTCAAGTGGTCGGTGCTCTGTGCAGCCTCCAAGAGCCTGCACTGGAGAGGGAGTGCCGTTCCCAGCACTGTCTGCAGGTGGCACAAATGCTTTAAATTAGTTTCTATCAGCCCACCATGAAGGTGGACCCTATAAAATTAAGGCAACACGGTAGCACATCATCTCCATTCTTATTATTTTTTTATATATATTTTTATATATATATAAAATCCTCAACCCCTAGAGTAATGCCCTGGCACATGTGTCCTTCAGCATTCTAAATTCACTTCCCTGTTTATGAGAAGAAATGTCTGTGTCAGTGCAGCTGAGCAACACCAAACTTTCATCAGTGCATAGCTGTGACCATAGAATCATAAAGTCACTTGGGCTGGAAGGGACCTCTAAAGGTCATCCAGTCCAACTCCCCCACAGTGAGCAGGGATGTCCTCAACTAGAGCAGATCAGCCAGGGTCTTGTGGAGCCTCACCTTGAATACCTCCAGGGATGGGGCCTCAACCACCTCAACCTGGCCTTGAAAACCTCCAGGGAGGGGACATCCACAACCTCCCTGGGCAATCTGTTCCAGTGCTCAGCCACCCTCACTGGAAAGAGCTGTTTCCTAAAAACTCACGAGGAAACACTGTGCATGGAAAACAGCACAGAAGAGGGCATGGCTGCTCTTTACATGAGTTCATTCTGGAGTCCAGTCTACAGACAGAGTGAGAAAGTGGTGGAGGCTGAGAGAGTATTCTGGGGAAATGCTGGTACATGCTTCCCTGATTCACATACTCTTGCCTGGGCTCTGTTTTCAGCCTGCATCAGAGATAGGATGTTGGGCTAAACAGATCTATAATCTGAGAGTTCTATTCCACGTTCTTGTGAAGAGGCACATGTGAGTGTTACTAAAATCATGGAGTATTCTATAAATAAACAAGAAAAGAGCAGAACAGGAGGGTAATCATCTGAAAGCCAGGTGATTCTCCTTATATCAAACATAGTCAGGACTTCTCTCAGCTGTCCCAAAGATTTTCTGAGATAAGATCCATCTTAGTGAGCAGCTGATGAAAGCTGAGCCCAGGGGATTCTGAAGTGGTGCTGATGGAAAGAGTAGCTGTGATGAACTTGCCTTGTCCATAACAACCTATCAATCACAGGCACCTGCCTCTCAGCACGAAGAGCATATGCAGCCTTGGAATCTCCTTAGGTTCCAATGTGCCCTTCAGTACTCAAATAACAGGCTGACACGTGTCACCAGCTCTGCTGCACATACCAGCTCACAGCCCCTGCTGGCACACACTCATGCCACAAGGATGTTTGTTGCTTGTTCTGTCCTAGGGGATGCCTTGCAAATACCCTGGTGGCCTCAGTTCACAGCAGCTGGGCTGCTGAGCAGTAAGGAGCACCAGAGCATGTGCTCTCTGCCATGGCAGGACCCTTTCAGAGGCTGCTTTCTAACTTCTGGGCAAGTGGTTTCAGCTGTCCCTTTTCTTATGCTGCTCCTCAGGGCTGTTAGGGCTGCCCAGGGAGGTGGTGGAGTCACCGTCCCTGGAGGTGTTCAAGAGGGGATTGGATGTGGCACTTGGTGCCATGGTTTAGTCATGAGGTCTGTGGTGACAGGTTGGACTTGATGATCTTTGAGGTCTCTTCCAACCTTGGTGATTCTGTGATCCTGTGACCACAGTCAGGAGAATGAGCTCATGGAAAGTACTGCCTGACACAACTGAAATGAATCTTAACTTCAGCACAACCACTGGAGTCCAGAGGTCCTGTCCATCAGAATGAACCAAGGAACAGGAATGGCACAATCCTGTGCCAGTGGGAACTGGCCACACCACTTAGGTGCTATGGATGTGTCCAGTCTCATAGGGCAATAATGGATAGCTACATGGACAGACAGTCTTGCAGTATCCTCCTCTCTCTGATGAAGAATTCCTATGTGTAATTGGAGACTGAAGGGAAAATGAGGCTTGGGCCTTTCCTCCATTAAGAAAATGGTTCTTGAAGAGGAGTTTCTTTAAAGTTCAGAGGTATGGAGGTCAGGCAGCAGGGGTAGACAAGCATAGGTGTGCTAGGACTGAATCCTGACTGTCTCCTCAACTGCTCTACACTTTCTGCCTTTTGATACTGCTGCAGCCCAAAACCATGCACTGATATTTTCTGCTCTACAGACACAGCCTTGGCCAAACACTAGGAGGGGGAGCCAGTGTCATACCTGCAATTTGCCAGGCTGTTGGTCTTTCTTCTTCTCACCAGTGACTGCAATTGTTGCAAAGTACTGGATGACTCTCTTGGTGTTCACAGTCTTCCCTGCGCCGGATTCTCCACTGTTGAAATGAAAATCTGGATTGTGGCAGGAAACAGGGAACCTTTCTGCTTCTCTGCCAGCTTTGTCACACCAAGGGCAAGGTACTCACGTGATAAGGATGGACTGATTGTTACGATCTGAAAACAAAGTCACAGAAAGAGCTGTTCAAGTGAGATGTGGAGACCTTCTCTTCCTCACACTTAACTATCTGACCTCAAGGGCAGAAACCATCCTGCAGCTGAATTTATCACTTTGCAAGCAGATAAATTCTACCTTAGTCTGTGTGTGGATTTTTCTGTGTACAGAGGAGTGGAGCAGCCCAAGTGCTGTTGTTTATAAAGCTTCCCACTTGTTTTCTTTTTTGTATGAGCCTTGGCTTAAATATTGTTTAATCAGAATCAGATACTTGCTGTACTCTTCCTTTGCTCTTTCTTTAAATTCCTTAATTGAGGGGTGGGCACAAATTCCTGCCTCTCCTTCATTATCTGACAGCACAGAGGTCATTAAGATGAGTTGTGCTGGAGGACTGTGGCAGCTGTAGCTATCAGGCACTGAGTAGAACAGCAGCTAAGATGTCTGAACTGTGAATTGTTTCTTGACCAAGCAGCCAGCTCTGTTCATGTCAGGGTTTCCCATTCTTGCCAAATGACTCACCAGTCAGCATGGACTGATAGGCATTGTCAGAGATGGAGAAGATGTGTGGAGGAGCCTCCTGGCGCTTCTTGCCTCGGTAGCCAGCCACCACCTCCGGGTTGTACACCGGCAGCCACTTGTAGGGGTTGACAGTGACACAGAAGAGACCCGAGTAGGTCTGTGGGGAAGGGAGACAGCAGGTTGGCTTCCCCTCAGCCTGGCACAGCAGATGCTGCTGGCACCCAAGGGCAGACTGCTGCTGCTACTTACGTAGATCATCCAGGCTGCATAACGCTCTTTGAGGTTGTACAGCACCGCGGGCTCGTGCAGGTGGGTCATCATGGCCATGTCCTCGATCTTATCAAATTTGGGAGGGTTCATGGGGAAGACTTCATCATCCTTTACAGTCACAGTCTGACAAAACCAGAAGGGAACAAGAGGATTAGAAATCTAAGTCAGGGAAGAGCCTGAACTGGGTGACCATAGATGCGTGAGAGCTGGCGTTACTCACTGTATCGTCGTGTGTTTTAACTGTGACTTTGCCTCCCTCCCTGCTCTGTATGGTGCCTTTCACATACATCTGCTTTTCATCCACCACAAAGCAGGCTGCCTTGGCATCGAACGGGCGGTTCTGGGCTTCGATTCTCTCCTTCTCAGACTTCCGTAAGTAGGGAGCAGCTTCTCCAAAGATTGCCATCTCTGCGTCCGAGCTCATGGCTGGGGGTGCTGGGGGAATTCAGAGAGTAGAGTTGTAACACAGATTTATCCAGAAAGTGCTCATGCTCACTGACTAAAAGGAAGAAGAGGACTAATCAGCATCAGGCACTTAACTTCTGCTGCAGTTTTAAGCATCCACTGAAGAAGTCTTAATAGAGTGCCTTTCATAGAGAGAGGTGCGTTGTGTTTGGAGACATCTCACTTAAACAGGATCCCTGTCTGCCCAAAGGAGGGCAGAGAGAATATCAAGCTAAGCCTTCAAACCCTCTCCTTTGTCTTCACCTGCTATTCACACAGCTGCACAGACACATTGGGGAGGGGGTGGAAGAAACAAACAAAAAAGTCCAACACTCACCCCCCCTCCTCCCAGTCCCACATTATAGGTTGGACATGATGATCTTGAAGGTCTCTTCCAACCTGGTCTATTCTATTCTATTCTATTCTATTCTATTCTATTCTATTCTATTCTATTCTATTCTATTCTATCCTTCTCAAAGCCAGATACACACAGATTGTTTCATTAGGCAGCTAAAAACTTAGACCCAAGTAGGATCCATAAGTTAAGCAGACTGGCTCTCACAATTTCTCAGTGGAGGCATTTCTGGCACCCTTCTGTTTTCTGTGTTTTAATATCAAGCATGAGAAGTTCAAGTAGTTTCTGTCTATATTAAGCAGTGGAACAGATTGTGAGGGTCAGTCACCACCTATCTAAAGCTTAATCTGTTTATTGTGTGAACCAAATCTAAAAGATGTTTTCAGATCCATGCCAAAATTAGCTAACAAAGGAATATAATGTCTGGGGAAGGCAATAATTAAGAGCACAGTATGAGCTAGGTAAATAAGTTCTTGCTCTAACATCTCAAAACATTTCAGTTACAAAGTACCTTTTAGCTCTAACATATTCTCTATATTAATAACAGCTATGCTATTAATATAAACAGATGAAAAGACAATGTGTACCAATATGTGCCACACATTCATTTCATTCTGGGAGAAATAGTTCAGACAACTACTTTATGCTCAGTTTTATTTTACATTTTCAGCAATATCTAGTAAAAATCCTTCCACACAGAGAGATGTTGTTGGCTGCTGCAGTCAGAAGGACTGGCAGGGACAGTTCAAGAGTGCCTGAGAATAACACAGGGAGAAATAACATAGGCAGGAACTAGCACAGACAGAATGTTCTTCCCCAGACAAACTAACTGTACAGGCTAGAAAAATAATTCATTCCCAGCTCCTGCTGCCTCATGGCCTGTCTGATGCACAGTTTCACTGAAGAAGATTAGGGGCAGAACTGAAAACCCAGATGTATACTTTCAAGGCATCACAGTGCTGAAACCATCAACACAGAAAGGAGTTTGAGGCATTTGTAATGCTGCCTTTGGGCTCGCTGCTGTACGAGTGCTGATCTCTCTCTCAGCAAAAACTCTTTGCTGTAGGATGTGAACCTTGCAGGGCTTTGAGGGGCAGCATCTCTCAAGAGCCTTTAATACCCAGGAAATTCAAAGCACAGAATCCTTTTACCTTGCTTTGTAAGTATTACACTATGTACCCAGAGCCCAGCATTTATGCCTACATGACCCTGCCTCTGAGTAGCTCAAGGGAAGCAAGATGAAAGAATGAGAGAAATTATTTCCCGGTGTCCATGAAAAGGTTAAGCAGAACATCAAAAAAGGCCAACAGCTTGTCAGAAAATTCCTCAAGGGAGACAGTCTGATAAACTACTGCATGTCCTTGATAGGAAATGGTGTCAAATTTAGGTCTTTGCATATTCATGAACAAGGAAGGCATTCTCTGGGAGCACAACCTCTACTTCCATCCTTTTGAGCTCCAATGTGACCATTTTTTTGCTGCTAGGATGGAAGACACATGTGTGGAGGGTTCTTTCTGTTGCTCAGATGAACTCTTCCAGCCAATCGCTAAACCTACCCCTGAAAGCCTCCAAGGGAATGGTGCCTATTAGGTTCTGTGGGAAGGTGACTCTGTGCATAAACACATCTGTCTCTCAGATGGGAGACAAGATCGCCCTGAACTTTGTTCTGGTTTCAGCACCTGTGTGATAAGCTAAAGTCAGCATATAGTGTTCTACACCTTACCCTAGAGAGAACTAACAATGCAGAAGCATCTTAGACCCTTCTTGAATCATACTTTGAGCCTCCTCTCTGAACACAGCCTCAGTTGTGCAGATGGCAGGGCCTGAATTTTAATCATCTATAGATCCCAGAACCCCAGGTTACACCACAAAAAGACATCATTGTCTCTGTCTCTCATGTCCTCTTGCCTAGGCTTGAGTATCTGTCACTTTTCTTTCCTGATAAATGGAGCCTTTTCTGTCAAGAGCTGTGAACATTGCTTAAAGCAGCACATACCCTTTCCAGTGAACCTGGTTCTGCAGCACAGGCTTTTGCCACCTGCCCTTGCCATTGTCTGGGGAAGGTTCGCTCATTGCTCAGGATCACTTAGCAAACCTGGATGCTATTTGTTAAGCCCTTACCTTTAGAGAGAGCCCAGGAGGAAATCTGCTTTCAGTATCTCTGTGGAATGGTTAAAGAAAGGACAGAGAGAGTTAAATCAAAAACAGTGCACTGTCTTGAGCTCTATCAAACATTTTTACACCTTGTGTAGTCTCTCCCAAGAGTTGACCTGTACGGAGAGCCTTACAACTCCTGAGCTACAACCAAAGCCCACAGAATATCTTGTGTTCCTCCCCACATTGCTGTTTTCTGCTGAAAACAAACCTAATGCCTGGGAAAAGATCAGCTATGTTGCATGCATTTCCCCAGGCAGTTTCAGCTGCCCTCAGGGTTAGTTTTCTTGTGGTTTTCCTATGACTTAAAGGTAGCAATGTTTGCAGAAGGCCCCTCCAAGGAACGGCTCTGCTGCTTTTGCTTGTGCCACCACACTGGCGTGGTTTGGGTTGGATAACCTTGATGCTGCACACAAGGCTTAACCTGGAACATCAGAAGTGGGGAATGAGAAGAAAATGCCTGCATGTATTCCAGCTCTTCCCAGAGCTGTGGAGATGTCCTGGCCAGGTCAGGGTGTAAAGCAAGCAGGCAGGACTTACCGTGAGATGCTGAGGGAACAAAGAATGAGGTTGCCTTCAGCGGTGGCTCTTTATATGTAACCTCCTGCCCACACAGCATTCAAGTGCTCTATTTTTGGTCAATAATAATTTACTCTTTAGTTGTAAACGTGTTGAAGCTCTGATCTCTCTGCTAATTACTCAGGATTGGTTTAAGGCTGTATGGAGTCAGCTGCGCTGACCTGTTCTTTTCACATTGCTCTGTGCCAGGATGGAGGAATCCCAAGGCAGATCTGATAATGCCAAATAAGGCAACACTTGTGTCCCAACTTCAAAAGCTTGCTTTAACCACCAGGATGGGGTTTTCTCCATGTGCACAGTTAGATCCTTAGGGATGATGATTTTAATGGATCCCATCCTATCCTCTCTGTCTGCCAACATATGCTTATAGAGAAGGAGGAAGGCTTAGTGAGGCAGAACTTTTCTTTCATGAAATCTCTTTGTACTACTGGATGGGCTGCTGGCAATCCTGAAACCAGTCTCAAGCTTAGGACAAAGTAAAGCAGTTGCCAGCTCATGGACCACAAGATAGACTTGCAGTCCTGGCCTCTAGGTCTACAAGGTCTAGGCCTGTGTGTATACTCAGGGTGTCAGCCTGCAGGAAGGAGCCTGGCTTCTGTGCCATCCCAGTGTCCTGTGGAGGATGCCTCATAGATTCAGGATAACTTTGATTTGCTCTTGTGGAGAGTATGTGGAAGGAGAGTGTCTGTTCCTTTAAGAAGAAAGGGAGGTAGCTGTGAACAAGAACATACTGGGATGTAAACTTAACTGACAAGTGGTAAGGGAGGAAATGATGGGAACCAAAGATGGTCACTCACACTGCTTGATGAGGGCCTGTGAGAGTGTGAAAATACTTATTCCAGCAAAGTTACCAGACAAGGCACCCTGTCAGGGAAACTAAGGTAAAAGAGGGAGCCAGAAGAGAGAGACACAAACCTGATAAAACAAACATGGAGACCATAAGAAGAAATAAATCTCGGCAGTGGTGATTCATAGGCTGTTAAGAAGCTACAGCTGCCACTCCCAGGACTTTATGATATAAAAAAACATGAACCAGAGGAGATCTTAGACAGGGTTGGGGTGGGTGCAGAAACTGACAGAGCTGTACAAACCCATGAGGGGACATGCAGGGCAAGGGGCAGCAGAGAGGAACAGAGAGGCAGATAAACAGAAGAAGTGTAAGCGGGACGAGCTGCATGTAAAATGGAGCCAGTCACTGTCTGTCTGAGCCCTGCACCTGGTCACCAGTCTGTCCTGGCTTCTTACATCTTCTTATGAACCCTCTTGGGAGCTGTCTCTCTGTGTATTCTCACTTTATGTCATACATATGTGTGTGCATGCACAGACCAAGTGCCAGCTACTGGTGAGGCCTCTCTGTGTGAGCAAAAATTGGTACCAGCCACTGGAGTCAGAGTGGTGGCATCCCTGGCTTGTGCTGCCAGCTGCTGGAGCCAGTGAGCTCTCAGCATCAGCCACTGCAGTGAGGGTGGTTTTAGCTTCCAGCCACTTGGGTGGGAGTGATACCTGTTTCTAAAACCAGCCAGAGAAGGACACCAGAGTGAGTGAGGTGAGTGAGTGGCTCAATGCTGGTGGTTGAAGTGGGACCAGAATTAGCAGCCCATGTGCCTGGTGCTGGCTGCTGGGCTGAGCTGAGCATCTGTGTCTTCCCCAGCCCAGGTGTGCATGGTGTTTGCAGCTGCATTCAGCCACAGCAGGGCCTCATCCAGGCTGGGCCATCAGGCAGGCAGGGGTCTGTGTTGGTATTCCCAGGGGGACTTGTGAATATGGGGTGCCTGTGGGATGAGTGTGAGTGCTGTGTGTTTGCCAGCATCAAGCTGGATGAGCCAGCAAACAGGTGAGTGTGGCACAGGTCAGAGGGCTGGGGCCTGAGCTGGGGCAGTGGGGAACACAGAGGCTGTGCTGGGCTGGAGGGAGTTGCTAATGGGAGTCTGCACTGGTGCGATCTGGGAGCGTGTGCTTGCACCAGTGACCTGTCTTTGCCAAGCCCCAGATCCGGAGGGGATCTCTCCATGCTCAGGTCATGTGGGTCCTGTTGATGCCACCCTGTGTGGGTGTTGTTGATGGCCACAGCTTGGCTGTGGCAGTCTGTGACCACCTGTATCAGGATCCTCTCGTGTGTGTCTCTAGGACATGCACTAAGCTTTGCTAATGGTGACCTCATTCATGTTGATAAAGATGTGCAGGGCAGTGTTGGGAGGATGGAGCCAGACTCTGCTCAGCCATGTCCAGTGACAGGACAAGGGGCAGTGGAGGTGCCACGGGAATGTCAGGAAAAACTTTTTCACTGTAAGGGTGGCAGAGCCCTGGAGCAGGCTGCCCAGAGAGGTTGTGGAGTCTCCTTCTCTAGAGATATTCAAAACCCACATGGACAGGTTCCTGTGTGACTTACTCTAGCTGACCCTGACCTGGTGTGGGGTTTGGACCAGATGGTCTTCTGAGGTCCCTTCCAACCCCTAATGTTTTTGTGATTCTGTGAAGCCCACAAATGGGACAGTGGCAGAGACACCAGATCCCTGGGGACCAGGCTAGGCTCCAGCAACCAGGCAGGATGAATACCTGGAGTGGCTTGAGGAGGTGGCTGTGCATTCTAACATCACTTACAGTGCTCCGTCATGGAAGTAATAGTTTTGGGAGGTGTGGGAAACTTGCTAGAGCCCTGCTGGATACCAGGTCCTTGTGTTAGGAGTGTGTAGGTGAAGATCTCATTCACAAAAAAACCTGTCTGGCTTTTGAGTTGAGGATGTGCTGTCTGCCAAGTCATGAGTGTAGAGGAGGAAATTCCACTGTCACAGATGGAGGAATGTCCCCACATTAGCACTGTGTGCCCCTCAGACGTGGCTTTGTCACTGCTGGGGGAACTTCTCAGTTCACGACCTGTACCAGTAAGGTATCACTAGTGGGAGCTCACCATCACCCTTTCACTGCATCCATGACCTCTTGAGCCACTGTAACCACTTTTCACTGCAGCACACACCACTGGACAAGTAGTATCACCACTGCATCTTCCTCACTGAGGATGTCCCTCTGAGGTAGAAAGTTAAAGTTTGAATGCTTGGTTCCATGTTATCATTGTCTCTGAAGTTTTGGTTCCTATATTGACTGAACCTCCTTTTTCCTTTGCACAGACTACATACCCATACCACACCCTCCAAAGCCAGTCCACCTTTAACTCCCTGTTTGATGGCAACCATTAGTAAGCCACGTGGTAAACAAGTGGTTATCAATATGATGGCAGCGCAGCCAGCTCGTGTTTAAGAGAAGTGGAGACACTGCCAGCATGCTATGAACTGAGCCTCTCTGCTGGAGAGGTGTTACATGGCAGTTCCAGATTGAAAATGCTACAGGGAGTTTGCTGAAGCAGCTGTGTCTCATGGGCTGAAGTGGCCTGTGGCAGAGGAAGGTATTTTATATAAGGGAGGAAAGTGGAAGGAAGGAAGCAACATTATGGTAGGATGATGTTCTCCACTCCTCTTTTCATCCTCTCTTCTCATGGATCTGCACTTCTCCAAACATGTTGGAATTTTTCTACCCATAACCATCTCCAACCATTCTCTAACTCTACCCAGGCTGGTGCTAAACCATGGCCCTCAGCACCACATTTCAACAGCTTTGAAACAGCTCCAGGAATGGGGATTCAACTATCTCCCTGGGCAGCCTGGGACAGGCTTTGAGAACCCTTTCAGTGAGGAAGATTCTTCTAATGTCCAGCTTAAACCTCCCCTGGTGCAGCCTTTTTATCTCATCCTGTTGCTTGTTACTAGGGAGAAGAGCCCAACCCCCACCCGGCTCCATCCTCCTTTCAGGGAACTGTAGAGAGCAATGAGGTCTCCGTCAGCCTCCACTTCTCCATGCTAAACATCCTCAGGTCCCTCAGCTGCTACTCACCAGCCCTGTTCTCCAGACCCTTCCCAAGCTTTTTTGCCCTTCTCTGCACATGTTCCAAAACCTCAATGTCCTTCTTGGAGTGGAGGCCCCAAAACTGGACCCAGGATTTAAAGTGTGGCCTCACCAAGAGACATCTTACCAATGGGTTCAGATGCCCTCCTCCCAAGGGTGCTAAGAGGGTGGCTGATGTTGTTACTTCATCCTTGGGAAAGTTATGGAACAAATCCTCCTGGGCATTGTCACAAGTCAACTGAAGCTTGTGATTGGGCAAAGCCAACATGGATTCACCAGGGGCAGGTCCTACTTGACAAATCTAATCACCTTCTCTGACAAAGTGACTTGCTGACTTTACGCAGGGCGAGCAGTGGGCATTGTTTACCTTGACTTCTCCAAGGCTTTTGACACAGTCCCCCATAACCTCCTCATAAAGAAACTGACACTTTACAGCCTAGACAAGCAGTCTGTACTGTGGGTGGGGAACTGGCTCCCAGGCCCTACCCAGAGGGTGGCAGTCAGTGGTTCCTTCTCAGCCTGGCAGCCAGTGACAAGCTTGGTCCCCCATGGATCAGCATTGGGACCAACACTGTTTAATATCGTCATGAGTGATCTGGACATCGGGATTAAGAGCACCCTGATGAAGTCTGCAGATGACACCAAGATGAGTGGGGAGGTTGGCACTCCAGAAGGGAGAGGAGGAGTGTAAAGGACAGGCTGAATGACTGGGATAAAAAGAACCTCATGAAGAACAGCAGGGCAAATGTCGGTCTTGCATCTGTGAACACATAGCCCAGGAGTGCAACTCAGCCTGGGATCCACCTAGCTGGAAAGCAGCCCTGTGGAAAGGGACCTGTGGGTCTTGCCGGACAACAAACTCAATATGAGTGAACAGTTTGCTGCAGGGGCAAAGAAAGCCAAGAGGATGCTGGGCTGCATCAAGGGCATCACCAGCAGAGATAAAGAAGTCATTGTCCCACTCAGTGCTGGTCAGCCCACACCTGGAACACTGCCTGCAGTTTTGATCCCAGCTGTACGAAAAAGATGCAGGGAGGCTGGAAAGTGTCCAGAGAATGGCCAGGAGTCTGATCAGAGGACTGGAAGCACATGCAGAATCATTTTGACACCTGTCAGGCCATTTTTAATCTGTGCAATGTGCTGCTCTGGCTTACCAAAATGCGTGCAACTGAAGACCAGTGACAGATCTTTGTGCCATTAATATTACTTGTAACAAAAAGTGCTGTCCCTCAGAGGTCTGTACTGGGACCTGTACTGTTTAACGGTTTTATCACTGCAATTGACAGTGGGATCGAGGAACCATCAGCAAGTCTGCAGATGACACCAAGCTGAGTGGTGCTGTTGATATGCCAGAGGAACAGGGTGGCATCCAGAGGGACATGGACAGGCTGGAGAGGTGGGCACAGGTGAACCTCGTGAAGTTCAACAAGAGCAAGTGCAGGGTCCTGTACTTGGGCGCCTGGTCCTGCACCTCACTATCAATACAGACTGGAGGATGAAGTGTTAGAAAGCAGCCCTGAGGAAAGGGACTTGGGAGTTCTGCTGGACAAACAGCTGGATGTGAGCCACTGTGATGAAGAGGTTATTAATTTAGGAACATGAAATGTTAGTTATGAAAATTATTTTTTATTAATGTGGCAGTTTAGAATAGAATAGAATAGAATAGAATAGAATAGAATAGAATAGAATAGAATAGAATAGAATAGAATAGACCAGGTTGGAAGAGACCTTCAAGATCATTGTGTCCAACCTATCATCCAACACCACATAATCAACTAAACCATGCAACCAAGCACCCTATCAAGTCTCCTCCTGAACACCTCCAGTGATGGTGACTCCACCACCTCCTCAGGCGGCACATTCCAATGGGCAATCACTCTCTCTGTGTAGAACTTCCTCCTCACCTCCAGCCTGAACATGCCCTGATGCTGCTTGAGACTGTGTCCTCTAGTTCTGGTGCTGGTTACCTGGGAGAAAAGACCAACCTCTGCCTGTCTACAACCTTCCTTCAGGTAGTTGCAGAGAGCAAGAAGGTCACCCCTGAGTCTCCTCTTCTCCAGGCTAAGCAACCCCAGCTCCCTCAGTCTCTCCTCACAGGGCTTGTGTTCCAAACCCCTCACCAACTTTGTTGCCCTTCTCTGGACACGCTCCAGCAACTCAACCTCCTTCCTAAACCGAGGGGCCCAGAACTGGACACAGGACTCAAGGTGCGGCCTAACCAGTGCAGTGTACAGGGGCAGAATAACCTCCCTGCTCCTGCTGGCCACACTGTTCCTGATGCAGGCCAGGATGTCATTGGCCCTCCTGGCTGCCTGGGCACACTGCAGGCTCATGTTCAGCCTACCATCGACCAGCACCCCTAGGTCCCTCTCTGACTGGCCACTCTCCTGCTGCTGACACATCAGTTACACCTCTGGTGCCCCGAGTGTCCAGCCCAGTGGGTGGACACAGGAAATAGCCTATTTCATTCCCCCAATATCCTGCTTCCTATAAATCCATCAGCAAGATCTCACACTTCCTCTTTCTTCCCTCGCTGCTCCTGTGGGAGATGCTCCCTATCTGGTAATGGAAGGGGAATTATCTCAAGCCCTCTTGGGCCTGGCTAGGCCTAATGCCAGGAGGAGAAGGGGGAAGGAGGAAGGGCAATCTCAGATCTGGCCAGCTGAGATTAGCTTAAAGGGGGGGGGGGGGGGGGGAAGAAAGAAAGAGCCCTGGGGTTTAGGGTATTACCCTCAGGTGGGGAGAAGGGAAATGTTGGGATGCTTCTGGTTGTGCTGTAAGGGACTCTGTATGCTTTGGGATTCTTTTTTTCACTGTGCTTGTAGCTCTGTAAAACACTCACTGCTTTTCCATTTAAACTTTCCATCACTTATGCAATCCATTTGTGTGAGTCTCATTTATTTTCTGCCCTGGTGGGAGGCAAGAGAGGATCTGCTTCAACCTGGGACAATTAATGATTAAACATTATTAATTACCAATTAATCACTATTTTACATACAAATTCTAGTGCACGATTGTGAAATACATCCCATAACTGGTTTCATATGTACAATTTGAACCCAACTAGAATATTTACATAATTAATGTCAATTAAAGGAATGAAGGGTGCAATTCTGCCACTTGTCTACCAGATGGCGACTCGACAAGACACTGCAGCTGCTTAACTATATACAGAGAACGTTAGAATGTATCAGAGGCTATTCAAGCAGAGGCTTAAGCCCAGGCTGGTGGAAGGGGATGCTTGAGAGTGTTGCTCTTCCCTTCTCTAGCCATGTGGTATTCCTTTATGGCTGGCAGTGTGTGCCTTTTGCTGGCCTTTGTCCCTGTTGGGGACCTTCTCGGGTTTGGCATTCACAGCTTTTCCTCTTGGGCTGCTGCTGGGTGTAGCCTTGGTGGCTTCTGTTGCAACTTGGCTTTTCTGTGGTTTGCAGCAATGCTGTGGGCTAGAAACACATCCAGAATCTGAGCCTGACATGGTGCTCCCTGTACTTTTAAGATCATGCTGAGTTCCCTTGCTGGGATGCTGTGTGAGCTGAATTTAGATCAGCTGGGATCTTCTTGTCAGTTTGATCAACCAGAATGGGAGAGTCTCGCTCTGGCAGATCATGTGCCCTGGATACTTTGAGGGTAGTATTTGGTTGCCATTGTGCCTTGAAGGTTTATTTTATGTGCAGCTCGAATAAATCATGGAGTCTCTGGCTTTGTGCCTCTGACAGTTCCTTTTCCAATTGTAAAACCTTTTGATCAAAAATGTTGATTTCCTATGATGCAAGATGCCATCAGGACAGCGTGTTCGCTGCTGGGTTCGCTTAGCTTTGCAAGAATCGCCTCTGGAGTTTTGCAATTTAGTTTTGCCCACTCCAAGTCTGGAGCTGTAATTTTGTACCCTGAGTTATGAAAATATTTCACTGCTACGCACCCTGCTTGCTGCACCACAATGAGACGAAGAGCTTATTAATTTATGAATATGAGATATGAATTATGAAAATTAATGTTTATTAATGATAAAATTATTAATAACCGATTAATCACTGTTTTATATACAGATTCTAGTGCATGATTGTGAAATACATCCCATAACTGGTTTCATATGTGAGCAAAGGCTTAAGCTAAAAATGTCAGGCTGCTAGGCACGGGTGCTTTAAATTGAATGTTAGTGAGTGCAGAGCACGTGACAGATACACTGTGTCCTTGTTAGTTGCTAGGCTGTGGCAGGCTGCTGTTGCTCCGGGCTGGCCTCTGGTCTGGTCCATTCTTGGGGGGGGGCTCCCTCCAGATAGTGACAGTGGCTTTCATTCTCCTTCCCGCAGTGGCAGGGAGGGGACGAAGTGTAGGCTAGCCGGTCAGCAGGTCCCCCATAGCAAGGCTTAGGTGCTGTCTCCCAGCGATCTGGCCTGGGCTGGAGGCTGGCGGTCCCTCCTAGAGCTGCTACTTGAGAGTGGAGGGGGTGGCGTGGAGTGGCTGCCAGGGCCTGGTTCCTGGATGGGGTCAGCTTTCACTGTCAGCCCACGCAGTGGGGCAGGCCAACAGTTCCTGGTGGGTGGGCTCAGATGTTTCCAATCCTGCACTGCAGCAAGTGGTGCCGGACCCTTTGGTGTTGGCCCAGGGGCGACAGGCTCTTCTGAGGTCAGCCTGTACTGTAGGGGCTCCAGGGCCAGTGTGAGTGGCCCCAGGGAAGGAGCGTGGCTGCACGGAGAGGTGGCTTCCTCTTGCTTAGCTCAAAGGACTGAGCGATGCTGATTCTTCTTGGCAACTGCTTTCCCATTTAAGGTTACAAGGCAGTACTTTGCTTGGCTCGAAGGAGTGGGCAGGACCCTCACGGAGTGGTCCCAGTTTTGAGTTCCCCTGGCATTTACAGGGTGTGGAGTGGCAGAATGAGTGTCTCCCTTTATGTCCTGTGAACAGAGCAAGGTCACACCGGGACGTCTGGGTGCTGTTCCTGCTTTAGCACACACAGTGTCATGTGGCTCACCGTCTGCTGCTCATGGCTGTAGCAGATGTCTGGACAGCCAAGTTCGGGCCAGGCCTGTCTCCCCATCAGCTTGGGCAGTCTTACCCTTGGGGGTCCAGTCCTCTTGAAGACACGGTCCAACCAGTGGGGCTGGCCATACAATGCTGTAGCTTCTAGGGCTTCCAGCGGGGGACCCTCCTTTGCAGATTTCTCAGGGTAAATAGAGGCTCAACAGACCTTTGCCATCTGGCTTCTGCTCTGGATTGTAGAGGCCGATAGTCTGCTTGCCAGCAGAGCTTGACAGAAGCAATAGCAAGGATCTTAAGCACAAAGGCAACAAGCTTACAGAGCTTGGGCAAAGAGAGAGTGACTTGTTTACAAGTTGGGGTAATACTTGCAAGTTTCTTGAAGCTGGGTTTGGCCAGTGGGCACTCTTGTAAACAGGTAGCTTTAGCCTATAGAATTATGCCCTTACTTGGCAGTAGCACAAGCATCCCATGCAATGGGTGCATGTAGTTGTTTGCCCCTTAGAAGGCAGGTTTGGGTTGTTTATGCTGTCTGGCTGGTGCCTGGGCCTTTGTCCCCCTGAACTCTGGACTGAGTACCCACCTCTGGAAAGGAGGGTGGAAGTGGGTATGTGGCCACACATGCTGGGACAAATTTCTCATATCTGGGGCATGATTCTGGGCATATGGTGCCTTCACCACAGCCACCAATGGGTGCTTGCAGGCCAGAAGGTCAATGGAGAGAGGGGATCCTGCCCCCCTGCTCTGCTAAGACCTCACCTGGATCACTGCATCCATCCCTGGAACCCTCAATACAGGAAGGACACAGACCTGGTGGAGAGGGTCCAGAGGAGAGCCACAAAAATGATCAGGGGCGTGGAGCACCTCTGCTATGAGGCCAGGCTGAGGGAGCTGGGGGTGTTCAGCCTGGGGAAGAGGAGGCTCCATGGAGGTGTAATAGAGACCTTCCAGTACCTGAAAGGGGCTACAAGACTGCTTGCAAAGGCCTGTGGTGATAGGACAAGGGGCAATGGTTAAAATGAGAGAAGAACAGATTTAAATTGGGTGTTAGGAATAAGTTCTGCACTATGAGAGTGGTGGAACACTGGAATAGCTTGCCCAGAGACATAGTTGAGGCCCCATCCCTGGAGATATTCAAGGTGGAGCTTGACAGGGCTCTGAGCAACCTGATCTACTTGAGAATGTCCCTGCTGACTGCAGGGGATTGGACTGGCCAATGGGAGTTGACCTTTGGAGATGCCTTCATTCAATCCAAACCATTCTATCATTCTGTGATACAAGTGTACAAACTGATTAATATCAATGTAGTTTAAGCTACCTCCAAAAGACAGCACAGGGTTACTATTTTTAGTTTGGCATATCAGGTGTTTGCCTCAAATGACTTCCATCTGATTCATCTGTTATTTACAACCCTGTTATGGTACAAACATTGATAGTATTCATAGAATTTCAATTGACTCCCTGGGGTTTCCCCAAGATTTCAAGAATCATTGCTCCTTTGAGCAAATGAGGTTTCAAAGACTACTTCTCTTGTGGCTGAGATGGGTACACTGAGCCTTCAAAGTTTATTTAAGTTGAAAAAAAAAGGAAAAAAAAAACCATCAACCAAATGGGCAGCAGGTAAAGATTCAGAAAATCACACAACTGTCAGGGTTGGAAGGGACCTCAAGGGTCATCCAGTTCCAACCCCCCTGCCATGGGCAGGGACACCTCACACTGTTCTCACAGCCACATCCAGCCTGGCCTTAAAACCCCTCCAGGGATGAGGCTTCCACCACCTCCCTGGGCAACCCCAATGTCATATTCCAGGAGGATTTGCTGAAAACACATTTGAAGTCAGTTCAGGTAAATGCCCCAGGAAAGTTCCAGAGGCACTGTTTATATCCATGCAGGGAAAGGTATTGATGTGATTAGTCTGCTGTCCATCTTGACCAATGTGGTGGTGTTCATACTACTTTTTTTTCACCTGATAGAGGCAGATGTGAATTCAGCAAGGCCAGAACTATGGCTGGAGGCTTTTGCAGTAATTTATCTATCAAGAAAAGTGCTGCACATATGTTGTGTCAGTTTGTTGTCCTAGTTTTGAGCCAGGAGCTGCCCAGGGCAAAAGGACAGGACAGATCTTGTACCCCTTCCCAAGGAGGAAAATTCAAATGCTCCACACTGGGTTGGCAGTTCAGATGGAAATCCTGCTTACAAATATACACAAAAGGTATTCAGGTAAAAGGAAAATATCCACGAGTTAGGCTCAGTTCTTCACCTGGGCCTACCAGGACAAAATCTTCCAGAGCCTTCCAGAAACCTCCACCCCCCTCAGCCTCAGCAGCCCAGGAGCAGCCACACTGCCCCCCGCCCAAGCCCCATCTAGACCCAGGCCTGCTGCAGGCTTCCCCAGGCCCTGTGCCCTAGCTGGAAACTCACTGCCAGCCAAGGCCAGGAGAAAGCCTCTCCCCCACACACCATAAGATAACAGCACAGGGCCCAAGACGGAGAGAGGAGACAGAGCTTTGGCTGTGCACTGCCTTAACTAGAGAGAGAGAGGAAAATGGAATGGAATAACAGATTACAGTATCCTGGGATGAACTGCCTGACCCCCTGGGGCTCTCTAGGCTCTGGAGGACTTTTCTGTGTGGTTTTACCAATGAATTCCTGCTTGCCCTTAATCTGCAACATCCATCCATTTTAGAAATGGTTGCCTAAGATACAACACAATACAATACACCAGGTTGGAAGAGACCTTCAAGATCATCGCGTCCAACCTATCAACCAATCCAACCCACCTCAATACAATACAATACAATACAATACAATACAATACAATACAATACAATACATACATACAATACAACCACCTAAACAACTAAAAAACTAACCATGGCACCAAGCACCCATCAAGCCTCTTTTGAACACCTCCAATGAGGGGACTCCACCACTTCCACAGGCAGCTGATTCCAGTGGGCAATCACTCTCTCGGTATAGAACTTCTTCCTAAGATCCAGTCTAAACCTGCCCTGGCGCAGCCTGAGACTGTGTCCTCTTGTTCTGGTACTGGCTGCCTGGGAGAAGGGAGGTTGTAGCCAGCCTCTGCCTGGCTACAACCTCCCTTCAGGTAGTTGTAGAGAGCAATAAGGTCACCCCCTGAGTCTCCTCCTCTCCAGGCTAAGCAACCCCAGCTCCCTCAGCCTCTCCTCATAGGGCTTGTCTTCCAAACCCCTCACCAACTTTGTTGCCCTCCAGAGCTGAGCATCTCTGATGATCTCAGTGCCCCCTTGAGCCCTTTGGGTTATTGTGGTGGCCTTTGTATGAGCAGCACCTCTTCTCCCTGTGGCACTGGTAGTGCAGGAGGCAGCATGGCCCATGGCAGGGTCTGGAAGTGCACTAGGATACACCCTGCTGTTGTAAGGATTTGTCAGAGACCTGCATTAATACATCACAGTTTTTCCTGCCAGGCACCTTTCAGCAAGGAAGGCAGGAGGTGAACAAGCTGTGCTGCTAATGCACTTAGACCTTTGGCCATGCACCAGCAGAGATCATTGTTATTTCACCCTAGCTGCTCACCTACATCCAGCTTCTCTACCACTAAAGCAGGGGCATAGGAGAGCAGTGGGATGCAGCTGGTGGTCGAGTGCAACAGGAGGCAGACAGAAAGCCTTCATGAACTCTTGATTGCCCTTAGCCTACACCATTTGTAAATGTGTGGTACCAGCTGACTCATCTGCATCATTCCTGTAACTCCTGCTGTTTCAGCAGATTCTGATGGTTACATAGGATGATCCACCAAGGCATCATCACACACAGACAATGTCTTCAGGAGTTTTTATATCTCTGACTGTCAAAGAACACATAAAATGTAAATGTAAGCCTGCCTTGGTAGCCAAATGATTAGATAACATGCAAAGCACAGCCAGTAAAATCAGTGCATCTTAGACATTCTTTGTGGATAAATAATGTTTGTTTTCTCTGTTCATGTGCTTCTGGCAGGACTCCTCAGTTTGGTGAGGGGTGCAGCACCACACCTGTTCCTGGCACTAGATAGCTTGGATCCTGTTACTGTCACCCAGTATCTTTTCCATTGGGTGCTCATGAAGAGATAAAATTCATACTACAAGTGGCCAGTGAAGTGAGCCTGCCTCTACAAGGCCTCCAAACCACTAATTGGCAAGTTGCTATATCTGCCTCTGTCTGACAGCACTGGGACAGATGGACATTTTGATCTGAAGTAGTGTAGCTGTTCTTGTCTTTCATACCCGACTCCCTTTTCCTAGCCCTTTAGGCAGACACATATTTGTGCCTCTTACCATCCACCCCTCCGACCTTTTATCAGTTCATCTTAACAGGTGGTTATGCTGCTGTTGTTGCAGTGCAGGAGGAAGACTGAGAGAAGAGAGGCAGCTGAATTCTTCAATTTAAACAGATTTGGGAAATAGAATCTGTTGGGGCTTAGGCTTCATGTAGGAGTCTTCCACTGCATCTTCAGTGATGCAAGGTTGCCTGGGCTTTAGGATCTTTAGTTTGCACTGGTAATTCGCTAAGTTTGGACTGTATCCTTAACTGTTTGTGGAGGTCTCTGAAAGCCCCAAAGATACTCTATCATAGGTATTGTTAGTGTGCATTATCACAGAATCACAGAAACATTCAGGTAGGAAAAGACCCTCAGGATCACCATGTCCAACCCAGAACCCTACTCTACAAGGGTCACCCCTAAACCACAGCCCCAAGCACCACATCCAAAACACCTTGAAACACCTCCAGGGCTGGTGACTCTCTGGGAAGCACATTCCAATCCCTGATCACTCTTGCTGGGGAAAAATGTTTCCTACTGTCCAGTGTAAACCTCCCCAGTGGCAGCTTGAGGCCCTTCCCTCTTGTTCTGTCACTAATGACCTGTGAGAAGAGACCGGCAGCAGCCTCTCCACAACCTCCTTTCAGGTAGTTGTAGACAACAATGAGGTCTCCCCTCAGCCTCCCCTTTTCCAAACTAACCATCCCCAGCTCCTGCAGTTGCTCTTCACAAGATTTATTCTCCACGCCCTTCCCAGCTTCCTTGCCCTCCTCTGCCCTGGCTCCAGCACCTCCACATCTCTCTTGGATTGAGGTGCCCAAAACAGAACACAGCACTTGAGGTGTGGCCTCCCCAGAGCTGAGTCCCAGGGGACAATCCCCTCCCAGCTCCTGCTGGACACAGCATTGCTGATCCCAGCCAGGATGCCTTTGGCTCTCTTGACCAGCTGGGCACTGCTGGCTTCTCTTCAGCTTCTTGCCCAGGTCCCTTTCTGCAGCAGCTTTCCAGCCACACTGCCCCAACCCCTGTATTGCTTGGGGTTGTTGTGCCCCAAGGGCAGGACCTGGCATTTGGCCTTGTTGAAGCTCCTCCTGTTAGCGTTGGCCATTGATCCAATCTACCCAAGTCCCTCTGTAGAGCCTCCCTAACCTATTATGGGATAAAGCCTGTTCCCTGTGCAGACACTGCTGCGTTTGCAATGTTCTGTGGGACTAGTTCTGGAGAAAAGTAGGAATAAAACCACCCCCCACAAGGCTCAGAACCATGGCATGACGCACTGCAATTTAATGCCGTGGTAAACCTACAGCTTCGTTTCATAATGTCATAGTTGAAAGCTGTTTGGCATATGGCCTCCTAATCCATGGGCAGAAGAGTGAGAATTCCTCCATAGCTCTTCTCAGGTTAGGCAGAATGAGTTTTAGGCACAGCTGATCAGTGAAGGCAGAATAAATGCAGAGTCATAGAAAGATTTATCTCCAAGCATGCTTTTGAACTCAGCAAACATTCTTGCATTTAACAGAAACAAATGTATTCAGCTTTGGAAACATGGGCTGGAAATTCTTCTCAGCCTGACTTTAAGTGACACTGAGCTAATGAAAGGTGGAAGAGAACTTCTGTAATGGGAGCAGAAAGCTAATCTAAACTTGTCTAAGGGATGACACTACGTGCTGATTTCTGCATCGCTGAGCATGAGTTTCAGACTGCTCCAAAGCCAAACTGAATCATTGCTAATCTTTGAGGAATTCCTTTCTAAAAATATATTTCCAAGCTTTTTTTTTATTTTTTTCTCACAGCTCTAGGAGAGCATCTGTGGCAATACTGGAACACAGGCTCTGAAGTTGTCTTTTGCTTAACTACTGAGCACTGCAGAATGGTCACTGATGTGTCTTGCGTATTTTGGGGGAAAGGTGACCTCTATCCTAAATTTATTCAGGGTTTTTTTGTGTGTGTGTTTTTGGTTCTTTTTTTCCTCTTTTTTTCCCCAGCACAAAGATGGGATACGATAATATTCCAGGCAACCAGCAACAGAATGAGGGGGGACAGTCTCAAGTTGTGCCAAGGGAGATTCAGGCTGAATGTTAGGAAGAAGATCTTCACAGAGAGAAAGATTTGCCATTGGAATGTGCTGCCCAGGGTGGTGGTGGAGTCACCATCCCTGAAGATCTTCAAGGAAAGCCTGGATGAGGCACTTAGTGCCATGGCCTAGTGGATTGGATAGGGCTGGGTGGTAGGCTGGACTGGATGATCTTGGAGGTTTCTTCCAACCTGGTTGATTCTCTGATTCTATGATCTTCAGATTGTCTCAGCAGTTGTAATTTGACAGTGTGGTGGGTTGAAATGAACCCCCAATCAAAGTTGTCAGACCAGCTCAGTTGGAAAGCCAATGCAGCTCTATTTACAAACAGAACTACAATGTACAAATATGAAAAGCAATGGCTATGGACAAAATAGACAATATTTACAGGTATTTACAAACCCCCAACTGCACAAAACCAGGGGATTACCAACAGCTTCCCTCTCTCTGCTCCCTTCCCCTGCCTTGTACAAGGGAAAGGGAGAGAAAAGCAGAGAGTAGCTTGTTAGTACTTAGCCACAACAAGAATGCAGCCAAGGTCAGAAACAGCCAAGCAGAAGCACCCAGCTGGTATCTGCTAGAGCAAAGAAGCCAAAAAGAGAGAAAGTTTGTACAAGTAACCTTATGTTAGTTATCAGACCAATGGGATTAGTTAGACCTTATCATCGTTTTTCTTTTGCATCTGATGGTAATTCATTTTCATTCTACCTCATTCTGCTCAACTCTGTGGAAGATTTTGTAGCCATTGGCCTAAAACTGCCACAGGCAGCAATCCATATTCTGAGCAAGTTACAGACCAGAGCTATTTGTTACCCTGTGGACTTTGGGGCAAGTCTTCTTACATTCTTCTGCCCTTCCTGTGGCATCCAACTAGAAAGCAATTAATTACTAGGCCATCATTTGTCCCTTGGCATTGTGAAGGCAACAAACCACTTTTATCCAAGGCAATTGTATGTGCAAAGGCAGAAATAGAGGCAGGAGCAACTGAAATAATACAGATTCTTTGCTCCCACCTAGAACTGGTCTCACACCTGTCTCTTTTCTTGGTACAAGAGCAAATTCTGTTGCTTGTTTGGGATGCTATCTAGTAGAAGCAGAGAAAAAAAGTTGGGAATAAACCAACTTGATTTCCATGCACAACTGTTCAGCTGGTAAAACGATTGCACATTCTCCTTGTTACCAAAGGCAAAATGAATAGTAACAAGTGGCTGGGACTGGGTGGGATTTACACAAGATTTCCAAAAAGCTCCAGCAGTGGAACTATTGATTCTGGAGTGTGAGCAATTACTAAAAGTGCCTGGCTTTTGGAGACCTGGAAGCTGTCTAGTTGAACACTAAGCTTTCAAAAGTGTTGCAGGTAACTGTGTCAGAGTAAGCCTGGTGTCTGTGCTGGGGAAAAAAGTAGAAGCTGCCAAAGAGTAGAATTTGAGGCCACACTAGTGTGTATAATATACTGAGAAAAGTGACATTTGTAAAGAGAAATGATATCCCAGAGCCTAGAGAAGAATCATAAATAGGTGGGAAAAGCAGCTGGTATTGCCCTTTATGAATATCTAGAAGCCATGTGAGAAGATGTATCACCTTTCTTCAAGAAGTTAAGTGTTATAAGTTGTTATATGAGAGAGTTCTCAGAAGGCTAATCATTGCTGCAGACATATGAGTGACCCTGAGGATGGTCTCTGGGTGCCCAGCAGAGCCCTTCAGCCCTGCCTCAACGGGCCTCATGTCCTCACACTGCTTGTGTAACCTCACACTCCTCCTAAGTCATGTCCCATATACCCTTGTGATCCTTCTTCATAGAGCTGCTGGCAGGATATGAAACGGCTGTCATCATTTAAAATCATTAATGTGCTGAGTAATGATAAGCAGGGTGTCAGGAAGAGCTTGCCTAGTGCTAAGGGCTCTGATGCTCTTTTGTAAAGTATCTTCTACATCTGTGTTGTGGTTTAATGAGCAGAGAGTTTGCTCTATTGCTCCAAAAGGGGCAGAAGAAGAACACTCTCCAAAGGATTGGATAGTGATGGAAAGTTTGCGTGGAAAGGCTATCCACAAACCTACAAAGCTACAGTTACATAGTGGTGAGTGCAGCAAAGCATATGAAATACACAAGGAATCCACAGTCTATGCTTAACACACAAGCTTATTAAGCTGGAGCTTTACACAAAACTCCCTTTACACCAGGCCAGCCACTTCAGACCAAAACCTTAGTGCTCTTCCTTCCCCCACCTGGGGTTTACCATAAGCCCCAGCCCCAGGCCTCTTTCTTCCTCCTCACATTGCTAGGCTGGTTCAGGTTGGCCAGATCTGAACTGCCCCTCCTTGTTTCTCTCTCCTGAGGCCCATCAGGGCTGCACTAACTCCCCATGTCTAGGCCTTAATTGCACAATAAAAAGAAGTGTCTCCCATGGGAGAAGAGAGGAAAGAAAGGGAGAAAGAAATTGATTTCTCAGCCAGCTTTATAGGGATGCAGGATTTATGAGAAGAAATGCATTATTTCCTGTGTCCACCCACTGGACACTGGAGGTCTCAAATCTGTGGTTCTTTCTAAAGGCACCCAGCCTAAGCTGCCACAGTCTGAAACATCAACATGATGCTTTGCTATTCAAAGTCAGCGGTAAAGAGTGGAGAAGTGACTTCCTGACAGAGTCATGATTGCTGTTCTCTATTGCACTCCTGTTCTTCATGTCTAGGCAGCTGCAGAGCTGCACAGGTCACTGGGCTGACCTCAGGGGCTTGCTCTTCACCTGGCAACTCAGCGCTACCTGGCCAGTCAACCAATTTGAAACTGCTCTCTGAGACATCTGAATCCAGCTCCCTCAAGCCCTTCTGGCTATGAAAATATCTGGGAGGAAGGCTGTAGGGACAGTGGCATTTGTGATATGTGCTGTGATTCTCTGGTTTTTAAAACAGACAAAACAAATTCTATTGCTCTTTCCTTCCATGTGTAACAGGGAAGACCTTTCACCAACTCTTTTAGCTCCCTGTGACCGGTTGATGCTATGCCTTTAAGAAAGAGACAGTTGCTGAACACTTTGGCTGAATGTTTTTGATATTTGAACAAAAACAAGATAGTCTAAACTAATTTCATTGGTGGCTTGGAAGGTTCAGTTTTGAGTTTGGGTTCTGTTGGTTCAGTCTGTGTCTGGTCTGGGTTCAGGCTGGGTGCAGTCTGTGCTTCTCTGTCCTGTGGGCTGGACAGCTTCTTCTCTTTTCTGAAGCAGGAACGGCCTTGAGTTAACAGCTAACCAGATCAGAAAGCTAATTCTTGCATGTGCTTCTTAGCTAACAGAATTTTTCTTCCTTAATTGCCTTTCTCTCTCTCTAACCCCTTTTGGGAAAAAAGGGGAGGTGGGGAGGGAGAGAGGGGGGTTCAGGGAACCCCCTGGCCGGCTGGAGGGAAAAGGTTTTTTTTTTCTGCATTGTGTTCATTGTTGTTTTCCTGTATATGTAATATTGTATATTTGTGTACATATTCATTGCATTCCATTTGTGCCTGTAAATATAGCTTTCATCTGCTTTTCCGACTGAGCTAGCTGTGGTTTCTTTCCCTGTGTGTGGGGAGGGAACTTTCTCACCCCACCACACTCCCTTACTCTTCTTCCCAGCTAATGCTATTTGAGGAAATGCTGGGGTGCTCTGTGACAGCAGTTCAGCAAGGCCTGGAGTTTTGAAGAGAGCAGCCTGGATGTGATAGCCTGAGAATGGCAGGGCTGCTGCAGCTCCATGCCCTCAGGTCCAGCTGGTGCCAAGGCTGCAGATGCATTCCCAGCAGGCACATGCCACCATTGTCTTGGTGCTGCTTTGTGGGCATGCAGACAAGTTTTAATCACAAATCCTAACACAGGTGGCTCAGATGCTGCCTGCATGCTAGCTGGGCTGCCTCTGTAGAAACAGTGTGGCATCTGCAATAGGAGGGGGAAGAAAGACCTTGAGGCATACACCCAGGTCTCTTGTGATGTTTTGGGATTCATTCCTGTGCCTGTCCTGCTCCAGGAATTTGCTGGTGTCAGCTGTTCCAGCTGTGGGATCAGCTCTTCCGTCAATCCCACTCTGTACAGCCTACCACATCATACCCTGAAGAAGTTCAGCAGAAGTCAGACAGGCAGTCATGGCTGAACCAGACCAAAGGCTTATTTTCTTCTTTCTGTAAAAGCATTTGGAGGACTGAGATGTTCCCTTACTGCTTTTGCTTCCCTTCAGGTGTAGCTGAGGCAGGATGGTTGTGAGTGAATAGTTGTAGCTGTTTAATGCTTGTTGTTGGAAGTGTTTGCCCAGACCAGAGAGAGTTTTTTCCTTATTGCTGTTGTGCTTTAAGACTTGGCTGCAAGGCACTGCTTTGTGATGGGCATAGTCTGGCACTGCAAGGGTCTCCTTGGCAGGTACTAGGCAGTGTTCCTCTCCAGACTGCCTCTGGTGTGTGGAAGGCAGAACTGGGATGATAGGGGGCAGAGGCTTGGTAGTGCTGCTTTGTGAACACAGAGCATGAGCAAGTGTGGGGCAAGGGGATGAGAGCAGGGCTGCTAACACACAGCTGTGGCATGATCACATGGATGTGGGACACATACAGATGAGGTAAGTCTCAGATGTGCTTAGAGGGGAAGCACAAAGAGTCAAGCTTGATGTTTTACTGGTGTTATCAATACGTTTGAGACCTCATCAGCATGTTGTTATGCCATTTGTGAATGTTGTGGTGCCAGATAGGGCTTGCTGACAGCTTTCATGGTTTTTTTTCTGGTGCTGGTGGTGTCACTCAATGGCCAAATATTGTCCAGAACCTGAAAGGAGCAGACCTGCTGCAGTCCTTCTGTTGGCATAGCTCACTGGCGTCTGTAGTGTTTGCAAGGTGTGGCAGGCTAGCAAAGAGAGGGAGAAGAAGCTATTGCCCAGCCTTGTCTTCAGGGTTTAACTCCTCACAGTCACCCTGTTAGACACAGCTGAAGTGTACATATGACCTGCAGCCAAAAGAGGTTTGCTGTGCCTGCCACAGCATTGCACAGCTCTGTGACCACACCAGCTCATGTCCATGGACAATGAGGTGTTGGCTGTCCCACAGGAATAGTCTTACATGCTCCTGCCTGTGGGCTTACAAACTCCCTCTGACAGCTGAGGGTAGGAACATGAGCCAGCATGTGCTCAGGTGGCCGAGGAGACCGACAGCATCCTGACCTGCACCAACAACAGTGTGATCAGGCTGCCCAAGGCAGGGGTAGAGTCACCATTGCTGGAGGGATTTAAGAGACGCAGAAGTGTGGTGGTTAGTGACATAGTGTAGTGGTGGACTTGGCAGTGCTAGGTTGGACTCAGTGATCTGAAGTGTCTAACAACTTAGATGATTCCATGATTCTAGAATTCTGTAAGTACAATGGCAGTAAGGTTGGTCTGAAACAGTGGTGTCTCAGGGCCAGAATGGTAGGTGCATTATGGGCTAGATCACTCAGAAGAAGACAAATGAAGAAACTACAAGCAGAAGCTTGCTGTGAGGAAAGCATCTACACTGTGTTGTTCATCATATCTCTGGACTTCTTCAAAACATAGCAGACAGCACCAGAGCCTCAGTGCCCAGCTGACACTGGTGTATGAAAGGAAGAGGATATGAGTCCTGAGCAGATAGGAGAGATAAGGAAGGAAGATTTTGGGTATAGTCCAAATCAAAATGAAGATAATTGAATTTCCTTAGTGCTTGAAAACTCTGACAAGTTGTCAGATTCATCATGCCAGTCAACAAAGGACTTGGACAGGCCTATGCTACACTGTGCTAGCCACTGAATAGTGCTGCTGGGTCTGTAAAGTGCAGTCAGTCCTTCTCCGGGATGAGTCTGTTCTCTGTGATTCCACAGAGACCATTTGGGCATTCTTACTGCACATCATTATTATTATTATTTCATTCCTGAAGAAGGCACAGCAGAAGTTCTTCAACAGGAGTGGTTGATTTGACTTCTCCAGTTTCCAGGGGGAATATGACACAATCATGAGACAACATCAGTGGCTGAATTCCTTTCAGGCTGGGCCCTAACTATTAGATTATGACAGAAAAAGTGACAGCAATACAATACAATACAAGACAATACAATAAATCCAGGTTGGAAGAGACCTTCAAGATCATCGTGTCCAACCTATCAACCAATCCAACCCACCTAAACAACTAGATCATGGCACCAAGGCACCCCATCAAGTCTCCTCCTGAATACCTCCAATGATGGTGACTCCACCACCTCCACGGGCAGACCATTCCAATGGGCAATCACTCTCTCTGTATAGAACTTCCTCCTAACATCCAGTCTAAACCTCCCCTGGTGCAGCCTGAGACTGTGTCCTCTAGTTCTGGTGTTGCCTGCCTGGGAAAAGAGACCAACCTCTGCCTGTCTACAACCTCCCTTCAGGTAGTTGTAGAGAGCAATAAGGTCACCCCTGAGTCTCCTCTTCTCCAGGCTAAGCAACCCCAGCTCCCTCAGCCTTTCCTCATAGGGCTTGTCTTCCAAACCCCTCACCAACTTTGTTGCCCTTCTCTGGACACGTTCCAGCAACTCAACCTCCTTCCTAAACTGAGGGGCCCAGAACTGGACACGGACTCAAGGTGTGGCCTAACCAGTGCAGTGTACAGGGGCAGAATGAGCTCCCTGCTCCTGCTGGCCACACTGTTCCTGATGCAGGCCAATTTCTCCTTGTATTCAAAGAGGTGACCATGGATTCTCTGATGTATGCTGATGTCTACAATGAATGAAAATCCACATTCTAGGTGAGGCAAAGGCAATGTGAGGCAAAGTCATCTGGATTGCCCAGGAGACTAAATAGAAGCTAAGTGTCTGCCTGACTGCTTTAGAAGGTCCAGGGGACTTCTGAGAACATAATACAGACAATGAATACCTGTAGCTGGTTGTGCTACTCTTGGAATGTTGGTTTGTGCATCACTTTCATGAGGAAAGTTAAAAGCAGACCTCAGTTTAGGCTTAAATGTCCTCTACATTCTAATGTCCTAAATGTTCAAAGTGGTTTGAAGGTTTAGGCTCAAAAAACCACAAACCTCTTGCAAATCAGAGATATGATTGAACAGAATAATCAATTATTGGATTGGGTCACCAGGAGATGCAATGAATTCTTATTCTCTGGGCAGAACCTTTGGTTTAAAATCTATTGCTTCATGTCCTGAAGCAGAATTTTTGCAGGTTAATTAGTTTCTGCTGCAAAGAGAGAATGAGTTAAGTAAATCTGAAATGGCATTCCATGGGCAGGATGAAGCAGGATGTCTGCTTTGATCACTTTATCGGCTTGAAACATTTGAAAATGCCCATAGCAAAAAATTTCAACTGAATGCACTTTAATAAGTAAGGGAAAATGTAAAGTTCTAAGAACTCAGGATAATAACTAAAATACAACAACGAACTTCAAATTGTTTCCATGGGAAAAGCTCTACGATTTTTATTGTCTAGGCATTGATTAGCTAGAGACTGCTGAAGGACTAGGCAGCAACTGCAAAATCAGAGTGACAGAACTTCACATTGTGTGCAGTCCTCTCACTTTGCACCACTGGAGGCATTCACTCTTCACCTTCTGCCTTCTTGCCTTGGAAATCGCGGCTCTTGGCGCGGAGCTTGTTGACCTGCGACTCTGCAATGTCAGCTCTCTCCTCGGCTTCCTCCAGCTCGTGCTGGATCTTGCGGAACTTGGAGAGGTTGACATTGGACAGCTCCTCCTGTGCGGGGGGGAGGAAGAGAGAGAGAAAGTAGGGTTTTAAATGCTTTAATATGTTCCTCCGCAACAGTGCACTGGGCCTGCCTTGGTGTTTTGCCATTACATAGTGAGAAATTAAAAACATAAATAATTTAAACCCAAAGCAAATTGTGATTTGTCGTTGATGCTGGTGAAGTGCGGAGTCCAAGGAATAGAATGAATCACAGAGTCACAGAATTTAGGGGATGGAATGGATCTCTAGAGATCAACTAGTCCAGTCCCCTGTTGTAGCAGGATCTCTGTGCCAATGCACTCTGGGCTGTTTGACTAATCAGGTAGTGATAGGACTAGGGGGAATGGAATGAAGCTGGAGGTGGGGAGATTCAGGCTGGACATGAGGAGAAGGTTCTTCATCATGAGAGTGGTGAAGCCCTGGAATGGGTTGTCCAGGAGGTGGTTGAGGCCCCATCCTGGAAGTGTTTAAGACCAGGCTGGATGGGGCTCTGGCCAGCCTGATGTAGTGTGGGGTGTCCCTGCCCATGGCAGGGGGGTTGGAACTAGCTGATCCTTGTGGTCCCTTCCAACCCTGACTGATACTATGATACTATGATAATTACATCTAATTGCAATTGTTTCCATTCAATATATCAATTTCCATTCATCATTATTTACGGCTATAAATAATGTATTAAATTTGTAAGTTTGGGTTTTTTTTACCCTGAGAAGTAGAAACATGGAATAAAGATGGTAAAAGGAAACAGAGATCTAACCCATGGTTCTAATCTGAGCCTTTGCTGCTGTTTGTGCTACAGTACTGCTCACAGAAACTGTATTTTACAGCCCTCTAGACCTGTGAGGCCTTCAGCCAGAACATCTCAGCTGTTCCTTCCAGAGTGTGCAAAGAGAAAAAACAAAAAAAGTTAAAGATTGAGCAGTTGTGCAGAGAAAAGCAGCAGCACAGAATTCCACCTCTACCTGGGTGGGGACTAACTGCACAGAGCTATACTTACAGCCTCCTCTGCTTGTCTCTTGTAGGATTTCACTTCGTTTGAAGCTTGTCCACCAGATCCTGAAGCCTGAGAACATTCTTCCTGTCTTCTTCAGAACTTAAAGAGAAGGACAAGAAAGTGAAGCACCTTTTTTACCCCTCCTTTTTGAATGCCCTTTATGTGAAACAGAAAGTAACTCTGCTTGTCAACTGCTGCTGTCCAGTAGGACAGAGCTGATAGCCCAGGCTTCCTAATGTGAGCAGAAGAGGATTTCTTCTGGTCTTCAGTCTCTCCTTTTTAACTTTGTGATTTAAGACAGAAAGAATTCCCTAAGGGCTACATTTGGCTTCCTGCAAGAAGGATCTGTCAGGCCAGGGGTGTCTCCTGCCTTACCTGGTAGGTCAGCTCCTTCACCCTCCTCTCGTACTTGCGCAAACCCTTCACGGCTTCAGCGCTGCGCTTCTGCTCAGCATCCACCTCCCCTTCCAGCTCTCGCACCTGCAAGGAGAAGCCCAACTTTGCAGCTTCCTCACACCTCTCCAAGGCATCTCCTCACTCACACACCAATCCCAGCCCTACGACGCACTCTGGCCTCCAGCTTCTGGATTTGCTTCTTGCCTCCTTTCAGGGCCAGCTGCTCAGCCTCATCCAGACGGTGCTGCAGGTCCTCACTGTCTGGTCCAGGTTCTTCTTCATCTCCAGGTGGGCACTGGTGTCCTGCTCCTTCTTCAGCTCTCTGCCATCATGGCTGCCTGAGCAGAGCAAAGGGTCAAAGCCATTTTGGTGCTGGAGACTTTGTGGCACAATTCATCCACAATCAGCACCAAAAGGAGTCCCCAACTCACATCAGTGATGGCCTTCTTGGCCTTCTCTTCAGCGTTTCTGGCTTCCTGGATTGTATCTTCCATTCACTCTGAATTTGGGCAATGTCTGTTTCCAGCTTCTTCTGGTGTTGATCAAGCTGGTGTTCTGCAGAGAAGCATCAGAGGTTTGTTTTTGCTAGCTCATTATTTCAAACCAAGGACATTCCAGCATTTTGAATCTTTTCAGACATCATTCTGTGAGAAGTCATTACTCCAGGTTTTTCTGCAAAATTTCTTGTCACTGCAGAACAAATGCCTTTGTTAATCCAACAATTAATTTATTCATTTGAAAAGGAGTACTAAGAATATGATCTGTGACATCTTATCCACCATGGCTGGCACAGGGAAGTAATAAAAATAGAGTGAGGAAAGACAGCAAAATGCCTCCTTTTCAGCATAATTAGGGAGAAGGAATCCAGTTATACTGACTGAAAAGAGGGGGGGAAACATCAGTAGAATGGATTCCTACTTTTAGCATTTGAAACCAGACATACTCCATAGGTTTCAACACTTGCCTGCTGGGTGACTGCTGTGACACATTGCTCATGTCAAACGTCTACTTGACATGGGCTACATCCTAGCCAAGCAGTTCATCCCCAGTTTCTTCTAGAGTGAAACAGCAGATTTTTTGCAAGTATATGAGGATCCCCTGGTGTGACATTTAAGCTGTGTAAGGAATGAACGTTGCTGTAGTCTCAGAGTTCATCCCCTGACTGCTAAGATGCAAAATAATTTGGCATGTATAACTAAAAAAAAAATATGGTGCCTGTGACTAAATGTCTGCCCTCTGGGGCAGATGCAGAGAATGTGGCAGTGTGGGTTCATCAAATACAACCAGAGGACACAGGCAATGTACACACTTTTTGAGCAAAGATCTTTCATTCCCCTCTTGTTATCATTATCTTAGCAGTATCATTGGAGTATCATATTAATGCTGCCCAGAAGGCCAATGGCAGCCTGGGCTGCACCAATAGAAGTGTAGCCAGCAGCTGGAGAGAGGGGATCCTGCCCTCTGCTCTGCTCTGCTGAGACTTCACCTGCAATGCTCTGTCCAGCTCTGGGGCTCTCTACATAAGAAGGACATGGAGCTGGTCAAAGATGACCAGAGGGCTGGAGCAGCTCTCCTACAAGGACAGGCTGAGGGAACTGGGGCTGTTTGGCTGGAGATGAGGAGTCTCCAGGGAGACCTTATAGCTATATATCAATATCTGAAGGGGGCCTACAGGAAGGCTGGGAGGGACTATTAGCAAGGCCTGTGGTGATAGGAGGGGGACAATGGTTTGGAAGTGGGGCAGGGTAGACTTAGGCTGAACATTAGGAAGAATTCTTTACTGTGAAGATGCTGAGACACGGAAGGGTTGTCCCTTCCAAACTGATGCATTCTGTGTGGTTCTGTGTGTGATTGTGGTGAGTATTTCAGAAACACTAACTCTTCTCTTCAAAGTTGAGCCTCCAGTGGTGACTGGAATAAAGCTTACAAGTGTTGTCCTGTTACCAAGACTGTGACTTCTCACCAACTACACTCACCTGGCTGTGGAGGAGCTGCACACGCTCATGCATCCATCAGTTCCTGCTCAGCTACCTTTTCTAATCTTTCAGTTTGCTCCAGGGCTGCTCGTAGCTCCTCAATTTAGCCTGCAGCAGGTTTGCTCTGCGCTCCACCATGGCCACCTGCTCCTTCAGGTCCTCTTGTGTTCTGACAGCATCATCCAGGTGTATCTGAGTATCCTACAGAGCCATTGAAAGAAAGTGTAAGATGATTCAGAAGTGTTTGGCACTGAAAATACCAGCTAAGACGTTTATCAGTCAACAACTTATGTTCAGTGGACCTTCAGCACTCCTGAGTGTTCCTCAGGTTCTTCTGTGCCTCTGCAGCATGGCGGTTGGCATGGCTCAGCTGGATCTCTATTTCATTCAGGTCTCCTTCCATCTTCTTCTTCAGCCTCAGGGCTTCATTCCTGCTTCTGATCTGCAGCATCCAGGGTGTGCTCTGCATGGACTCCACCACTCGAAGATGGCTTCTCTTCAGCTGGTCGATCTCCTCCTTCTCTGCTATCTTCCTGTCACCTCAGCCTTCACCTGGTTGAGCTCAAGCTGGAGGCGCAGGATCTTCCCCTCTTCATGTTCAGGGAGGCCGGGCAAGAATAAATTGGAATACTTAAGTAAGAATTATGAACCTGAAGCTCTGAGTAGAAAGGAAAGTCAGGTTTAGATAGTGTCTCTACACTTTTATAGAAATACACTTCCTCTTCTGTCTGGGAATGACTTCACAGTGCTTATAATGAGATACAAGAGATGTAAACCAGCAATAAATAATCCTTCTGTACCTCAGCTTCCTCCAGAGCAGCCTGGATTTCAGATTTCTCCTGCTCAACCTGCTTCTTGGCCTTCTCCAGCTCATGAATTGCCTTTCCTCCTCGGCAATCTGCTCCGTCAGGTCAGAAATCTCCTCTGTGGGAGCAAAGACCAATGGCAGGGGCAGCACAGAGCAGCATGGCAAGGCCCTGCCACACCAACTGACAGGCACCTTTGTCACCTGCAGGCACAGAGCCATGTGGAGCAGTGGGGGGGGTGGATGGCAAGGAAGAACATCCAGGAGCAGAGGGCAGGCACTTACGCTGCAAGTTCTTGTTCTCCCGCTTGAGCGTTTCCAGGTGGTCCAGGACTCCTCATAGGCATTCTTCATCTTGAACAGCTCCGTGCTGAGCGAGCGAGACTCCTTCTGGGAGGCTTCCAGCTCAGCCTGCGTTTCTTCATACTTCTGCTTCAATTCTGCCAGGATCTGAAGAGAAATGGGATGTGAGTATGGACCTGCTGGTCAGGAGAACATGCTCTGCCTGGACCCCAGGGCTGGAGCCAAAAGACCTTGTCAAAGTTCCTCTGCTTCTTGTCCAGAGCTGCACAGGCAGCATTTGATCTCTCACATCAATCATCAGGTCCTCCACTTCATTCTGCAGCCTCTGCTTTGTCTTTCCAGAGAGGCACATTTGGCATTGACAGCTTCAACATGTTCCTCTGCATCCTGCAGGCGCTGTGCCAGCTTCTTCCTGGGGGGCATAAGCACAGCTCAGAGTCAGCCCGAGGAATCACTGTGGTTTTCACCAGAGCAACCTTAACTGTTTTGAAGTCTGCAGTCACATACAGTGAAGGCTTTAACTTATCCTGTCCTCAGCATTTGCCTTTACTAAGCCACTCTACTTTGTACAGGATAAAGATTCCCCATCTCTGTTACCCTTCCTCAGTCAAATCCATGACTTATTCCCATAGTCTCTGACTGTGTCTCTTTCAACATTGCCTGTGAGTCTCCCTTGGCTTCCTCACACCCTGACACCACTACTTGGCCTCCTCCAGCTCCTCGTGCGCTGAATGGCGTCCGCTCGTATTTGGTTCTCCACTGAGCCACTTCACTGTTGGCCTTGGACAGGGCTCGCTGCAGCTCCCCCTTGGCCTCCTGCTCCTCATATTGTTCCCGCAGCAAGTCACAGTCGTGGCGAGCAGACTGCAGGGCGTGGGCCAGGGCGTTCTTGGCCTGAGGGGAAATAGTAGAGAGGGAATGGAGATACCCTGAGAAAAGTCCTGAGTGGAATGCTGACAGACATGGATCATTCTTCTCTGAGAAGGATGGCAAATCCTGAATGGGAAAGGAAGGAAGAGGCAGGAAGCAGCAGAAGTAGACACAGACAGACTGCATGTAAGGGTCACCAAAGGCAGTGTGGGAAGACCTGTGCTGCATTGCCCGCGTGGTTCATTTTAGTCTCTCTCATCTTGGCTCTGTAATTTCACTTGTTTCTGGAGCTCCTCCTTGACAGGAGGAATCCAATGGACACTATGAAATTTGGAAAGCCTTCTCACCTTGATCTCTTCTCCAGGTGCCTCTTGAGTTCCTCAATCTGCTGGGTGAATGCCTGCTTGCCTCTTGACAGCTGAGAAATCAGAGTATCTTTCTCCTCCACCTGGCGTGAATATTCACCTGGGAGAGTTCAGATGAGTAAACGAATCTTTTAATGACTTATTTAAAGTGTTAATCTGATAATTAAAATGCACATAAACCTTTTTTTGCTTTCCTGGAATCCTAGTCACTGAGACCTATCCACATTTCTAAGTATGCAAACAATTGATCTTACATGCAAGATGTGAGATACATGATGCCCCCTTCTCCAACATCTGAATAGCGTGACTGTAAGTTTGCACTAAATCCAGTGGTCACTTTAAGCCTCAAGCTTACAGAACAAGTGTTACATCATGTATGCAACAGGTGTATCACTGATCTCTGCTTAGTGTCTCCTGGGAAGCAGAAGAGTGGAGTCTAGGTCATAGGATGTATAATCTCTTCTTTGAATCATACAACAGTGTGGGTTGCAAGGGACCTTAGAAGATCATCTTGTCCCACTTGTCATGGGAATGGCTCCTAGATGAGATTGCTACTCCATCCAGTTGTGTCTTTGAAAGCTCCAGTGGTGGAGACTATCACTCTCCTGGAGAAGTTATTGCCATGACTGGTTGTTCAGCCTCTTAACATGGTTACTGACCCTGCTCCAGGCTGTCAAATCTGTCTCATACTGAGGAGCTACCACTGCCACAGCACATTCTGGCTCATATTCAGCTTTAGTTTCCAGCAAGACCCCAGGCCATTTTGACATTTCATTTTAAAGCCTGGGTAGGCAGTGCTCCCTTAAAAAACAGAAATGTCTTACCGGATTCTGTTTGCAGCCGAGCTCTCTGAGTACTGAGATCATTAATTGTGCGCTGCTGTTCCTCCTCCTTTTGCCTTAATCTCACTCAGCTGATCTTCTAGGGAGCGACATATCTTCTCCAGGTTTGCCTGTGTGCAGGGAGAAGGAAAATGATTGAGAGTTTAAAATGTATTACTGAGAACCTGAAGTCTTAGAAATGGCAGATAAGAAGCCATTAACTTAGAAGTAAGAACAAAGGTGTATCATCTGCTAAATCGTCCTCTGAAGGGTGTATCCCCAGTTCCAACACCTTTATCATTTATCAATGTGCTCCACATTTTCAATGGCAAGAAGAATGATGGGACACTGATATGAGGAATTAATGTAAATTTCTGTTGGGCTCTTAGTGGTTTGTCATAGTATTAATTGAAAGAAGATAATTCAAACAGAAATAAAAGGGTAGAGAACGGGAGAAGTAATTTACAATTTCGAAGAAACTAAGGACTGATCAGTGTCTTTCATTTTACCACCACAATATTCTGAACCAAGCAATGAGACCATACAGTCCTTTAGATTAAGTGTGCTTCAGGTGACACATTTTAGTTATCATCTGAAGATGAAATATCTTATTATGCCAATGCCAAAATAAAGTAAATTAATTGTAAATTTCAACTATTTATTTAAAGTAAGAGTAACTCAATCTCTGTGTTAAAATGAGTAGTTCATTAAGTTCAAATTACCATGAAGTAGTACCTTGGCTTTGGTGACAGACTCCATGTTACTGGCCAAGTCATCAACTTCCATCTTCAGCTCACTCTTCTCCTTCTCCAGCTTGGCTTCACCTCTGCAGGCTGTCGATCTGCTCCCCAAGCTCGGCGGGCTGTCCGCGTGTTCTTCCGCAGGGCGGCAGCCGTGGCCTCGTGCTGCAGCGTGGCCTCCTCCAGGTCACGAGCATCTTCTGGAACTCTGCCTCACGCTTCTTGTTCATCTCAATCTGAGCTGCTGTAGCCCTCCTGCCTCTTCCAGGCGCTCACTGATCTCCTCCAGCTCGCGGGAGAGGTCAGCTCGATGCTTCTCTGCTTTTGCCCGAGAGGCTCGCTCAGCCTCAATTTCTCCTCCAGCTCCTCAATGCGAGCTGGGGAACACGGAGAGACCCTTCACACCCATGGCCTTCTCCTGCCTGACCTGAGTCTAGGTGGAAGAGGGGAAGCAACACAGACTTGCCTGCAGCTCCTTGATCTTCTTCTGCAGTTGCATGCCCAGGGCTTGCTCATCCTCGATCTTGCCTGGATCTGGCTGATCTCAAAGTCTTCCTTTGGGCAAAGCAAACCATGTTAGAGCTCAAAGAAAAGAGACAAGTTCAGCAGCACAGTGCTCAGCTGCCCCACAGCCTCACTTACTTCTTCAGTTTCTCATCCAGCTGCTGCTTATCGTTTTCCAGATCCATGATGGAATCCTGTTCATCTTAAGGTCTCCTTCCAGTTTCTCTTGGCTCTCTCCAGGTCCATGCGCAGTTTCTTCTCTTGCTCCAGGGACCCCTCCAGCTAAGACAAGAAGGCCATCAGTGCTCTGCCACACAGCTCCAACTCCACACCTGTCCTCTTCTGCTCTTTGCCTGTGTGCTTACATCGTCACTTGCTGCTCCAGCTTGGTTTAGCTTTGGTCAGAGTGTTGACTTTGTCCTCCTCTGCCTGCAGGTCATCCAGTGTCTGCTGATGAGCCTCTTGGAGAGCTTTCTTCTCTTTTGTCAGCTTGGCAATGGTCTCGTCCAGGCCTGCCATCTCCTCTGTCAGGTTTTTCACCTTTGAGAAGAAGGGAGAGGTGTAAATAAAGGAAGGCAGTACAGAAGTCCTGGAAGAGCACAGTGCTCTTTGCCGAGTTGTGAGTGACCCCTCCTGCCTCATACCTTGTTCTCAGTGGCATGCTTTTCTTCTCCACCTTGGCCAGTGTTAACTCCAGGCATCAATATCTTTTTTCAGCTCTGAGCATTCATCCTCCAGTTTCCTCTTCTTGGCTGTCAGCTCAGCATTGAGTTCTTCTTCGTCTTCTGCTCTCTCTGTCACCTCCTTAATTTTGGCTTCCAGCTGGATTTTGGTTTTGATGAGCTGGTCACACCTCTCCTCAGCATCAGCCAAAGCATCAGCTTCCTAGATGTGAATCATTGAATAAAATAATTTTTAAAGAATTACTTTTCTTATTTCAAACAAGTGATTGCTATTTTTCAAAACAGCTTTGCACTATCCTTCTTCTTTAACTTCAGTACTCCATCTCTCTATTTGCCTTGGGCTGCCTCCAGCTGAAAATACAGGCTCTGAGCATGTTTTTAAAGAGCTTATTAACTGCTCATGCAACTCCAACAGTAATTTGAAGTCAGAGCCTCAAATCAGGTATTGCCCTTGTATCTTAGAATAATTTTATTTATATTGCATTTGATTGGCCTGGAAGCTGGCATTGTAGTGCTACTGAGAGAACCATGCAGGCAGACTTTTAAGTATGTAATGTTTGAAACTGGAATGCTAAAATCTCAATATCCAGCTGAGAAAATCTTATTGCAACTGTCCCAAATTTATTTACTGAGTAGGAATTTAGTATTTAGTTTTGGCAAAATTCTGTGATAAGATCACAATCTCCAAGGCAGCATCAGACATGTTTGTAGTCTTTGTGGTCAAGAATTGTTTGGAAGGGAAGTCAACCAGGGCAGTCTCAATTCCTTGAGCTGGCCTGCATTCTAAGGTGCAAGTTACTAAGAAGTAATCTATATTTTCTACATATTGCTTGTTCTTTTTGTCTTTGCTCTACTGAGGAGCAGCATCCAGTTTTGGGATCCCCAGTTGAGGAGGGGCAAGGATCTGCTGGAGAGTCCAACAGAGGGTACTAGAATGTGAAGGGACTGGAGCACTGCCTGGTGAGGAAAGGCTAAGAGACCTGGGGTGTGCAGTCTGGAGAGGAGAAGACTAAAAGGGATCTGATCAATGTCTATCAATATCTGAGGAATGGGGTCAGGCAGGAAGTAACAGGGACAGCCTCTGCTCACTCGTGCCCTGGGTTAGCACAAGGGCAATGGATGGAAACTATAGCACAGAGACTCTACCTCAACATGAGGAAGAACTTCCTTACTGTGAGGGTCACAGAGCACTGGAACAGGCTCCCCAGAGAGGTTGTGGAGTCTCCTTCTCTAGAGACTTCCAAGCCTTGTCTAGATGTGTTCCTGTGTGACCTGCACTGGATTCCGTGGTCCTGCTCTGGCAGGGAAGTTGGACTGGAAGCTCTCCAGAGGTCCCTTCCAACCCCTAACATCCTGGGATCCTATGAACACCATCCAGGAAGAAAACTTTTTATGGCTCAGTAAGAAAGCTAGCCTGGAGTTTGCCTCCCTCATGTAGATTTCAACGTCTCTCAGGATATCACAGTGCAGGCCATTCAGCCAAAAACAGGTACACTGGTGGATAACTTGCATCATACTCTCAGCAAATGAATGTCTTATTGGCGAAGATAAAGAAAACCTGAGGCTGCTGGCTGAGATGCAGACTACTGTCCTTTAGACATCAAAATGGTGTCACATTAATTCTGATCATTAGTGGTAAGAAAATTTTAAGAGGATTATTGTTGTTACTTTTTTTTATTTCTAGGGGAAAAGAGGAGGACTTCACTTCCAGTTTCATCAGTGTTTGTCCTGAGGAAGAGAGAGGAGAGAGAAATGCCTGACGTTCTCAGCCCCTCTACTCAACCTGAATCCATTTGAGTCTCCAAATCTCAACTTCATTCACCAGATGATATCAAATTTTTGTAACAAATACATTTTTACAAAGAGATGAAAACTGCTGCTGGAAGTTGCCCTTTGTGATTTGAAAGGGTCTTGCTGCAAATGGTAGTATTTAGGAACCAGAAACTGGTTACTTCTCTCTTGATTTAGAAGTGCAATAATCATCACAATTTAGTACTATTTGAGACTTCGGCTTAAATCTTCTTTGTGGTTTTCCTTCCTGTTTCATAAAGGATGTGTATATTTTTAAAGTAATTACTATTTGGGGGTAATGTGTTATATAATAATGTGTTTGGGGGTAATATGTTTATAGGTTGGAAGCAATGATCTTGAAGGTCTCTTCCAACCTGTTTATTGTATTGTATTGTATTATTGTCTGTTCCTTAACCTTTTGCACAGGACATTACAAAATGTTAGCAATACTCACAGCCTGCACTTGCAGCTGCAGATCATTTTTCTCCTGCAGCAAGGCCACCATTTTCTCCTCCAGCTCCTTCCTCTTGGCCTCAGACTTGGAAAGCTCTTCCTTGGTTTCTCAAACTCCTCCTCATGTTGGCCATCTCCTTCTCAGACTCTGCACTCTTCAGCAAGGGCTTGATCTTGAAGAAGAGCTTCATCCAGGGCCAGTGCTTGACGTTCATGAAGGCCCTAACGTTGTACTGGATGCAGAAGATGGACTCCCTGCAGGGTAATAAAAGAGATGCTACGTATTTTTAAATTGATAGGATGTATTTAGCTGCATACCTTCATATGAATAGCATGAGGCTCTACATATAATATTGTATAGCGCTAGTCTGGTCCTCTGTGTTATAAACACTCTATCGACAGTTTTGATGTCCCGATGTTTGGTTCCATTCATGGTAAAAGAAAAGAACACTCCAGAAGGTGAAATGAATTAATGCCTTTGGAACCTCATGAGGATTGGCCTAGCAGGCAAAATAATTACCTACCTCCTCTCCATCATTTTCTTGAACTCCACTTCATCAGGTAACCTCTGCACATGGCCTGTGTGCGGGTGATGAGCTGTGCCAGCTTCTCATCCCTCATCTCCTCCAGGAGCCCCAGCAGCCCAGCTTTGAAGAACACCTTGAGAAAGAGAACATTGCACACCTGACTGCCAGGCAGAGCACAGCACAGGCACACAGAGAGTGAGTCAAGGAGGGTTTGTACCTTGGTGTGGCCAAATTTGTACTGGGTGTGGTCCACATCGATTGACCCAAGAAGCTTCTCAGAAGCCTTCTTGCTGTCAATGAACTGTCCCTCTGGGATGGCACTGGCGTTCAGCACCTTGTACCTGTGGGAGGAAGTGGAATATGAAGGTCAGATTCCTGAAAACTTCATCAAACTCCTCCTAACTACTACCATTGCTAAGATTCTCTGAAGGTGGATGAAGAGTGAAGAGAAGTGAATGAGCCTGAACTCTGTTCTGTTGTTTCAGAAATCACATTTCATGGGGAAATGTGGTTTTAGGAAAAACTTGCACTTTCCTTAGGCCCCGAACTCTTAACACAGAGTGAGTACTTTCCATGTGCAAGTGCTGATGCATCTCACATACCCTGTAATCTAATGCCTTGTTTCCAAATAAGAACTTTACATGCAAGAACAAAATACATGGAGAGGAGAAGTAATTCTTCACCCCCAGTCGCGGCAGAACATACTGAGTAGTTTCCAGTTCACACAAAACTAGCAACAAGATCTTTTTGTTTCATTTGTTTTTCTCAACTGTTAGTCTAGGTTCTTCATTCACATTTCTCTGCTGATGGCTTCAAGTCATCTTACTTTGCCACCCAGAATTAATCAAGTCTAGGCTAGTCAACTGTATTTCTGGATAGTTACTTTAAAAAGCTTTATCTCATACAGGAATATGAATCAAGGGCAGAAATGAATAATTGCCCCTTGAAAATGTGTGTTATTCTGGTCAGCAACAGGAAGAAATTGTGTGACTACCTCGGGCAACTGATCTTAGCATGTCTAAAGGTAAGTACAGTGAATCCCTCCCACAGCTCCCACAGTAGTTAGAAAGCAGGAAATGCAAATTATTCAGCATTGATGGATGTTATGGAAGATGGATGACACAGAATCTGACCTCTGTTTGAAGTCAGCATAGAGGATTCTGCTGGGGAATCCCTTCCTGCAGATGCGGATCCCTCCAGCACGCCGTTACAGCGCAGCTGGTGCAGCACCAGCTCGTGCTCCATGGCACCTAAGAGATTACTTAATGAGTTGCTACTTCACTGTACTGCACAGAGGAGAACAGGTTTACCACACCTTTGAATCTGCAAAACTTACCAGGTGTTTTTGTTTCATTAGGAATAAGGCATCGCACAAAGTGGGGATGTGTGCTCCGCAGGTTGCTCATCAGCTTGTTTAAATTTTCCTTAAGAGCAAAAGCAAAGACTTGGGTTTCAAAATGTCACTTAGACAACCTCAGTGTTAGATGGAATAAAACCACTGCAATAAGTCCATCATCAGTTGGTTGGGTTTTTTACAGAACTTTTGGGCAGTTATGGAAGAATACTTCCAAGGATTCAAAGTGAAACCTTCTTTGCTAAGAGGCACGTGCTTTAGCCTTTCCCCACATCAGGATTTGTGTATTAGATCAATCTAAACTGAACTGAATTTGCTATATAGTTCTCCAGTAAAATTTGTAGTGATTATTTGACAGTACCCGGAAGAGAGCTGAGACAGTCTGGAAAGAGGAACCCTTCTTCTTGGCACCCTTTTTGCCACCACCACCGCTCTCTAAACAATAATTGAACCAAACAAAGCAAGCAACAACAACAGCAAAACAAACAAACAAAACACAAGAAAGGAATAAACAATAGAAGCACATGGTTAGAATCTGAACAATTTTGTGTGTTCATCCTAACAAAGAGAAAGGTAATAACATGGTCAGAATTGTTTTAAACAGTGTTTAAAGCTATATAAGACCTGAGTTTTTCAGATGATAGCAGAATGGCTTCCAGCTGAAATTAAGAAAATGCAAACAAGAAATAAAACTGTGATATAGTAAATGCTGTGGTTTAAAGCTGGATGCTTTAAGAACCACAGAGTTGAGGACCTCCAGACGTGACTAGAGACTCCAGAGGTGCATTGAAAGTGTAATCTTTTGCTATTTCAATCCTGTAAGTCAGTCCTGCATCTCTATAAAAATGGGCATTTCTCTTGGTTCTGCTTTTTTTTCCCCCTCACACTCTGATCTCCTGTACCTGCAAGGCCTTATCTCTGGTTGTGTGGAGGGGGTTTGCAGCCTGGCTCCAGCCTTGGCCAAGCTAATTTTCACTGCATCATTTGGGTCTGGGTAGGGAGGTATGGAACAGATGGGGGGCCATGCAGGCCTGGGATTTTGAGGCCTGGTTTGAGGGGGGAGGTTTGGGTAGCGTGGCCAAGTATACTATGGATTGTGTATTTAATATGCTTTTTGGTGCTGTTGTAATTAAATAAATAGCTAGTTAGCACATCAAATGCAGCCTTTACATATCTTGACACCTAAAGGTAAGCATAATTGTAGCATCATATTGCATTCCCTGAAGGGTTGGGGAATGCTCCATTGCAGAAATGTGGGTTTGTCAACCAGCCTGTGTCACTGTGGTACAGCTGTCTGGCCTTCGAACCTACAGATGTAGTCAAGGTCTCTGTGGAACAGAGTGAACGAGTTCCAAAAAACAGATGAAGTGTTGGGGGTTTGAGTTTTGAAATGTAAATAATATTTGCCCTGGAAATTATAGTAGAAGTAACTTCAAAGCAATCACCTGCTTCTGCCCCACCAACAGAGGCAAAGGCAATGCCAGTGCTTCAGGGATGATTTCTGGTACAGCCCCACAACAGTTTCATTCAGAGGGTCCTTGTTCTTCTCCAGCCAGCCAGTGATGTTGTAGTCCACAGTGCCAGCATAGTGCACCAGGGAGAAGTGAGCCTCAGCCTTGCCTTTGCCAGGTTTAGGCTTCTGGAATTGTTGGACTTGCCCAGATGCTGGTCATAGAGCTTGTTCTTGAAAGAGGTGTCAGTTGCCTTGGGGAACATGCACTCCTCTTCCAGGATGGAGAAGATGCCCATGGGCTGGGAGAAATAAGAACATGTGATAGGAGTGGGGAAGTGAGAAGCAGAGAAAATGTATATGAGACAGAAACTGAAGACAAAAATTATGCAAAAGCCCTTCCTCAGAATGCCTGCTCTTGTTTTTGTAGAATTTTCCAGGCACTGTGTTAGTGGATGAAATGAAAGCAAACTCAAATGTTAGTTTCAAGGCTGAGATGTAATAAAGATTTAGCACATTCACTGTTTGCTTGTTAGCTGAAGATGGAAAGCAAATGAGTGGCATCAGTAGCATTCAGATGTAAAGATGATGTTACACTTCCTAGATGCTTTTTGTAGGAAACAGGAAAGAAAATGTCTTTAAACACATTAAACCAGGAGTCACTCAGAGTATCTCCTCACTCAGCATGGTCTCTCAAAGTACCTGCATTTGAGTAGGATCTCCAGAAGAGTGACTAGGACTTTTGTCCATGTAAATTGTATGGACTGTGTCACAGAATCCCACAGGCAGTCAAGTAACAAGCAAACAAAAATGGATGTGAAATATTGAAGCCCAGAAAAAACTAATATTGTGCAATGTGTTAAGTGTGAAGCTACACAGGAGTGATCTAATTTGAGATAGAGGATTCCTTTGCATTTTACATCTTGAAAACTATTAAATGTGTAGGGTTCAAGAACTTCTCAATGAGCTCGATGCAGGCAGACAGGTCCATGCCAAAGTCAATGAACTCCCACTCAATGCCTTCCTCTTGTACTCCTCCTGCTCCAGCACGAACATGTGGTGGTTGAAGAACTGTTGCAGTTTCTCGTTGGTGAAGTTGATGCACAGCTGCTCCAGGCTGTTGAACTGCAGAATGAAGAGATTTACTTACTTGTACAGTTCAGTTTCAGAAACACTTGCCAGATCCCAATAGGGTTGATTTCCAACTATTAATATCTCCCTGACTGGGATCCTGAATTTTTAGTCACAGGACTGGACAGTCTCATCCTGTACCTTTACTGTGTTCAACATATTTCTGTGCTCTGAAAGGAGTTCAGAGCTTAGTCCAAGCACATCTTTTCATCTGCTTCAAATTGTCTGCACTGCCAGTCTATTCTCAAGAAGTCAGAGGGTATCTGGCTTCACCATCAACAAAATCTTCCTTCACAATGGCATATTTTAACTTCCTCAAAAATCTCTTCTGCTATTACCTAGCAGTCGTCCCACATTTCCGTTGTTTGTTTTCACTGCAATTTTAACTTCTGCATGCAACAACAAATATCTCTAAAACTCTGCAGCCCTTGGAGATAATGCAGATTATGAGAAGTAACAGAGTGCCATTCCTACAGGAATGCCAGGATTATCCATAAATAAAAACAATCCACAATGTAAAAGAAAAGTATATTTTAAAAAAAAATCATTAAATGTCACAACCAAACTACTGCAGTTTCTTATGCCTGTTTGAGGAAAATTCCATGAAGATCCTCATCTTACATCAAAGATCTCAAAGCCAGCGATGTCCAGACACCATGAAGTACTGCCTGGGCTGCTTGGTGTCCAGCTGCTGGTTGATGCGAACAACCATCCAGAGGAACATCTTTCAAAGACAGACTTTGCCAAGGCACCAACTGCGTTGTATACCTAAAAAAAATAATTAAAAGTTCCCATCTGAGGCATGGGGAAATCCAGGTTTTTATCATGGCATCAGTTTTCTATCATCACTTGTTACTTACCTGCTGCACAGTCTGACCTTGGTCACATATTCATTGCCAACCTTGACTCGAGGGTAGCAGAGGGCTTTGAGCAGATCTGCTGAGTTCAGACCCATCAGGTAGGCAGCCTTGTCAGCAACTAAGGATGTAAGCATAAAGCAGGATCAAATATTAGCTCTGCTACTTCCACGGAGCTGTGCTTCCCTGCCAGGAACTCTGATTAGGACAAGCTGCTGCACTGCAACAGGAGCACCTGGGCAGAGGAGCAGCTGAGGGCAGGGTTCTGAGCCAGAGTTACTGCTAGGAGCAGGGAGGGTTTGGTGTAACCTGCACTCCATTGAACAGCCATTGCTGGTACTTTCTGTGCATCCGGCTCTGCCTGTCCTCACGCTGCTTCTGCTTGAACTTCAGGTTCCCGTAGTGCATGACAGCCCCTGTCAGCTTGTAGATGGCTGTCTTCTCATCAGCAGTGAAGCCCAGGATGTCAATGGCACTCTGCCAAAAAAGTCACTTGGGTAAGTGCCTGTTAGAGGTGAGAGTCCAGCAAGGAAAGGTTCTGTGTGTTACTTACATCTGTGGCCATCAGCTCTTCCTGGTCGTTGATGCTGGGAACTGTGATCTCACCTTGACTCACATACAGGTAGTCATATGGGTTGGTGGTGATCAGTAACATCTCTGCAAGGCAGACAAAACAAAACAGGTCAAACGCAAGTAGCTCACAATGGAATGCAGTGTTGTCCCCTGACCTTGACTGGAGCGCTTGTGATCTTCCTACCAATCAGCTCTGGCTCTTGTTGGACATGATCTGGTAGAGATGTGGGTAGCTTCTTTCTCCTGAGCTTGAGGGAAAGTGACTCTGGACTTCTCCAGCAGATCTGGCAAGGAAGGTAGGAGAGAGTTAGCAAAGAAGCAAGGAAGGCTGGAAAGAAAAGAGCCAGGTCAGGATGGTGACTTACAGGTTTCAATGTCAGCAGAAGCCAGTTTTCCCGTGGCACCAAAATGGATTCTGATGAATTTACCCTGAGAGGAGCAGAAAAGTCAGTGGAGGTCACTTCTGGCAGTCCTGACTGCAAGAATATTGGAGGCAGCGTGCTGACAGGAAAGAAATAGTTTCGTGCCAGGCCACAACTTACAAAGCGTGAGGAGTTGTCATTCCTCACGGTCTTGGCATTGCCAAAGGCCTCCAGCAGTGGGTTGGCACTGATGATTGATCTTCAAGTGTCCCCTTAAAATAGAAATCTTAAGTCATGCTAGAGCTCACAGATCAGTGTCTGACAGGTGCAGGTTCCTACGCATAGAACCTCACCTGCATCTTGCCTGCTGGCTGCTGCTCCTCCTTCTTCTTGTCCCCGCTGGCTGCAATTGTTGCAAAGTACTGGATGACACGCTTGGTGTTCACAGTCTTGCTGCACCGGATTCTCCACTGCCAAAGCAAAGGGAGAAGCAGGAGAGACCTGGGGTCAGGCAGGAGGTGCCCTGCACCGGGCAGCCCCGCAGGGACCCGAGCAGGGAGGGTACCTACGTGATCAGGATGGACGGTTCTCCCGATCTGTGAAAAAACAGAAACAAAGAGACTGTTAGCAGGTTGTCCTAAGCTGAACAAGAATTACAGCTATGAATGGAAGTGTGGGGATTCTTCTAAAAAGCCCACGAGTAGTAGTCCAATTAGCATAATCCAGGACTACCTCATTCCCTTCCAGATACCAACAGTAGACAGCATAATTTGACAGCTATGTGTAGAGTAGTCCTCACACAAGCTCTATGCCCACACTGCCCTTCACACAGAGTTTCAGCAAGAAATCTAACCAGCTGCCTACCTGTGTTCAAGCAGAGGTTATATGGAATTCTTCTCCTCTCAGTGCAAAATGTAGCAGTCAGATAATGTTTGTGCAGTGCAGAGTGTAGGGTTTCATACAATAAAGTGCAAACAAGACACAGTGCTGAGCCCGGCAAGCTTCTGGGTCAGTTTCACTGCAAATGAATTCCTGCATAACTCAATCAAGTTCTAGACAAACATCTCTGTGATGTTTTTAGTGGCTTGTCACATGTCAGGGAGATCAGTGAGGTTTCTGGGTTTAGATTGCTGTGAGGGATGTCAAGGACTCACCAGTCAGCATGAATGATAGGGCGTTTGTCAGAGATAGAAGATGTGTGGAGGAGCTCCTGGCGCTTCTTGCTCGGTAGGCCAACACCACCTCCGGGTTGTACACCGGCAGCCACTTGTAGGGTTGACAGTGACACAGAAGAGACCCGAGTAGGTCTGTGGGGAGGGGAACATGAGAGAGTTGACAGATAAGACAGAGGTGAATAGTGTCCTGGGGAGATAGGATAGTAAGAGAACATAAAGTGGAGGATGACCTGTTAGCCTGTATGGCTAACATACAGCACATGAGCAGAAAAGGTAAAAATGTGGAGAAAAGGGAGACAGATAGAGAGCAGGAGGAAAACATTCAAGAAAGAAAGGAGAAATAGATAAATGAGGAGAAAGAAAGCAAGAAATCAGGAAATCTTTGGAGAGATAGACAGATGTCTTCAGCTCCTCAAAAAAGTAAGACACCTTCTCCTGCTGCTGCTACTCACGTAGATCATCCAGGCTGCATAACGCTCTTGAGGTTGTACAGCACCGCAGGTTCGTGCAGGTGGGTCATCATGGCCATGTCCTCGATCTTATCGTACTTGGGAGGGTTCATGGGGTGGATTTGATCATCCTTCACAGTCAGGGTCTGGCAAAGACAGGGGAGATATTGCCATCTAAAAGCCCACAGTAGGATTAGATTGCATTCTTAAGTGTGTTTGGGGGGTTTTTTACTCACTTCTCCACCTTCGGTCTTGACCGTGACCTTTCCTGCCTCTTTACTCTGGATTGTGCTTTTCACATAGGACTCCTTTGCATGCACCACGAAGACAGACGACTTGGCATCAAAGGGCTTGTTCTGGGCCTCGATTCTC
>CM026895.1:23154372-23214252 GCA_015227895.2 Colaptes auratus
CTGTAAGCTCTAACAGACCAGGAGCACTGAAAAGGCAGTGTATATGTTTAGTCACTTCAAGCACACTAGAGGAATATCTCATTGCTCTGAGTACTATTGACCACTATATAACTACATCCCAGGCTACTGGAAACATTTTCAACAGCAAAAGATGTTTGGATGTCATAGTTGTTTAGGAGCAACTTTGTCAATCCTTGCCAAGCTGGTTATCCTGGTCTCACAGCTCACAGCTCACAGCCTTATCTCAGAGACACAACTCAGCTCATTTCCTGTTCTAGAGGAATCTCCTTGCTGATTAAACCTGACACACTGAGAAAACAAATGAAACGTGCTAAGAATTTTATTTTTATCATTTGCTAGTTTTCATCTACCTTCACCTGTTAACAATATTGGAAAAAGGTATAATCCTTTACTTGATTTTAGTAGCTGTGAAACACCTTGTTCAGTGCACAAAGCACTACAGACCATTGAAAATGTTGTCAACATTTGACATTTTGACTAAACGAAACAAAAAGTATAAGAAAGAGCGTCAAGATGGCAGACACACCTTATTTACATCTCCTCCTTGTGAATGCATGGTAAAATCCTTCCAGAGCAGCAAGGGTTAATGAAAACTTGGAATAAACCACAAGTTTGCCAGAAATTCCAAACAACATTAGCAGAGTGCTGCATGAGTCTTCAAGAGCAGATTTCTACTCAGTAATCATAGAATCACAGAACTGTCAGGGTTGGAAGGGACCTCAAGGATCAGCCAGTTCCAACCCCCTGCCATGGCAGGGCTCCTCACACTACAGCAGGTTGCTCACAGCCACATCCAGCCTGGCTGCTGCAAACACCTCCAGGCAGGAGGCTTCCACCACCTCCTGGGCAACCTGTGCCAGTCTCTCACCACCCTCCTGGGGAAGAACTTCTTCCTAACATCCAATCTCAATCTACCCATGTCTAGTTTTTGTTCCATGCCCCCCCAGTCCTATCCCTACCTGACAGCCAGCTTTCCTCTCCAGCTTTCTTGTAGCCTCCTTCAGATACTGGAAGGCCACAAGAAGGTCTCCTTGGAGCCTCCTCTTCTCCAGACTGAACAGCCCCAACTCTCTCAGTCTGAATCCATAGGAGAGCAGCTCCAGCCCTCTGCTTATCCTCATGGCCCTTCTCTGGACACCTCCAGCACCTCCAGATCTTTCTCATAATAGGAGGTCCAGAACTGGACACAGTACTCCAGGTGGGGTCTTCACAGAGATGTTTGGGGCTGGTTACCCAGCACACAGCATTGGTGTCCACAAAAAACTTTCTTAGCAGGTACTTAATCAGCATTGTCATTAGTGCCAAACCAACACACAAAGACAACTGAGACAGGCAAGAAATACTGGAGAGTGATTTGTCTGAAAAATCAGACTAAAACATAAGCAGGCAAACAATGTTTTAGGTACTCTTTGCCGAAATATCAGTCTCCTGCTTTCTGCAGCTTTCAAACAAAGGCAAAATATTTCCCTGGTTTCTTTCTTTATTTGTTTATTTGGTTTTGGTTCATTTCTGCTCCTTGTGCACAGGTTGAGGATTTCAGGCAATCATATACTGCCAAGGAAAATAGACCGAACATCAGATTCAAGTTTCCAAGGCACAGCAGGAAAAGTAATTTTGACTGTTTCTAGAGGTCAAAGATGAAGATGAGCACTAGATGGACATATGGAAATATAAGGCTGGGAATATAGAGAGAACTGTTTTAATCTCCTGCATCATGGAATCAGGGAAGTTTGTTCAGAGCCTATTCTGGAGTGCTCAGTGAGAAGCTGCCTTGGCCACTCACATGAGCATATCCTGAAGGGAGCTGAAATACTCATCCTTTGTGGCAGCTTTGTTTTTTCACAGAGTTGATCTTTCTCTCAGCAATGATTAATTTATCTTTCCTGATATGCTGACCTGTAAGCTTCTTACAAAGGATGAGTAGCTCTCTATAGGCTAAAGCCCTCAGTTCTGTGTCTTGCCTGCTCTAAGTTCACAGACATTAGTGTATAGCACTGGAGAAAGCCCCGTCCCAGTCTTTGCCAGGATACTGCACTACACCAGGGACATTTGCAGACAGAGGAAGCCAATTACTTATACTGATTAAACACTGGCAGGTTCCCTGTCAGGCTTTTGATTTGTGCCAGCTACCCATCTCTTAAGTAGATTCAAAGGCATAACTGGACAGCTGGCATTTTCTGGGACCATTCCCAATACAGTTTGCATCCAGCCTCATCATTCTTGATACAGAAATAGTTTACTTCTATAAGCACAAGCAATCCCATGCCAGTTGGCTAAGTTCCTGGACATGTTTAATTTACTACTGTAGCTGTAGTGCTCCTCTAGAAAGGTTTGGAGCAGCCACAAAGTAGCTGTCCTTGGGAAAGGAAGGCCTGGCTAGAAGAAGCAATAATACTTTGATGGGAAAAGGGAAAGGACATGGATCTTTCCTCTGTTAACTTGCTGCCAATGTTCCCATCTCTGCAGGGCTGAACTGTGCTGCAGCTGAATGCAAACCAGCAGAGCCAAAAGGCAAGAGGCAGAGTGAGAGAAGAGCCTGGATACAGCAACACACTGGCAAGGCTCTGCACTGCTGACATTCCCATGGAAGAAAGGATTTGAATGTGCTGAAAATAGATTCTTCCTGCCATGGAGACTGGGCAGCTGCCTTGCTTTCTGCCAGTCCTTGAGACATGGCTTCTCTTTAGCCCCTATTCTGCGGCTGCCTCTGAGACCAGAAGCAGTAAGTTCCATCTTAGCGAGGCAGCACAGGTCAAGGGGGGAAGGGAAGGCATCTCAAGACTGCTGTTTTAGGACATCCCACCTCACCCCACTCCTTCCATGCTGTTCTCTTGGTTCTGTTCATCTCATTAACTGGAAACTTTACTTTAGCTGAAACTAGTGTGTGGAAGAGGAGACAGTGATTATGAAATTCCATGCTAAACAACTTCACAGCACATCTTGCAGGTGTCTCATTTAGAAGCTGTGGGTATGTAGCCAGGGCAAATGGGTTGCTGTGACATCTGAAAATCATGGAATCATAGCATGGCTTGAGTTAGAAGAGACCTTGAAGATCCAGTTCCAATGGGCAGGGACACCTCCCACTAAAGCAGTTTTCCAAAAGCCTCATCCAGACTGGTCTTAAATACTTCCACGAATGAGGAGCCTGGACACATCTGTGGGTAGCAGTCAACAGCTAATTAGTAGCTGGCTGGCAGCTGCTAATGAGCACAGTAGCTAGTGGATCACAATGAGGCCTTTGTCTTTCAAAATCTTCAGCCCCCTGAGTGATGACAGGGAGCACACTTCTGGCAAATCTGCAGGTAACACTGATCTGTGGGGAGTGGCTGCAGAGATCCAAGCCAGTGTGACCCTGAACAACCTGAAAGTGAGGCCAACAGAAATCTCAGTAAGGAGAAGTGCAGAGTTTTCCACCTGGGGCAGAAAAACACCATACAGACAGGGAAGTTTCTTAGCACTAGCACTGCTGGAAGGATGTGGGTATGGAGGATGCTCGTTTGAGTGTCAGTCAGAATTCCTCACTGTGAGAAAACAAATCCCATAGTGGGCTGCATTAGGAATAGCAGGAGTATGTCCAACACACAAAAGTTACTTTGCCTCCTGTACTTGGGGCTGGTGCAGTCACACCTGGAGCACATTATTGCATTTGAGGCTTACGGATCAAGAGATATGTGGAAAAACTGGAGAGGCTCCAGTGAAGCATTACCCAGATGGTGAATGACCGACAGCACATGACCTGGGCTACAAGCTCCCAACAAGTAGAGGGCAAAACCCTGCCTTTGCCTCTCCCACTATTTCCTGTCTGCACTTCCCTCAAGCCCTCTGATCCTTGGTCAGAATGTGTCCCACCATAAAATAGTGGCAGGTGGCATCAGAGGTGAGTCTGAATCGCCAATTTCTTCTTTGTGAGAGTGACTGAAGAAAACTGTCTGTGTTCCGTGAGTAAAGTGTCTGCATGTTGTTGGAGCCAAAACATACCACCAAAGCCTTTACTGTATGGCAGTGTTGTGCTTTAACCCCAGTAGGCAGCTCCACACAGCTGCTGGCTCCCTGCCTCCCACTGGGATGGGGGACAGAATTAGAAGGGTAAAAAAAAAGCAATAAAAATGTCTTCCTGTCCTGAAAAAGCGTGGGCTGGGATAAAGATAGCTTTGTGGGTAAAGCAAAAGCCATGCTCACAAGCAAAGCAAAACAAGGAATGCATTCACCACTTCCCATTGGCAAGCAAAAGCTCAGGCATCTCCAGGAGAGCAGGGCTCCAACAATGTCTTGGTTTAAGGAGGCTCTCTTTAACTTTTCCCAAAGCAGTTAAAGAGAAACACTCCAGACTGGATTGGATAGAAATGGAAAGTTTAACTGGAAATGCTATTCATAACTGCATTCTACAGTGCAAAGCATATGAAATAAACACCCAAAAAAATTCCTTAGTACATCTTGGCCACAGTTCTCAAAAACCTCCTTAGGCCAAAGCTTCTGACCACCTTCCTCCAAACGAGGCCAAAAGCTCAGGCCTCAGATGCCCTGCCCCCTTCTACCCACCCCCCATAGCTTAGCTAAAAATGACAGGGCTAGAAATTAGCCTTGCCCAGGCCACTAGCAGGTTGCTCAAGGCTGAAACCCTTCCCCACAGCAGACGGAGATAAGGGAGCCTGTGCCAGCAAGTGAGCAGAGAGAGGGAATAAGGGGAAGGGACAGCTTATGCTGTTCCCTTATGTAGGAGAGATGCAGGCATTCTGGAAATGAAATAACAAATATTACACTTTCTGGTCCACCTTCTGAACCTATCTAGCCTCTGGAGGCCTGTACTGTATGGTTCTTAAAGGCACCCAGCCTCAAACCATGACAATCCAGCATACAGTGACTTGAGAAGACAAACACCATCACTCCAAATTCCCCTCACCCCACTTCTTCCCCCAGCTTCTCTTGCTGAAGACAATATCAACTGGTCTCGAATATCCTCGAATATCCTGGGGTCAGCTGCCTCTGCTGTGTCCTCTCCCAAGTGCTTGTGTACCTCAGCGTGAGAGGTAGAAAAGGCCTTGGCACTATACAAACACTGCTCAGCAATAGCTGATAACTCTGCATGTTCAACACTGTTTTCACCACACAGCCCCCTAACAGTTACAGCAAAGAAATGTGACTCTACACAGCTAAAACCAACACATGCAACCAGCAACCCGTGGCATAGAAAAGAAGGTGCTAATGATACCTCATTTTCTCCTGTGAAGGACTACAGCAGTAGAACATCCAAGCCAGATGTGGAAATATTTAATTCTTTTCAGGCTCAGCACATACCACTTTGTTTGCAAACTGGCTGCTGGTGGATAGAGAGGTCCCTGAGAAACCTTCCAGTACATGAATGCGAGTCCTGCCTTGGTGTGCCAGAGATGCTTTTGTGGGCAGTTCTGTTGCTGCCCACTGGGCTCTGTTACATTGTGGTTGTCTGCATGGCTGCTCAGGTGTAAAGCATTAAGTCAAGGTATTTTTCTTGCTCTGCAATACAGGAGGATGATGAAAAAGGTACTAAAGAAGGAGAATGGAGGATAATTCCTGTGTGTTTACTGGACTGGCAGGACAATTTGTCAGTCCTTCAGCCTTAAACATCCCTTAGGCACCAGCACTCAACAGGCATTGCTGAAAGTCAGTGAACCCAAAAGTGTCAGTCAAAGAAACTGGTAGGGAATTCCAGCATGAAAGAGCTTGGCTTTGTATCTCCTCCATCTTGAACAGTCCTTCTTCACCAGGACAGAATGGCATTGTTTCCCTGTTGCCTGGGAACAGACAAACCATCAAATCTTGTGTTGGAAAATAGCTGGGGTTGGTGTGCTTCTTCACAAGGAAGCAACAAGAGGCACGATATTACTTTTCAAACTGGCAGAGTTCTTTCAGTAACACTGCTGGGACATGGGGAATACCTATTGGCCCTGTGGAAGAAGCCTCTACTCATTAAATCCCTTGCAGCCAAACACAGTCATAGGTGTACCAAAATAGCTCTGATTGCTGGGCAACCTACACCATAACATGAAAATGTGGACTGAATTTGTTGCTGTCTTCGCAACTGAGATGGCAACTTAATATTTGATCCACATGAGCTGTGTGACACTGTGGCAAACACAGCACTCCCCATCAGTTCAGAGGTAAGATGAGAGCAGAACAGCAAAGAGTGACCAAAAATAAGAGGTGAGAGCATTAGCAGAAGCCAGTGTGCTGTGGCTTCCCAAAGAGGCGGAGCGATGGAAGCACACCAGCTGTGGTGCACTGGAAACTGGGGAGCAGTGATGGTTCTGTGTGAAGTCCTGGTAACACCTCCTCTGAAACATTCTGTGCTGTCCCAACCAGACACATTCAGAAACTACTGACTTGATCCACGTGGGGAGCAAAGAGAATCTGTGATACCACAGGGAACAGAGAAGCTCCTTTGAGAAAGGAGCGTGGAAGAATTCAACATAGCAAAGGCTCACCATTGAGGGGTGAAGGCTGAGGGGAGATAGGACACTACTGAAATATGCATAACTCATCCCACGGTTCTTGTCTGGGGAAGCAAAGCTTGAGTCCACTTCTGGACATCACTGCTTGAATCCCATTTGATGTCCTACTCAGGGAAACAGAAGTTGTGGGTGAGCTTCCATACATGGAAATGATGATGCCATTGCCCAAGAAAACAAGAGCTGCAGGGGGCGTGGAAAGCACAATACAAACCACTTAAGCCTTGCCTTCTGAAAGGACAGGCACAAGCATCTGAGAGAGGACTGTGGTGAATATGCTAGAACTAAACCAACTGACATCTCCTTTATAACATGTTACTGTCAGGCCCAGGATCTGTGACCTGTCATGACAGGAGACAAGAGATCCTTGAGCTTCACCTGACCCCATACAGGAATCAAAACTCCTTCTCAGCTCCAGACCCAGCACAAGGTGCTGCAGGATGACCATATCTGCACAGTTGTTGTATACTCATGCCACCATACCTGCTCCTGCCTCTGTCTGATATGACACTTTACTGGCACCTCAACTGCCCCAGAGGCAGCTGAGCATGCCCAGGCCTGCCCTCAGTCCCAGTCATTCAGCTCCTCCTCCCTCCATGATGTGCCAGCATACTGCCCTTTCTCCTGGGCAGTGCACAAGAGGCATTGACCAGCCACCCCCTTGCTCCAGGTGAGACAGATCCTTACAAAGTCATCCTATGGGTGTTGCCTCCTTGGGCTCTCTGTCTCATCCACTTCATAGACTTGCCAAACTCAAACCCAAGAGCTGCCTGAAGCCAGTGTCACCAGGCATGGCAAAGGCTGCTTTGCCCAGACAAGGAGAGGATCCCAGCTGGCTCCAGCAGCTTTCCATCCTCTCCATGAATGCATGGAGTGCTTTGCCTTCCCAGGTGCACTCTGTTCAGAGCCACAAGCAGTAGCACTGCCAATGCCCGGCCTACCCTTCCTCCCAGGGAGCAGATCCCACCCTGGCTCTGCAGCAGCAGCACCTGGGCTCCAGGTTCTTCATAGCATGGACTTTTAGCCAGGTGCTGACCCCAAGAGGGACTACCTGCCTTGCTGCTATGCATTGGCTTGTGAGGACATGGCCACTGCTTCTGGGTCAAGCCAAAGGCCATCCCAGAGCAGTGTCTCCGTGGCAGTGTCTGAGACCATCACAGGTGTCTGAGTCTGACAAAGTATGGGAATTGTGCCAATAAGTATGGACAGCATGGCTCAGTCAGCTCTGGAGCAGAACAGCATCAAGCTGCCTCTCCCAAGGGGTCAGAGACAGAAGGAAGGGAAAACTAGGCAGCTTTGTTGCTCTAGTGTAATGCAGCTGATGCAACAAATCCCTTCCAGAGCATGAAAGCATCACTGGCAATCTGTTGATCTGACAGCATTTTCCCTCCCAGAGGAAAATTCTTGTCCTCTGCCATGGCAGGACAGTCCTGCTGCATGTCTCCCCATAGCTTTAGGGCAAGAGGGTTGCTGATGGTGTCTTGTATTGGAGCTGATGGGAAGGTGCTGGGCTTCCATCAGTTCACTCCTGCCAGAGCAGAAGATCCTTCATGTCCTCAATTGAGATGCCCACGTGGAAGTCCTGCAGCCACAGTCCAGTGGCAGAATGCTTGTCAACATTCTCAGGAAACAATCCACACATGCAAGAGCTGCTTGGATTGTTTGGGAAGAGCCTGAGTGGCCTGGCATCTACTAAACAGTGGATTATCTGCATGACAAGGAGGTTTGTGCAGAGCATTCAGGGCTCTTCTGATGTAGAGCACAAAGCCCCAGGCATGTGCTGGCAGAATGCAATCCCCCTTCTAGTGTCAGTCAGCGAGTACAATGTGGCATGACTGAGCCCTTTCTGTAACAAGGTATTTTATGACCTCCAGAGAGCAGCTCATCCAGGAGAGAATGCAGATGGGTGCCAGCATACAGGGACCAGCAGTCTTCTGCTAAGAATATAAACAAAGAAGAGCAAAGTGAAAAAATAACCACCATAATTCAAAAAGAGCTGTGTCATGGTAATTGTGGAGAGAGGCCACTGCCTCAGCTACCACAGAACAACAGATGAAAGCCCACTGAAAGCAAGTACAATATTCCCACCCGTTGTGATAAATTCAATATTGAGGAGGTGTGTGGTTCTTCTCCTAGCAGTTCTCTCCCTAAAGGCCAGACATTTTAGGATTTTATGATTCAGTCCAGTTCTGGAGCCCCTATTACAAGAAAGATCTGGATGTGCTGCCAGGTGTCCAGAGAAGGGCCACGAGGATGAGCAGAGGGCTGGAGCTGCTCTGCTATGGAGACAGACTGAGAAAGTTGGGGCTGTTCAGTCTGGAGAAGAGAAGGCTCCAAGGAGACCTAATTGTGGCCTTCCGGTATCTGAAGGGGGCTACAAGAAAGCTGGGGAGGGACTTTTGAGGGTGTCAGGGAATTATAGGACTGGGGGGGATGGAGCAAAACTAGAAATAGGGACATTGAGATTGGATGTTAGGAAGAAGTTCTTCCCGATGAAGGTGTTGAGAGCCTGGCACAGGTTGCCCAGGGAGGTGGTGGAAGCCTCATGCCTGGAGGCTTTTGCAGCTGGGCTGGATGTGGCTGTGAGCAACCTGCTGCAGTGTGAGAAGCCCCTGCCCATGGCAGGAGGATTGGAACTGGGTGATAATTAAGGTCCCTTTCAACCTTGACAGTTCTGTGATTCTAAACGTTTGGCATTGCCATCAAAGTTCTTGTTCAGGGATTTTTGTGACTCACAGATTGCTGTTTCTGAGCTGGCATTTTGCCTTATCAGTTTGTCTACCTGATAACACAGTTTGTGCTCTACACATCTGGCCAGACAGAGAAACCTGACAAATACCCTTGATATTAATTTGTTATCAGTGACACTATCAAAACTTCTTGAGCAGAAGGCAGAAGGTTCTCATGAGAGTCCAGCGTGGACCAAGAATGCAGCTGAGCTTCAAAGGAGAAGCGTGAGTGCTGTTGTTGTCCCTCATCTGGGGTCTTCAGCCAGTCTGCAAAACCAATTGACACCGAATGAAGCCACGTTTTTTCATTCCAGTTCTGTGCACAAAAGGGTACCAGGCTGTCCTAGCCAGGAGCTGCCCAGGGCAAAAGGACAGGACAGACCTTGTACCCCTTCCCAAGGAGGAAAATTCAAATGCTCCACACTGGGTTGGCAGTTCAAATGGAAATCCTGCCTACAAATATACACAAAAGGTATTCAGGTAAACAGAAAACATCCACGAGTTAGGCTCAGTTCTCCACCTGGGCCTACCAGGCCAAAACCTTCCAGAGCCATCCAGAAACCTCCACCCCCCTCAGCCTCAGCAGCCCAGGAGCAGCCACACTGCCCTCCCCCGGCCCCCAGCCCCATCTAGACCCAGGCCTGCTGCCGGCTTCCCCAGGCCCTGTGCCCTAGCTGGAAACTCACTGCCAGCCAAGGCCAGGAGAAAGCCTCTTCCCCACACACCATAACAGTGCAGGGCCCGAGACGGAGAGAGGAGACAGAGAGAGAGAGGAAAATGGAATAGAATAACAGATTACAGTATCCTGCGATGAACTGCCTGACCCCCTGGGGCTCTCTAGGCTCTGGAGGACTTTTCTGTGTAGTTTTACCAATGAACTCCTGATTGCCCTTAGCCTACAGCACAGGCAACACCTGCCAAAGCAAGCACATCTTTGGAGGAATAAGGTCTTACATACAAAATATTGACAAAGAAACAGAAGTAAATGATGGGTTAGTCAGTAGCCACTCCTCACCACATACAAGAGAAGGAATTTGCCATTCTCTTGTCTCAAGGCTCCTGGTGTCCTTGTTTGAAAGGAGTTCAGGCCAAAGTCTGATGTCTCCTGATGTCATCTACCCAAGCCCACCTGGCTGTGCAACTTGGAATCTTTGTGGCTGTTCAGCCTTTTGTTTTGGTAACACTGTCACTTGTGAGACAGGACAGAAGCACAGAATCAGATGCCTTCCCAGTCTGCCTGTATCAATCAACATGTCCTACAAAAGGTTCTGTAATCTCAGCAGGGCCCAAATTGCCACTAGTTATAATGAAGGACAATAGAGAAAAACTGATGATGTGGTGCTCACCACTGTAGTGACCAGAGTTTGATGGCATCCTCCCAGTTCTCAGTTTCTATTATATTTATTTATGTACCTCAAGTTCTCAGAAGATAGAACTAGCAGAGCTTGAGGATTAGAAATGTACCTCTGAGTCTCAAACTGAATTAGCATATGGTCACTTGACATTCACTCATTTAACTCCTAATATTTTCCTTCAGCCTAAAAAGATTTTTTTCCCCTCCTTGTTCTTTTTCTCCTCAGTAGAGTTATACAAATAAATCCATCTTGTATCAGCTTCATCTCACTGGACTAAACAAGCCAACTTGTCCAAGTCACTCATTCATAAAACAGTTATCCATTCTGATCCATTTTAATAATTATGAGCTACATTTCTCCCAGGCAGTGGAATCTTTCTTAACTATCTCATCAATGTTTGTTTTATAGAGATGACTGTTCATGGTGAAAGCATTTTCCGTGTTCTTCAGTGTGGTTCTTACATTCTCTTTTTTGGTGGAGCTGACTCTGGGTTTGGTAGATTCACTTGACCAGAGTGGCATAAGTAGTCTCTGGCAGGAAAGGATCAGAGCTGTATTTGCTGCTTCACAGGAGTGTGTCTGTCTTCAGCCCAGGCAGCAGAACTGACAGACTGACAGAACTTGCAGTTGGAGCCACAGGCAGCAGGACAGCAGAAGTCACAGGCTAGGTAAGAGGGAGACAGAGGTACTCAGAGTAGAGAAGAAGGACCTAGGCTTGAACTCTCTTCTTTCAAATACGCACACATTTCATGTCTACAGTCATGGAATGACATTTTTAAAACCACCCAAGTGCAGCAGAGGTTTTAGCGGCAGAAGGCATTCTGCAGCTCATCTCAGCTGTGTGTCCTCAGCTGGTTTTATTGCTAACACTGCTTCAGAAGGTGAAGTTCACACTCTTCTCATTTTTTTCTACAGACCTCCTTACAACCAGTGCTCCTCACACTTCTTTTCCAGCCTTTGGAGAGGAAGAGAGGCTAGGGGAGGCTATTTGTGTTCTGCCTTTCGGCTTTTTATTGGCCAAAGCAGCTTTATCAGGCATCTCACAGCTTTTTGTCAGGAAAGCCTGAACAAGGAATACGACAGCAGTAACAACATTTTTCTACAACTGCTAAAGCTCCTGTCACAGGGATCAAGGCATATCTCCTCAAGGCCCTCATTTCCCCACTGCCCCCTGGGAAGGATTCCTTGCATACTTGTAAGTAAAGGTCTAAGTCCTAATCAGTCATTATGCCCAGCTCAAGTATCGTGCTCCTGTTTGCAAGAACCCAAAAGAATTGATTTCATAACAGGACCTAATATTTATGGCCAGGTTCTCAGATTTTCCATTTTTGCACCATCACTCAGCCTGCAGAGTGTTTTGTCCTTCTTTGTTTTCATCAGGTCTTTGCTGACAGTGAAAGCTTTGCTCCTGGGTCTTTCTGCATTTGTAAAGTGGCAAGATCCAGCCAGTCCTTGACTCCAAGTCTAGTAACATATTATCCTGTAGCCATTTATAAGGCTGCTGAAAATGTTTGTCCCTAGCCACACAGTTCTGCCCCAACACAGACCATGACTAAATGGTCTGTGACATTTGGAGAGGCTCTCAGTGTAGAAGAAAAAAACCCAGTAACCTCAGTAAAACTTCAGAGAAGTCCAAATATTTCCTTAAAACACACAGACATCCTGGGGACATAGAGAGTGAGATCAAAACACTCTGCTGGAAGAGCAGGACTCACACAGACAGTGTGCAGCACTGAGTGCAGGTGAGCAATGCTATCCATACATGGGTGGTAGGTGGAAGAGCTTTTATGGTTCATTTTTAGGTGGTCTCAGAAATTAAAAGGCTGCAAACATACCAGAAGGAAGTGCTGTAAAAGTGACACTGGAAAAAATGAAACTGTCCCTTCAGGCAAGAGATGCAACCCCTTGAGGACAAGTGCAAAGGATGAAGCTCAACAGTTTGGGTCTCATTTTTCACACAGAGAAATAGAAATGTTGCTTCAGCAGAGGCTGGTCATTCCCTGACAGGCTGTTCACCAGGGGATGCATGCACACAGTGTGTCTCCAAACGCACATTTGATTGTACAGAGCCAAGAGGCAGCATGTTAGAGCTTCATGTTCGGTCAAAGCAAACCCACCTGCACAGCAGAGACAGACAGACCCCTCAGCTGTGCATGCTGGGACAGTGCTACACTGACAGTGCTCTCCTTTGCAAACCAGAGCAGCTGTCTGTGGTAGGGTGAGAAAGTTCCCCCCACACACACAAAGAAACCACAGCTAACCCAGCCGGAGAAGCAGACGAAAGCTGTATTTACAAGCAGAAATGGAATGCAATGACTATGTACACGAATATACAGTATTTTACAATACATACAGAAATACACAGCAATGAACGTAATGCAGAAAAACCTTTTCCCTCCAGCCGGCCAGGGGGGTTCCCTGAACCCCCCTCTCTCCCTCCCTACCTCCCCTTTTTCCCAAAAAGGGTTAGAGAGAGAGAGAAGGCAATTAAGGAGAAAATTCTGTTAGCTCAAAGCGTGTGCAAGAATTAGTTTTCTTATCTGGTTAGCTTTGTTAATTCAAGGTTGCTCCTGTCCGGCAAAGCTGATGCTTCAGAGAGGAAACAGGCCCACACGAACAGAGAGAACAGACTGACTCCCAGGCTGAACACACACTGAACTGACAGAACTTAAACCTACCAATGAAATAGTTTAGACTATCTTGGTTTTGTTTAAATATCAAAAACATTCAGCCAGAGTGTTCAGCAATTGTGCCTTCCTTAAAGGCACAGCCTAAACCAGTCACACAGTCAGGCTTCAGAAAGATTGCAAATGAAGGGGCTGGGACATGAGAGGCAGAGAAATGTGCAGTGACAGCCAGGAGACAGAGGCCAAAAAGCAGGAAGGAGGTGAGTAAAGGAAAGCTGGATTCCAGCAGTACTGCTCAGCAGTAACTCCAATGCTCATCTTGTCCAGAGAGAAGAATTCTCTCTCCCCAATCAATTTTTAGTGACCCAACAGCCACAGTGTTTTCCAGCCCACACAGGACTCCCAAAGGTATTTCTGGGCAGAATATGCTCCTTCAGTGTCCAGGGTGGGCTGCGAGGACCATGATCTCGCCACTTTATTCTTCATAGCTGTTTGCAAGAAAGTCACACTGGCAATCTGTGACTCAGAGTTACCTGCTCATGAAATGAAAAGCTTCTCACACAGTGCCCAGCATGCACACACTCTCAGTATTCCAGGAGTGTTCCAAACACTTTCTGTCCTCCCAGTCCCCACAGGTACTCTACTTGTTTTTCTCAGCCATTTCTTTTTGACAACACCACTGAGAAGGTCTTGGATTGCAAGACGCCACCAGTCACAACCTGCCTACCAGTCCCTGCTGTGCTCCAGGACAAAGCAGAGATTTGGCAGAGAAACCTGTTTCCCAAGGCACTCTTTCAGTGCCTGGTGAGAAAGGCACTAAGGTACTCAGGCACAGGCATGAAAATGGGGGGGGGGGGAATATGAAGCATGCCGAGGCTAGCAGACCTTGTCTTCAGACCCTTCCCAGAGATTCACCTCCATTCTTTCTTCTGAAATCCTAGGTTTGCCTTTAGAGACTGCAACCTTCACTCATCACTGCCTTTATTTACTCAACTACCTTCTTCATTTTGAAAGGGCCCCGCAGCTTATGCAAAGGGTGAAGAGAAAAACTGCCATTGTCAAGCTTTAAATTATATCTCAGGAGTCAGATACAGTTTCTCCCTGGGCCTCAGATTACTGGGGTTCAAGCAGTTGCTCTAGTTAGTCTCACACAACTTAAGCCCCTCCAGAGAAAACAATTTCTGTGCTGCTGAGATGTGTGATCTAACTGACAGGAAAGGGAATGGGGCTCGTGTATTCTAAGAAATCCACATCACTTTCACATCAAGATGATTATGGACTTGAAAGTCTGTGCAATGCAAACAAGGTATCAGATGGAGCTATTTAAAACCTTCTCTCAGAGGACTTCGTTTGCACTTCTTATGGCCTCCTGTTTTTTCTCAAGATCAGTTACCTTTGCATCAGCACTTACCAGCTGACAGCCAGCCTGACTCCAGAAATAGAGTGTCAGTGCAAAGTGACTCCTGGCCTCCCTGTATGGCAGCAAATCACAAAGTGAGGAGAAATTGAATTTCCATTCCACCTCTATTAATATTCCAGTTTGATCCTGATAATCCTCTGTACTGCATAGGGTGTCCAGTGGAGTTCTGCACGGTGCAATGTGTGTGGATTTAGTCCTCCCCGTGCCTACCACCCGTAAGAGAAAGCCTCTGCTGAAGATTTTTTTTAAAATGTGCAGATTTTCCCTGTACAAAGAATCCACAGTGTCATGGTTTGTGCAAAATGTTATGAGGCTATACCAGATTGATGAATAAATAACAATCTTTGATTCAACATACTTTGTGATTGCTTTAAAATAGATGTGGGCCTTCCATTCCTATTATTTGAGACATCTTCCAAAGGGGACAGAATGGATCATGCCTGATGACACAGTTTGTTTGACCTCCAGCTAACAGACACAGACTTCAACCTTTTCTATGCCTTCAAATGCAAAGTTTTGATGGCTTCACAAGAGCAAAGACTTCACATTCTATCCTCCCTTTTTTCCTTGTCATGGAACACTGTGAGATGGCTCCAACCACTTTCAGTCCCTCTAGGTTTTACACAGGACTGATGTTCAGTTACCAAACAACATCGGTAGTGCCCAGCAACTTTGACAGAGTTGAGCTCCTCCTCTGCAGCCTCGGGTGAAAGCAAATTATACAAAATCATGGAGTCATAGAAGTATGAAGCTGTAAGAGGTCTCAGGGAATTATCTTGTCCAGCCTTCCTGCAGGGTCAGCTAGAACAAGATCCTCATCTGGGCTTTGAATATCTCCAAGGTCAGACACTGCCCAGTCACTCTGGGTGACCTATTCCAGTGTTTGAACTCTCATAGCATAAAGCTTTTTTTCTTATACTCAATTGCAGTTTATACACTTCTGTTTGTGCACATTGCCTCTTGTCCTGTCACTACAAGCAGTAAGAGATTGGCTTTGACTTCTTCACTCCCTTCCCAGTCAGGTAGTTTACACACACTGACATCATCCTCAAGAGGCTTCTTTTTTTCTTACTTTTAGGCTGAACAATCCCAGCTCACTCAGCCTCTCTCCATAGTCAGATGCCCTAATTCCTTAAACAGGGAAGCTGCTCAGTGGTGCCCATCCCTTGCACCCAGACACACCACTCCAGACTTTGTGTTGCTGGAACTGAGCAGAGGGGAAGGATCCCTGCTCTCAGTCTGCTGGAAATGCTTTTCATAATGAAGCCCAGGATGCTGTTGGCTTGCTTTGCCACAAAAGCACATTGCCAGCTGACCTTCAGCTTGGTGTCTACCAGGTCCTTTATGGTTTCCAGCCATCAAACCTCTAAAGGGGACTTCTTCAAGTGTATTTGCTGACCTTATGTTAGCCTGTTTCTCCAGGTTACCTAACTGCCTCTGAATAGCAGCAAGCATGAGCTGCATCAACCACTCCTTCCAGTCCCCTCCACGGACCACAAAAGTGTGGCACAGTCTTGTTCCAGGCATTTTAAACTGTCAGAAGCTGAGGTCAGGGAGGAGGCAAAATGCTGTGTTTGCCTTTACTGCTGTGTCAGTGACTGTGGCCCCTGCATAACTCATTGTTTTCCTGTGCAGGATATAAACATTCTAAACTGGATTTTTATGGGAGGGTTTAATATTCAGATCAGCTCTGACCTTCCATATTTGGCATCCACTGGTGTCCTTACAGAACACTGTCCTCAAGAGAGGATGCTCAACAACCAGCTCCCAGGATCACACAAGGTGGATCCCATATCATTCAGATGCAGCTATAATCTGGCTATCAGGACTGCCAAGGTAGTCAAGAATAGCACTGCAGGTGAGGATAGGTGACCTGTGTCCAGGAAGTATCAAACAGCCCAGCATAAACCACAGCCTTTCACTCTCATTCTGCTTCAGTAATTAAACTGATCTTCAAAGATCTGTGCAGTCAGAACATTTAATTGTTGCTATTCATATGGAAGCAATTATGCTGTTATAATTCTGTACTGATCAATAGAACCCAGAATGATAGGAGTTGGGAGGGACCTCTGCATGGACACCAATCCCCCTGCAGGGTCAGCTAAGGCAGGCCACACAGGAATGCATCTAGGTGAGTCTTGAAGTCTCCAGAGAAGGACACTGCACAGCCTCTCTGGGCAGCCTGCCCCAGGGCTCCAGCATCCTCACAGCAAAAACGTTTTTTGTCATGTTGAGATGGAACTGCCTGGGTTCCAGTTTGTGTCCATTGCCCATTGTCCTATCACAGTGTCACACTTCAACACATGCAGGACACTATTGAAAAGAGCCTGGCCCCATCTTCTTCTTGACACCCACCCTCCAGATGTTATCACATCAATAAGACCCTCTCTAAATCTTCTCCAGACTAGACAGTGCCAGGGCTCTCAGCCTTTCCTCCTCAGACAGATATTCCAGTATACCTTCAGCATCCTCGTAGGCTCCACTGGACTCTCTCCAGCATATCCCTGTGCATCTTGCACTGAGGAGCTCAGCACTGGACACAATACTCCAGGTGTGGTTTCACCAGAGCAGAGTAAGGAGGAGATCTCAGCAGGATATTAAATATGCAGCAAAGTGCTCCTAACATTTCTCAACTCTGTGTATGACCACAAGGTATTATGAGAAATACAATGTCCCACCTAAATCAAATAGTACAGAAATGCCAGGACACAGAAAGGCAGTGGAGAGAAGGAGTCAAACAATCTGATACATTTAAAGTCTGTGTAAGACTGCACTGGAGAAGGACTTGCACCAAAGCCTGGTTCTTACCAGCAGAGTTCATGCTGCAGAGTGAGAGTTCATGCAGGATCAGCAGCCAGGACATGTTAGTAAATCACAGGAGAAATTCAACACCATGTTCAACAGTGGAACAGGTGCATCACGTCTCTGGGCTCTGGCAAATCTTCAGCAGTGTTTTGTTTCATTTCATTGCACAACAAGCAAAAGAAAGCTGAGCATGTTTCAGACTGGTCAGTAGTCTAATTCTCCTAGAACAGGAAGGGGGCTTTATAACAATTTTTATCTCTATACTTACACAATTAGGCATCTTAATGGGTTCAGCATGGGATCCTGAATGTAACTATCTGAGGTTGTCCAGGATCACAGAATCACAGAAATATTCAGGTTGGAAAAGACCCTCAGGATCACCAAGTCCAACTCAGAACCCTACTCTACGAGGTTCAGCCCTAAAGCATATCCCCAAGCACAACATCCCCAAACACGACATCCAAACACCTTTTGAACACCTCCAGGGTTGGTGACTCCACCACCTCCCTGGGCAGCACATTCCAATCCCTGACCACTGTTGTAGTGAAAAATGTTTTCCTACTGTCCAGTCAAAACCTACCCAGTGGCAGCTTGAGACCATTCCCTCTTGTTCTGTCACTAATGACCTGTGAGAAGAGACCAGCATTGGCCTCTCTACAATGTCCTCCTCTTTTCCAAACTAGGCAGCCCCAGCTCTTTCACTTGCTCTTCATAAGGTTTATGCTTCAGGCCCTTAACCAGCTGTGATTTCTCTGGGTGTCAAGAAGGAAAGGACAGCCTCTGATCACTGTGCCCTGTGATAGGACAAGGGGCAATGGATGGAAACTACAGCACAGGAGGTTCCACCTCAACATGAGGAAGAACTTCTTCCCTGTAAGGGTCTCAGAGGCCTGGAGCAGGCTGCCCAGAGAGGTTGTGGAGTCTCCTTCTCTGGAGCCTTTCCAGCCCTGTCTGAATGTGTTCCTATGTGACTTGTGCTGGATTCTATGCTCCTGCTCTGGCAGGGGGTTGGGCTGGAAGATCTCCAGAGGTCCCTTCCAACCCCTAACATCCTGGTAGCCTGTGATCCTGTGATCCTGACCCTGTGAGATAAAGCAGCTGGCAAAGCCCCCAGACCATCCTAATCTGTCATCTTTTCATTTCAGTCTTGAACACAAATATAAGACATAAACCTATATAATGTGTTCTCAAACACACTTTGGCTACATCCAGACAGAACCCTACTGGGCACCAGAAGGCTTTGGGCACTGGATGCCATAATTACCAAGGGAAGATGACTCTCTGCCATCACCAGACTGGTAACTAGCGTGACATTTACAGAGGGCTGTGAGAGACTAAAGCTTGTCTCTCCTGGTGTGACTCAACAAAGATAAAATCACTTGCTGCTTGCCCAGACAATAGCTGATGTGCGTTGGGCAGAGCCACTGGAAGGACTCTTGGAAGGAGAAAAGATAACATTGCTCACTGAACTGCAGCTGGCCTACAACAATGGTCCAAGGGCCCAGCCAGCACGCCTTCAGGACAAGATCATTCCAGCCATCGACCCCAGGAAAGGACAATGGATTCCCTGGTGGAAGGGTGTGGGGTAGGTAGATGGAGCAGGAGGAGGTGGAGGCCTCCTACCCCCTCCATCCGACGGCTGCCAAACTCACCTGAGTACACAAAAAAGATTTCCTGGGTAACGATACTGGGACACTTACTAAGGATGATTCCCAGAACGATATCCTGGGGGACAATGCTGGACACTTGCCTGAGGACAAAAAACTTATAAAAGACTGGAGCAAACTACTGGCTTTTGGGGGAGGAAGAAAAACGGAGAAGAAAACAGGTGAAGAAAACAGTAGAAGAAAACAGGAGAAGAAATGAGAAGCAAAATGCAGACCACACGATGGAAACATCACGGGGCCAACACAACGGACCTTGGACTCTGTACAACCCTCTCTCCATGCCCTAAGTTCCGGCTGCTGCAATCATGGGCTGAAGAAGCTGCCCAGAGGACCACATCCCTTCTACAGCCAAAGCCTCAGCACCCTTCCTCTACAGACCGACATCTCCTGCAGCACCATTTCTCTACAGACCCAAATCTCCTGCAGCACTGTCCTCCACAGACTCAAACTGTCTTGGGGGGTGAGGGGGTGTGGTAATATAATTCCTTTCCTTTTCTCTCTTCTCTCTCTATTTTCTCTCTATCCCTTCTGATCCTCCACTTTATTTATTCCATCCACTGTATTTATGTAATCAATAGTCTAGCTGTTGATATTTTGGCCTCGTTTGTGCCTCTAATTTCACAACCGGAATATTCATTAAAAACCTGAATCTCTTTCCCTCTCAGGATCGAGACATTAGACCTTTACAAGGCATGCAACAAATCAGAGCAGGACAAGCAAAACTGGATGATCATAAAGAGTCTGAAGGTAGAGCTGAGCAGAGAAACAACCGTGTGGTCTGGAAAGTCTCTTGAGAAAGAGCAGGAAGGATCTGAAGCGTAGCGGAGAACAGCCAAAGCACTGCTGCTGTGGTGACAAGGGGTGTCACAGCCTGAGAGAACAGCCACGACAGAGACAGCTGCAGGGACTGTTTTCTAACAGTTACTTCAGGAAGTAGTTTGATTTATTGACATTTTTTCCTAGGCTGGACCTAACTACTTTCAGTTTAGCCTCGGTTGGAGCAGTGAGTGCTGAGCCATTCAGTAATGTACCTTCCACAGAGCATGCCAGCTTGCTGAGGTTGCCAGCAAGTAGTAATTGCCACGGATCTTGGACACAGAGTCTTTGAACCTATTTAAGCTCTGTCTGTTGGTGAGAAGGTAAACTGGGCTTTGCATTCCCTGTTGATTTAGCTCCTTGACAGAATGCGGACATCCCCTAGACAGGCAGCCGGAAGACAGACTTCCAGGCTCACAGGAGGGAAGACAAAGGATTCTCAGAGCATGCAGCTGTTAGTAAGACAAATCATCAGAGAATGAGTAGCAATACCACAGCAAGTGCCTCCAAAGACCTGTGATGGCTATTTTACTGTGAGTTTGTCTTTGGTTAAGCAGTGGAGAGAGACAGGCTCTAAAATTACTCTCAAAGTAGTTAAAGGAGACTCCACACAGGATTGGGTTGGATAGAGTCACAGAATACGATTGGAAGATTGAATGGAAAGTGCTATTAATGACTACAAACTCCAGTGCATAGCAGTGCAAAAGCAGCTAAAACACAAATATCCATATTCTGGACTTAACACAGAACCCCGTCAGGCCAAAGCCTCCTCCAAAACCGGACCAAAATCTCAGCACTCTTCCCCACCACCTCCTCCCCCTCCCCCTCTCTCTCCCCACCTCCCTCCACCCTGGAATTAGGTCTAAACAGGCCAAAATTGTGCAGGAAAAAATTAGCCTTAACCTATGACAGTGTTTAATATTTACACTCCTGACTACTTTTTATTCAGACTTGGGTTTTTTAAGATAATTCTGGCATCTTTAAAACACTGGGTCTCTTCTTCCATACTTTGTGTACTGAGGTGGAATGAACAGTTATATAACAGCCCGAGAAGTTCTGAAGCCGTTAGCTCTCCTGGGAAGCCACCCTCCAAGGTTAATGCACTCAGCTCTTGGCAAGTTTCAGGTTTCAAAACCTCCTTTTCAGTGCATCTGGAAGGAGTTTGGGGTGGATCCTCTTTCATCTTCCAGTATACAAATTTCAGATTTCTGGGTCTGTCATTAACACAGCCTCAAAAGAGAGAAAACCTGAGACAAGTGTCTAAGAGCAGTGTCTGTCATTAACACAGCCTCAAAAGAGAGAAAACCTGAGACAAGTGTCTAAGAGCAGTGTCTGTCATTAACACAGCCTCAAAAGAGAGAAAACCTGAGACAAGTGTCTAAGAGCAGTGTCTGTCATTAACACAGCCTCAAAAGAGAGAAAACCTGAGACAAGTGTCTAAGCCACATTTTATAGCCCATTCTCTGAATAAGTGAACAACAGCCAATTAGAGGGTCATTTCAGGATCAGAGGATGTTAGGAGTTGGAAGGGACCTCCAGAGTGCACTGAGTCCAACCCCCCGCCAGAGCAGGAGCATAGAATCCAGCACAGGTCACACAGGAACACATCCAGACAGGACTGGAAAGCCTCCAGAGAATCTCTCTGGGCAGCCTGTTCCAGTGCTCTGTGACGATTACAGTAAAGAAGTTCCTCCTCATGCTAAGGTGGAACCTCCTGTGCTGTAGTATCCATCCATTGCCCCTTGTCCCATCCCAGGGTGCAACTGAGCAGAGGCTGTCCCTGTCCCTTCCTGTCTGACCCCCAGCCCTCAGCTATTGAGAGACATTGATCAGACCCCCTTTGAGTCTTCTCTCCAAACTAAACAGCCTCAGGGGTCTCAGCCTTTCCTCACCAGGCAATGCTCCAGTCCCTTCAGCATCCTTGTAGCCTCCCTTGGACTCTCTCCAGCAGATCCCTGTCCCTCTTGAACTGGGGAGCCCAGAGCTGGATGCAATATTCCAGGTGAGGTTTCACTAGGGCAGAGTAGAGGGGGAGGAGAACCTCCCTCTATCTGCTGGACACAGTCCTTTGAATGCACCCTAGGATCCCATTGGCCTGACAGCACCAGGTATTAGTGGAAATGATTCTTTGCAGCTGAACTTTCTTTGTGGACCATTCAGGCAAACAAAGGAGAAAACTCATATTTCAGTACATTGGTTCAAAACTTACATGGGCAGTATATCATCACATAAGTTTGACATCTCATATTTAGTTTCCCCTCCCAGGCTAATGTAACAACATTTATCCAGTAAGGTATCAGATCTAAGAAAGGATGGATGAACAGTTATTTTATTGTGCTCTGCTTCTTTGACTGTCTCATCTGATATCTGCAAATGGAAGTCATCTGCCGCTGGCCTCAAATCCTTTTTTCCTTAGGAATTAAAATGCTCTAATGATACAAAGAGGAATTTCCATTAGAGGCAACTTCAGACCCAAGCAGGAAATAGACCTCAATCCAACAGCTATTTAGTATCAAACTTCCCACTTCTGCCTCTTTGAGAAGACAGAAAAGGCCAGCCAAAAGTTATTTGAATCAAGATCATTATTCTGTCTGGTGGAATGAAAACAACTCTTTAGTGGCACTGATGGATGGTGCCCTGCTGCCAGTAGATGGATGCAGAAACATCCATTCTCACACTCCTCTGCAGTGTCAGCACTGCCAAACATGACAGTGGTGTTCTGCTTGACAGAGCTGCCACAGGCATGCTCAGAAGGGATCAACAGATTTCTGGAGGGGAAATAAAGAAAAGGCAAACAGCACATCTGCTACCAGATCCTGCTCACAGTCCTACAAGATTCAAATCCAGTTCAGCCTACAGCTGCAAGTAACTAAGGTAGCAACATGAATTTTGTCTCCTGACATAGCAATCCACCTGGTAAGTTTTATCTACTCAAAGATATATGTGGGAAGATCACCTCCATGGAGGTCTACACCATAGCTGTACAAACCATAGCTTGTGAACCACAGACCTCCTTTAACCACAGAGAAATGCAGAGTGCAACTCAAGTGCCTGCTTGCTTGAGTCAAAGCCATGGCCCATTGTAAATCACATTTTTTATTATCATCCCATATCTAATTATATTAGAAACCAGTCTCAGTACCTCTAGAACACAGTTGGTTAATATATCAGAGACATGGAGGGGAATGTGTATTTTAAGGCAGACTTTCCATTGTTGCCAGATTGGACAGGTTTTACTGCCCAGGTCGCTCCAGCTGCCTCCTCCTCTGTCTCAGATACTTTAAGAATGCTTTTCCCCAGTTGTCCTGCATGAACTCAGTGCCAACTGTGTGTGAATTGCTTTCTGACTGTTGCCACTTGAGGCTTGGTGCCTTTAAGAGCTACAAAGTGCAGACATCCAGAGGGCCCAGGAGGTGTACTGGAAAATGTAACTTTTGCATTTCATATCCATAAATCCTGCATCCCTATAAAGCTAGCTGAAAAGTCAGTCTCTTCCCTTTTCCTTCTCCTCTCTAGTCTGGGGAAGACATCCAGGTTCTTATCTCCTGTGGAGGAGTGAGGTTTGGTGTCGGTCTGGGCAATGCTGCCAATTAGGCCTGGACAGTTGTGGTAGTGTGAAGGTTTAATCTTCCCACCACATAAAGCACAGTTAAACTCAGTCAGAGAAGCAAGTGGAAAGCTGTATTTTACAAGCAGAATGAAATGCAATGAATATATACAAATCATACAGGATTTACAGTATATACAAAAATATACAGGGAAGAACGTAACATGGAAACACCTTCGTGAGGAGAATCCCCGCCCCGGGTTCCCCTAAATCCCCTTTTTCCCCTTCCTCCCCTTTCCCCTAGTAATTAACTGTGTGAAAAAAGATTAAAAAGAGAAATGGATATTAAGGGGAAAATTGTTAGTTCAAAGCAGTTAGAGAAGTTAGTTTCCTTATCTCATCAGTCCAAGGTCAGCGGCATGCACTCAGGCCAAGAACAGAAGAGAAAAGCAGAACAGACTGAAGACAGACTGTAAGTTCTTAAAGTAACATTCTACTGATCTGCCAATGAAATTCATTTACAATTATCTTTGTTTTTCTTTTTACACCAAAACATTCAGCTAGAGTATTCTGTAGCTTGCCTTTTCTTACAGGCACAGCCTACAACTGGCACAATCCACCCCTTCTAAACAATTTCATTGGCTGTTTGTACTGTCCATCTAATTTAAAACAATATCTACAATTCATAAGTAAAGTTCACAGTCCATTCCAGCTATCCTCAGATGTAGATGATTAAGAAGTCCAAGAAAAATCAGGAAACAAGAAAACAGAAAACAGCTTGTCTCTTGACAGACAAAGTGAAGAAAAGGAATCAGGGAGTCTCAGTTGACTCAGGGCTGTCAGGGTTCTCAGGGTTCTTGCACTGTAGATTCCTCATGGATTCTTCGTTTGGGCATGATGTGTCTGTACAACACTCTGAAATTAAACTCTCAGCTAAAGTTAAATTTCTTTGTGGAATACACTGAATTTCACCATTCTTTAAGAGTGGTCTTCAGCAAACCATTGTAGCGTTCAATATTCCCTGCAGCTGGTGCATAATAGGGGATGTGGAATATCCACTCAATGCCGTGCTCTTTGGCCCAGGCCTTTACAAGATTGTTTCTGAAATTAGTTCTGTTGTCTGACTCAGTCCACTCTGGAGTGTCTCCACAGGATTTGTCTCTCCAGACCAAGAATGGTGTTGCGTGCAGTTGCATGTGGAACTGGATAAGTTTCCAGCCATCCAGTGTTTGCCTCTACCATAGTCAGCACATACTGCTTACCAGAACGAGAACGTGGTAGAGTGATGTAGTCAATCTGCCAGGCTTCACCATACTTGTACTTGGACAGTCTGTCACCGTACCACAAGGGCTTAATTTGCTTTGCCTGCTTGATAGCAGCACAAATGTCACAGTCATGGATGCCTTGTGTGATAGCACCCATGGAAATGTCTATGGATCTGTCATGAGCCCACTGGTAGGTTGCATCTCTGCCTTGATGTCCTGACGAATCGTGAGCCCACCGAGCTAAGAATATCTCACCTCGGTGTTTCCAGTCGAGATCAAGATCAGAGTCCATGTCTACTTGAGAAACTCTTGCAACTAAATCTGCCTGATGGTTGTGTTTCTGTTCCTCAGTAGCTTTGCTCTTAGGAATTTGAGCATCAATGTGTCTCACCTTCACTGGAATTCTCTCGATTCGATCAGCAATGTCCTGCCACAGGTCAGCTGCCCAAATAGGCTTTCCTTTTCTCTGCCAACCATTCCTTTTCCAGTCCTTTAGCCAACCCCACAGAGCATTGGCTACCATCCATGAGTCGGTGTAGAGATAAAGTTTTGGCCATCTCTCACGTTCAGCTACGTCAAGAGCTAGCTGGACAGCTTTTACCTCTGCAAACTGACTGGATTCTCCTTCTCCATCCTTTGCTTCTGCAACTCTGTGTGTTGGACTCCACACTGCAGACTTCCAACTTCATTTGTTCCCAACAAGACGACAGGAACCATCTGTGAACAGAGCATATATCTTTTCATCACCAGAAAGGTCACTGTAAGGAGGAGCTTCCTCAGCATGAGTTACTCTCTCCTCTGGAGGTTTAGTACAGTTGGTACATTCAGGCCAACTTGAGATCACCTCCACCAGACCAGGTCTTTCAAGATTTCCCATTTGAGCTCTTTGTGTTATCAGAGCCACCCACTTGGACCATGTGGAGTCTGTGGCATGATGTGGTGTGGAACCTTTGCCTTTGAACATCCAATTCAAAACTGGTAATCTGGGAGCTAAGAGAAGTTGTGATTCAGTTCCAATTACTTCAGAGGCTGCTTTTACTCCTTCACAGGCAGCTGTGAAGGAGTAAAAAAATCTGTTTCTCTGTTGGTGTATAATTTGCCTCTGAACCTCTGTAACCTTGAGTCCAGAAACCAAGAGGTTGTCCTTGTGTCTCACCTGGAGCTCTTTGCCACAAGCCCCAGGTTGGACCATTGTTGCTTGCAGCTGTTTACAAAATGTTCTTAATGTCTGTCCACACCTTGAGTCTTGTGTCCAGTTCTGGGCCCCTCAGTTTAGGAAGGACATCGAGACACTTGAACGTGTCCAGACAAGGGCAACGAGGCTGGTGAGAGGCCTTGAGCACAAGACCTATGAGGAGAAGCTGAGGGAGCTGGGATTGTTTAACCTGGAGATGAGGTGGCTCAGGAGAGACCTTCTTGCTGTCTACAACTACCTGAAGGGTGGTTGTAACCAGGAGGGAGTTGGTCTCTTCTCCCAGGCAACCAGCACCAGAACAAGAGGACACAGTCTCAAGCTATACCAGGGGAAAGTTTAGGCTGGAGGTGAGGAGAAAGTTCTTCACCGAGAGAGTGATTCGCCATTGGAATGTGCTGCCCAGGGAGGTGGTGGAGTCACCGTCCCTGGAGGTGTTTAAGAGGGGATTGGATGTGGCACTCAGTGCCATGGTCTAGTCATGAGGTCTTGGGTGACAGGTTGGATTTGATGATCTTTGAGGTCCCTTCCAACCTTGGTGATACTGTGATACCATCTTGGACAGGTCCCAGACCCATTGCTTGAACTACTTCTTGTTTTATCTGGTTGTTCTGAAGAGAGACATAAGAATTTAACTAAAACCTGGACTAAAGCGAGGACTCTTTGGGCAGGTGACCAGCTGATGAGCTTCTATTCATTTCCACATCTTCTCTAATCTACTTTTCTTTTTAAATATGTAAAAGCAACCAGGTGATGCGCAACTAAGGCTGACTTTTTAGTTCAGAATCCTTTCAGACTCTTGTGGCAGCTCATTACAAAAAGGTTTTAGGAAGATGTGACCCAAAGCTAGGGCTGGCAGGAGTTCATCTTACTGATGACTTCATGTGGTGCGTAGCACAGGTCAGCAGTATCCTGCAGTGTGCATTCATGGTCTGTTCACATCATGATTACTAAAGGTAGGTTTTGTAATTTCATCTCAGAAAGGATGAGACAGACTAGAAGGAGCACTGAGAATGTCTGAAAAGGATCAACTACCAGCAGAGGAAACAATCTGTACTGCTTAGATGATATAAATACAAAGAAATAAAAACTGTATGATAAAAAAACTACCTTCCTCCCACTGAGGAAATCTCCAACAAAACTGAAGCCTTCCTCCCACAAACAGTATTCCCTCTGAAATGTTAGAACTTCTAACCACAAAAGATCTGAGCATAGCATGACTAGATGTGGAGACATTCAGGCCAGCATGAAAACCAAACTGCAGAAGAGCTGTAAGGCACTTCCACAATCACTCAATGTTGAACAATGAGTTCCCCACTGGATGCTTCATTCACCCTGCTCATTGTTGTCAGTCCTGTATTGCATCCTACAGAGTGCAGACATAAACAGAGTGTCCTAGAATCACGGGATTGCTTTGGTTGGAGAAGACCACCAAGATCATCCAGTCCAACTATCAACCCAACACCACCATGGCCATTAAATCATGTCCCAGAGTGCCATAGACATACGTTTATTGAACACCTACAGGGATGCAGACTCCATCAACCCCCTGCCTGGAGTGGGAGCAGATTTTCTCAGTTGTGAGCAGGCCCAGCTGTGCTGTATCTGCACTTCTGAACCCTATCAGTATCCAAGGCCATGGCTCCTCACTTTTGGGATAGATGTGTGGAGTGCCATGCACAGTGGCTGCATTTGAAGCTGTTTGTGCTCAACCTGCCTGCATGTGCAGACAGAGGGGTGTCTGCCAGCCATAAAGCAGAGTCTGGCCTGGCACCAGAGCAGCAGCACACACCTCCAGGCTCTCTGTGGCACAGCCTTTTCACAGCTGATCCCCAGTGGAACCCATAGCCACTGCTCAGTAATGACAATGCCACCAGGCAATCCCATTTCTCAGTGGCTCAAGTCCCCTGGTCACTGTAGGCAGAAGGAGAGGATACCTCTTGAAAATGCAGGAAACATCAGTAGTTTTGAGTTGGGAGCATACAGGGACACAAGAAAAGTTGCTCCTTTCCCTGCCACACACAAAGTGTGCAATGACTTCTCAAAATGGCCCAAGCTGGAATGGGTGCCTGCAGGGTCTGATTTCTTGTGAAAATGTCTGTTCTATCCTGGGCTCAGGAATCCAACAGCAAACACTTCCATGAGGACCCCAAGCCAGACAGTTATTTTTATGGCTGCCAGTCTCATCACTCCTTGGAGTTGGGTTTCAGCAGAAAGGAGCTAATATTTCGCTGACACCTTGAGATATGAAGGACAGCTTTGAGCTTGCTGAGGAGTAAAGCATTTGGCTCTACCAGCTGCACAGGGAATGCCAGCTGAGCCAAACATAAGAACAGAGGGATTTGTGCATTTGTTTCAGACATTGTGAAATGGTTTTAAGCTACTCTCCCTGCAAACATGTACTTGGACTCACACCTACAGGAACCCACACACTTCTTCTGTTGCTCTAACACTTTCCTTCAGGGCTGCTCTTGTCACTGTTCAGGGCCTGGAATCATCCTGGGAAGAGATATCTACATCATGTAGAGGGTAACTACTTTTCTCACAAACTTTTCTAAATGATGATACTATTTTTGGAACAGGAGAAAAACACTTCTCTCAGATGATCAGCTAAAATAAAGGAATAACTAGTAAATACCTAGGAGAGAGATTTCTCTGCCTTGAGATGTGGATTTCCTTCCACAACAGCCAGACTGAGGTGGTAGATAAGCTCTCCACACACACATTTCACCTTGTCTTGAGTACTGCTGGAGGGAGATCTCATATGTGGCATCACTGTTATATAGGGAAACAGTAGCATCACATGGCAGGCAAAGCACAGGTACTACTGACAAATGGCTGCAGCAGAATTTCAGAAAACAAGACATGGTCCATGCTCAGAAGTGCTTTGCTACCCCTTCTGTTACAGCATCTTGTCAGTGTAGTTGTCCTTTCAGTTACCCATTCCTACAGGAGCATCACTGAGGAAGAGTCCCTTTTCCTTGTCCTCAGTAGGAACTGCTGTGCTTGCTTAGGTCCCAGTATTTGTTCACAAAGGTGCTGTTCTCTGATCAGTGGAAGCTGCTACTGTACCTCCTTCAATGTCATGACAAAAAGCATTGTGTAGGACAAGGGGCAATGGATATAAACTACAGCACAGGAAGTTCCACCTCAACATGAAGAACTTCTTCACTGTGAGGGTCCCAGAGGCCTGGAGCAGGCTGCCCAGAGAGGTTGTGGAGTCTCCTTCTCTGAAGGCTTTCCAGCCCCGTCTGGATGTGTTCCTGCGTGACATGTGCTGGATTCTATGCTCCTGCTCTGGCAGGGGGTTGGACTAGAAGATCTCCAGAGGTTCCTTCCAATACCTGTCATCCTGGTAGCCTGTGAGACTGTGAACACCAAGAACTACACACTTGCTTCTGGGATGTCAGACAAGTCTATCTACAGACAAAATCAAGGATGAGTTCTTTACAGGGCAACAAATAATGCTTAGTGTGCCCTGCAGCAGGACAGTTATTTACCCAGAAATGCCCAGTAAGAGCAAGACTGATATCCATCCAACATGGGACAAATAAAAAGAACCAATTTTCATCCCATCTCAAGTCTTTTTTCACCCACAAGAAGAGAAAACATCCTCAGGGTAGTATCTCTGAATTGCTCTCACACCAGCTCCATTCCAGACCTGATGCCTGGGGCAGAAGAGCTGGGGCTCATTCCCTTGACTACACATCATTAACGCCGCAGAAGGAAAGAGTATTTTAAAAGCTACATAGTTCTGCAGAGGAAATAGTAGAGATAAAAAAAGTATTACAAAATACACATAACAGTCAGAGACAATGAATGATGTGCAGCCCATATGGCTGGGAGGGGGCAGCCCTGTCTCTGGCTGCCTTGGGACTGCCAGGACAGGCAGCAGGTGTAAAACTTCACCATAAGGATGGTTTGACCCTGAAGAAAGATAAGCAGGGTCTGTTCAAAGAGGAGGCTGCTGCCTTTGTATGAGCCCACAGACAGATCCTGAGCAGTCAGCCCTGCTTCTAACATTTTGAGTTTTGTTTCCCAAGTGCTGCGCAGAGCCCAGCCTAGAACAACCACCAGCCCAAGCGCTTCCTAAAGTAGTTTTTCTCCATCAGCCTGTTGTTAGGAACCACTGCCTGGAACTAACTGGCTGGTTCCAGCCAAAATAATCCCCCCATCGCCCCGAGCCTGTAGAAAGAGGATTTTAAATTAAGAGAGGAGGATTCACACTAGATAGAAATAAGATATTTTTAATGCTGAGGGTAGTGAAACACTGGCCCAGGCTGCCCAGAGAGGTGGGAGATGTCCCATCCCTGGGACCATTGCAAGTCAGGTTGCCTGGGGCTCTGAGCAACATGATCTAACTGAAGATGTCCCTGCTGATGGCATCCAAACTAGCTGACTTTGAAAGTCCCTTCCAATCCAAACTATTCCATGATTCTACAGTGCTGATGATTGGCTTGTGTGTTCTCACTGTTTATACTCATGTTTAGATTCCTGTTTAGATTAAACTTTCTCTGTTAGTGTAGTACCGCACAGCACTGTGGCTACACAAGCCAGCACTGGACTAAAGTGCCACCTCTGTATAGCAACTCTGAGCAGTTGCTGGGGAGTCACAGGACTGGGCCAAGTGCTGTGAAGAAAAAAGGGCTTTTTTGTCTCCTAATTTATAACCTAGAGTGCCAGTCTTTTGTCAGTGCTGCCCAGAGCCTGGATAAAAGGCAATAGGCACAAATTCTATAAAAGGAGATTTAACATAACAAAATTTAAACATAAGAAAAAACTTTCCTGTGAGGGTGGTGGGACATTGGAGTTGGGTGCCCAGAGAGGTTGTTCAGTGACTATCCTAGGAAATATTCAAACTCAGCTGGGTAAGACCTCAAGAAATGTGCTTTAGTTCACCCTACTTGAGCCAAGGGGTTGGAATATGTGATTTCCAGAGGTGCCTTCTAACCTCAAGTGCATGGAATGTAGGACAGAACACAGAATTCTATATATAATGTAAAAAACAGATCATGGAACTGGGGAAAAAGTGCACAGAACCCAAAATTGATGTGAAAATTTAAAGTTCAGAAGGAATATTAGTATGAGCAACTCTGACAGGTCCTTTCCTCCTCAAAGCAATAAAAGGCACAGGGAAAACCTGGCAAGGCTTCTGCTGCAGTGTCCTTGGAAGAGAATAGCAGGGGCATGATGCCGACCTTGTGTGTTATTCTAGCTAGAACAGGCTACAGTCTGTAGTGTAACTGGCCTCTGAAAGTTAGCATTGATCACCCTGAGATTTACTTCAGAATTCATCTGACCCTTAGGCCCAGACTCATTAGCAAAATCAAGAGAGATTTTTCTGTAAACTTAGCAGTGGATGGGAATTTCAAAGAATGGAATAGAACAGGACTTGTGCCTTAGACTTACGTTGCAATAGTTGCCCAAAGAGTTCTAAATCTGTGCAAAGAAATGGAGTTCATTCATGGCCAGCCAGACATCCTGGCATCTGGAAAGCTGCTTCTCAGAGGACAAAAAGCTTGAGAATCGAATGCAGTTGTTGCTGGAGTTGTTTCTGTAAATCAAAATAAGTGCTGAGTCTTTCCTAAGCCTTTAGATGTCTTCTCCATCTGCGCTGATACTTGAGGGAACAATTTCTAAATGTGTCTGAAGTTAGCTTAATAACTCAGACTCTATTCCACAAGAAGAGAAGACTCAGAAGCAAGACAATTTGTTTCCTGAAGCCTTTGCAGGGCTCTTGTCCCTTTTTCTCTGACATGCTTTCCAACCAACTTCCTACCTGTCAACACAGCCTAGTTAATCAGTGTGTTTAAAATAGATGAGAAATGTTAATATTCCTGTCTTACAAGCCAGTCAGACTGTGGAGCTTTCCAGACATGCTTGTTATTCACCAGTTATCTAAGAGGCTGCCAAAATATCTTTGGTAGTGGTTGTTGCACTTCTTCCAGCCAAGCTAAGCCCAGCTTTATCGTAAGGAAACAGGCCCAGATGAATAGGATCACAGAATCACAGAATGTTAGGGGCTGGAAGGGACTTCAAAAACTCATCCAGTCCAACCCTTCTGCCAGACAGGATCACCTAGACCAGGTCACACAGGAACACATCCAGGTGGGTGTTGAGTATCTCCAGAGAGGGAGACTTCACAACCCCCTGAGCAGCCTGCTCCAGGATTCTGTCACCCTCACAGGGAAAAATGTTTTCCTCTTGTTTCTATGGAACTTCCTCTGCCTCAGCTTCCACCACTGCCCCTTGTGCTGGCATTGGGCATCACCAGGCAGAGCCTGGCTCCAGCCTCTGGGCACTCACCCTGCACATCTTTATCAACAGCAATGAGGTCACCTGTCAATCTCCTCCTCTTCCAGCCACAGAGCCCTCAGCTCCCTCAGGCTTTCCTCATAAGGAAGATGTTCCACTCCCTTCAGCATCTTTGTGGCTCTGTGCTGGACTCTTTCAATCAGTTCCTTGAGATCCTTCTTGAACTGAGGGGCGCAGAACTAGACACAACATTCCAGATGTTGCCCCAGCAGGGCAGAGTAGAGGGGGAGAAGAACCTCTCTTGACCTACTAATTACAGCCCTTCTGATCCACCCCAGGATGGCAATTATTATATTATTAAAAATACATCAATACTATAAAAGTGTGAATGCATTCATTTCAATAGTAGATTTGAAGACATGAAGAGGAAGGTTAAAATAAATAATAATGTTCCCTGTGATATGAAACCCACTCAGAGTTAAGTCATTCAAGTTTTATGGCTTAGTAGGTTAGCTCCTTACTGTGGCAGGGGTCACTGGAGTAGCAGTAAGGAGGTATCAGAGGCTTCATTGCTAGATCTGTGTGCTGCCTATTCAGAGAAATCAGCACACATCTCTAATTTGAGGCATAACTCAACAGAATGAGAAAGAGCAACTTTCTGCAGAAGGATCAGAACACAATACAATACAATACAATACAATACAATACAATACAATACAATACACCAGGTTGGAAGAGACCTTCAAGATCATCGTGTCCAACCCATCAACCAATCCAACCCACCTAAATACAATACAATACAGTACAATACAGTACAATACAGTACAATACAACCACCTAAACAACTAAAAAACTAAACCTGGCACAAGCACCCCATCAAGCCTCTTCTGAACACCTCCAATGAAGGTGACTCCACCACTTCCACAGGCAGCTGATTCCAGTGGGCAATCACTCTCTCAGTATAGAACTTCTTCCTAACATCCAGTCTAAACCTGCCCTGGCGCAGCCTGAGACTGTGTCCTCTTGTTCTGGTACTGGCTGCCTGGGAGAAGAGACCAACCTCTGCCTGGCTACAACCTCCCTTCAGGTAGTTGTAGAGAGCAATAAGGTCACCCCTCAGTCTCCTCTTCTCCAGGCTAAGCAACCCCAGCTCCCTCAGCCTCTCCTCACAGGGCTTGTGTTCCAAACCCCTCACCAACCTTGTTGCCCTTCTCTGGACATGCTCCAGTAAGACAACCTCCTTCCTAAACTGAGGGGCCCAGAACTGGACACAGGACTCAAGGTGCGGCCTAACCAGTGCAGTGTACAGGGGCAGAATGAGCTCCCTGCTCCTGCTGGCCACACTCTTCCTGATGCAGGCCAGGATGCCATTGGCCTTCTTGGCTGCCTGGGCACACTGCAGGCTCATGGTCAGCCTACAATCAACCAGCACCCCCAGGTCCCTCTCTGCCTGGCCACTCTCCAGCCACTCTGACCCCAGCCTGTAGCACTGCCTGGGGTTGCTGTGGCCAATGTGCAGAATCCGGCACTTGGATGTGCTCAATCTCCTGCCCTTGGACTCTGCCCATCTGTCCAGCCTGTCGAGGTCCCTCTGCAAAGCCTCTCTGCCCTCCAGCAGATCAACTCCTGCCCCCAGCTTGGTGTTATCTGCAAATTTTACTGATGATGGACTCGATGCCCTCATCCAGATCATCAATAAAGATGTTGAAGAGCATGGGGCCCAGCACTGATCCCTGGGGCACACCACTAGTGACAGGCCGCCAGCTGGCTCTGGCACCATTCACCACCACTCTCTGGGCTCGGCCCTCCAGCCAGTTCCTAACCCAGCTCAGAGTGCTCCTGACCAAGCCAGGGGCTGACAGCTTGGCCAGGAGTTTGCTGTGGGGGACGGTGTCAAAGGCCTTGCTGAGGTCCAGGTAGACCACATCCACAGGCCTCCCCACAGCCACCAGGTGGGTCACCTGATCCTAGAAGGAGATCAGGTTGGTCAGGCAGGACCTGCCCTTCCTAAATCCATGCTGGCTGGGCCTGAGCCCCCCTGGCCATCCTGTAAGTGCTGTGTGATCGCACTCCAGATGAGCTGTTCCATAACCTTGCCTGGCACTGAGCTCAGGCTGACAGGCCTATCATTCCCTGGCTCCTCCAACCGGCCCTGCTTGTGGGTGGGCACCACGTTGGCAGCTTCCAGTCTTCTGGGACCTCTCCAGTGAGCCAGGACTGCTGAAAAATGATGGAGAGCGGCTTGGCAGCTCATCTGCCAGCTCTCTCAGCACCCTAGGATGGATCCCATCTGGTCCCATGGCCTTGTGGGGGTCCAAGCGGCTCAGATGATCTCTAACTACCTCCTGGAGCAGCGGGAAACCATGCAGCTCCCTGGCTCCTTCTGCCAGCTCTGCAGGCCAGCTGTCTGGGAGATGTTCTGCCATGCTAGGATAGATTGAGGCAAAGAAGGTGTTAAGTCCCTCTGCCTTTTTCCTCATCCTTTGTTACAACGTTCCCCTCCGTGTCAACCAAGGAGACAATTTTGTCTCAAGACAGGTCTAATGGGGAACATGAGCTGGGTCTAGACCTTGTGAGACAGGTTGGTTTTACCCTACTGACAACTGATCAGGGGCTTGTGTCACTCTCATCAGAAACAGGCAAGAGGGATTTAAATGTGTCCAAAGTGTGACGTGGTTGTGAGAGTAGAGATGGTCTGTACTTACTTTATGTCTCCTCACTAATTATCTTTATGCTTCCCTATTAATTATGGTATCAAAAACAATGGGATGATAAGGTTTGGAGCAAGACTGCAGATTGGCTCTGCTCAGTCAGTATCCTGTCTGTAAAACAGAGTCATTTATCACTCAGAGCAAACCAGAATACTCTCTATGCAGGGTTTATGCTTCAAACACCACACACAGAGTACTGCATCTAGTTCTGAGGCCCCTATTACAAGAAGGATCTGGAGGTGCTGGAAAGTGTCCAGAGAAGGGCCATAAGGAGGAGCAGAGGGCTGGAGCTGTTCTGCTATGAGGACAGACTGAGGGAGTTGGGGTTGTGCAGACTGGAGAAGAGAAAGCTCTGAAGAGACCTTCTTGTGGCCTTCCAGTATCTGAAGGGGGCTACAAGAAAGCTGGGGAGGGACTTTTGAGGGGTGTCAGGGAATTATAGGACTGGGGGGGATGGAGCAAAACTAGAAATAGGGAGATTGAGATTGGATGTTAGGAAGAAGTTGTTGCCCATGAGGGTGGTGAGAGCCTGGCACAGGTTGCCCAGGGAGGGGGTAGAAGCCCTGGAGGTTTTTGCAGCCAGGCTGGATGTGGCTGTGAGCAACCTGCTGTAATGTGAGGTGTCCCTGCCCATGGCAGGGGGGTTGGAACTGAATGATCCTTAAGGTCCCTTCCAACCCTGACAATTCTCTCATTCTGTGATTGACAAATCACACTGAGGAAAGGATTTTCAGAATTTAGAATCATGGAATCAGAGAAGCACAGAATCATAGAATGGTTTGGGTTGAAAGGGACCTCCAGAGTCCATCCAGTCCAACCCCCCTGCAGTCAGCAGGGACATCTTCCATTAGATCAGGTTACCAAGAGCCCTGGGGAGACAATTATTTCTGAATAAAAAAGAGAATTTCATTCCAGAGATCAATCACCTGAGTGTTTGTGGAGGGTTGTTCTTCCTACTCGTGGTAGTTCATCCACAAAACGTCGCCTACTCTTTCTTCCATAAAAGATGTGGAACAAATCTACATTTTCTTGAGCAGCTTGGTGCACTCACTTCAGAAAACCCATCTTGGTGTGATCTGTAACTTGCTAGACTGTTGTCAGTCAAGCAATCAGAGTTAGAAGAGCATTCTTGGGAAGATCAATATGGCCTGTGAAGCCCCAATGTGTTTGTGGCATGATGTAGGAAGCGTAACCTCATTCTGCTCTTCCCAGGGTAAAAGGAGAGCTCACAGGAATGTTGGCAGATGCTAGGCAGAAATGCCAGAACACTAATCCTTCAGAGGAAATCTTCTCATTGCTACACTTCAACTAACATGTTGCTGTGAACAGGACCTGCAGATGGTAAGGACATACTTTCTTTATTAGATTTGATAAGAATTGGATCAGATTAAATTAATTGCAGGAAAGGCCTTTATATCCCACATGGAACTTGTCTGCTAACTGTGGGGTTTAACATGCTGTGTTACCTTCTTAAGATGTGAATGTTCTGGATAAAGACTTGGTGTGCTGAGGTAGGGCAGGAGGAGACGGGCTTTTGAAGTGATTTCTTGAGATAACCATTACCAAAGTGAGTTGTGGAGTAATTCTCTAGGAGAAGGGCAGCTGGGGCAGTACTTTCTGTGCATATGTAAAGGACAGTGTCTGGTGCTGAATGTAAGCCTCCCGGCTAGCTTGTGATACATGACAGTGGTGGTGATGTCCTTCCTCTTTCCTATTCCTGCTCTTGCATCTCCAATGCACTGTGCATTTGCAGTTCAGCACTCCTGCATAAGATAAAGAAGCAAACATTCCATGCCTCCACCTAGGCAGTTTGACAAATGGACCTTCATACACATGAGGTCTTCTCTGTCCAGCAACAACTCACTGTTCCACACGTAGGTTAAAGCAATTTAATCCCTTGGAAAGGTCCGGAAAGGTGCTGAAGAGAGTAGGAAGGTGGGTAAAAGTGCAACCTGTGCTTGATAACAGGCAGTACTGACTGTGCAGCCCAGGTGCACAATGCACACACCACACAAGTATTCAGTCACATTTAGGTGCCTTTCAGAATGCCATTTCCTTCACACATATAAGCAGCTGAGTGACTCCAGTTACAGAACAGGTGAGTGAAGTAAAAGGGCTTAGAAGCCTCTAAGTCAAGTGCAGAAAGCAGAGGGACAACAGGTGGCAACAAGAGTCAGAGAAGGACAGAGAGGTGGATGGAAGGAAATTAGGGTTACTAGCATGATATTACTATTAGAAGGCAAATGACTCAGATAAAAGAGGTTAGATGGCCTGTTCCTCAGCTGACTCTCCATCTGTCACAGAACTGGAGAGGTGTCATGATGCAGGCAGATTATGGTAGCTCTGATGTGTGTTTTTCAGGCACCCTAAAAGGAAAGTACAACTAAACTATGCTTTGTCTGAACGTTATGTGAATATTTCTTGTCCATTTTGAGCTGTAAAGACCATTCCATTTAATCACTGTTCTGCCCAGCCTGCAGGCATGACCTTGCATTCTGCATCCGTGTTCTCGACTCCCTGCGGCTCTCTCAGGGATTTCTCCAGGAAACCTCCTGCGTCCTTCTGCAGCAGGGTGACCTCTAGGGGCCGATGGGCAGAGCTGGCATGGAACGAGCACATCAGTGTCCTGCCTGAAACCGCCTTCCACATCTGCAAACAGGCGTCGCCTGTGAGTTCCCATGATCTGAGGTCTCTGTGTGTGTCGAGTCACATAGTCCCAGCAGGATTGTCCTGTCGTGCAAAGGGCTGCCCAGGTAAGTAGAATGAGATACTTCAACAGACTTCCTTTCTCTCTTCCATGACAAAGAGAGGACTGCTTTCAGCTAGTAGTTTATTCTGGAGGTTGAGTAGACTTTGTAAGGCATGAAGAGATGAAGGTTTTTTTCTGCAGAACAGGAATCTTTTCAGGTGTTGTTATGGAATCAATGAAACAGTGCTTATTTCCTTAGGAGGCACATCACTGGTGTCCAAACTGTTACAGCTCTAAGAGTCTTTGCAATCCATACAGTACATCAGCTGCATCTATTTTAAACTTCCTCTCAGAGATGTTCCTTTATGGACCAATGTCTTTTCTCAAGGTCACTAACCTTTACTTACCAGCTAGCAGACAGTCTGACTCTGCAGTATGTTTATACAAGCTGATTCTAACCCTCAAGGTATGACATCAAACTACAAATAGATGAGAAATGAAATATATTTTAACTCATATGAATGAGTGAGAGATATTTCCTCAGTACAAATAAGGAACATTTTTGGATTCACAAGACCTAAACAGGTATTTATGGCAATATATTTGTTACTTGACCTCTTCTGGACATATGGAGCCTTGGTGGAATGTGCAGGTTAAGTTGTTGCTATTAAACACTGTAAGCATTTTTCCTGTTAATCATCAATGTAGTTTAATATTTTACTGTTTGAACAGGGAGGGTCTGGGTGCGCTTTGCTTGGCCTCACACCCATTTCAGGCAGGAGAATATTGTGCTTCTTGGCTTTTGAAGCAGCATAAAGGGAAACTATGGGAATGACTGATCTGCACTGCAGGTTGCAAAGGACTTTCGCTGTCACCCTTCCTGGCTTAGGTGACTGGCAGGTCCTCATCTCTGGTCATCTAAAGATGAGTGAGGGTGACCCAGAGCCCTATGCTTCATGTTGTGCCTGGCCTATGCAGGACCAGCCAGATCACAGCTGTCTAGAGAGGTGCTGCCATCACTCCCCTTAGGCTGCTCTAACCAGGAGCATGGTGGAGCTCTGAGGGCCGCAGATTCCTCTGCATGCCCTTTCAGTAGCCATCTGCTTCCAAGCACCTGTTGGTGCCCTTTGTGGGCAGAGGGCCCAGTGCAAATGAGGCTCTGCACACTGACCAGTGCTGCTTCTGTCAGCTCAGGGACTTTCCTCCCAGCAGTACTGACCCTCACTCCCATTTTCAGCCCTTTGCTGGCCTGTTGCACCTGGCTTTGCTCTGGCCCAGTGGTGAACACCTGAGGCTGGCTGACCCCTCTGGCTGCACTCTAACCATCTGCTGTGGTTCACTGATGAGATGTGGGGCCGGCAGTTTCAGCAGCTTTAGCCTCTGCTGGGTTGAAGGCAGCCCTGGGTGCTGCTGGGTGCTTGCCCAGGACAGGCCACCCTGGTGGCTCCATGCTGCCCCCCGCTGGCACTGGGAGCCTCGAGCAGTGGCTCCAGTCGGCTGCTGCCTGGCTGAGCTCCTGTGACTGCCAGGAGCCTGCTGGAGCTCTCAGACCAAGAAAGCTGATGGGAGCTGTGCCCTCATCGCAACAGCCCAAATGGGGAGGCAAAAGGCTCAGCCACCATCCCAACCGATGTCTCTGTGCCCTACAGCAGCACCCATCCTGTGGTCTCACCAGGGCTTGCTATGTTTCCTCCATGTATCACTACCACCTGCAACCAATTGTCAGTGTGTAGCAGCTGGGCACTGCCTCATGGCACCCACAGTCCCTCAGCCCTTTCTGCCTGGGGATGAGTAGCCAGATTTGCAGCCTCTGCCAGCACTCAGCCTCATAGGCTCAACCTCCACATGTGTAGCTGGATGCTTTCCTTCCCACCAACTCCTCACCACATGGCTTGGCCCTGGAGCCTGGAGATGCCTTCTTGCAGTGGCTCCTGCTTTCTGTCTACCATCTCAGCCCGAGGTAATGAAACAAACCATGGGAATCTGGCTGGGAGAAGAATATTGTGTGGGCATGTCACATGGCACAGCAGCTTTGCAGCACTGAAGTTCATTTATGTCCAGCCCAGTTTCCTCAGTGAAGAGAACAGGGAGAGCAAGACCCAGCTGTCCAAACAGGGTTTTAAGAAGCTGTCTCTCCAAAAGCTCTTTGCAAGTGCTGAGGAGAGCCAAGCACACAGCTCCTGGTAGTACAGCCTTGGTTTGCTCTCATGTGATAGCTGTGCAAGAGGATGTGCTTCATACCTCAGAATGGATTTGATTTTTCCACTAGGCACTAATAAAAATATTATTGATGTTGGCTCATTAAGCAGCCTACTAAAAGGGGCATCCCAGACTTCTTCTGGCCTCCGTTTATAGACTAGAGAAATCCTGCTGAGACAGAGCCATGATACATGCCAAGATTTTAGGTCAGTCTACAGAGTTCAGATTTGCATGGCTAGTTCCTGAGGATCTGCCAAGTCATTTGACATGGTTTCAATAAACAGTGAAACTTCTTGCAGCAGTACAGTTTGCCCTTTTCCTTCTACACAAGGTTATCTTATGAAGTCTTCCCCAAAAGCAAAACTGCATTTGATGGAGGCCCAGACCACCTGCACCTCTTTCTGATAGGGAAGGTCCCTCACAATCTGCTAAGGATTTCACAGTAACTTGTTCATTGTCCTTTGCTCTTGATTTTAGGGTGTCTCTAGAACCTGTTTTACTTACAAACTCACAGATCCTGATGGGGAACATGAAAGGAAAAACTTCTTTGCTGTGGGCAGTTTGGTACATAGCCTATACGTGGATCTAAGTTGCCTTTCTAAGCCTAATAATAAAAATCATCTCACTGATATACAAAAGCCTCATGAACCATAGGATCACAGGATCAGAGAATGGCTTGGGTTGGAAGGGGCCTTAAAGTTCATCCAGTTCCAAATCCCCCTGCTGTGGACAGAGACATCTCCCACTAGACCAGGTAGTTCAAAGACCTGGCCAGCCTGGCCTAGAACATTTCCAAGGGAGAGGTCATCCACAACTCTCTTGGCAACCTGTTCCAGTGTCCCTCCAACTACAGCGGAAAGAATTTCTTCCTAATGTCTCAGCTGAATATACCTGCCCTTCTCCAGTTTGAGACTGTTGCCTCTTGTCCTACCACTACACTCTGCCAGAGTCCCTCCCTGCCAGAGTCCCTCCCTGCCAGAGTCCCTCCCCAACTTTCCTGTAGGTCCTCTTTAAGTATATATGAGGTGTCCACAAAACCTTCTCTTCTCCAGGCTGAACATGTGCAATTCACTTAGCCTAACCCCAAGGGGGAGGTGCTCCAGCCCCCTGACCATCTTCATGGTCCTCTTCTAGTCCTACTTGAGCACATCCCAGCCTTTGTTATGTTCAGGTCCAGAGAGCTGGACACAGCACTGCAGGCAGGGTCTCGCAAGAGTGGATAATTTCCTCAGCCTACTGGCCACACTTTTCTGATGTAGCCTAGAATGCTCTTGACTTTCTGGGCTGCAAGTGTACATTGCCACCTCATATTCAGTTTTTCATCCACCAACATGCCCAAGTCCTCCACAGGGCTGCTCCCAATCCACTCATAATCAAAACTGTTTACATTTTTACACAAAATCCTTCCTCACAGCAGCCCTTTCTGTGTGGTATTATTCTCACTCTCCCACCACTACTTTCACTAGTTACCAACTGATGTTTCAAAGGTGCAGTTTCCCCTGCCTCTGTTATCATGAAAAATGATTTATTATGCAGGGACATGATGATCTCAGAGGGCTTTTCCAAGCAAAACAGTTCTGTGATTGTGGTGGGTTGAAAATTCCACCCTCTCCCCCCATTAGGTTTTGCCAGACTGTCTCAGTTGGAAGCAAATGAAAGCTGTATTCACAAGCAGAACTACAATCTACAATGAGATGCAATGAATATGTACAAAATATACAGTAGTTTCAATATTTGCAGGTATTTACAATTGATAAACACCACAAGGAAACCCCTGGCCAAAGACCAGGGGAGCTGCAACAGCTTCTCCCTTCTCAGCACCCCCTGTACACAAAAGGGACAAGAGAAAATAGCAGAGAAGTTGTTATTAATACCAGTCACAACAAAGCCATGCAGCCAAGCTCAGTAAAGCCAGGAGAAGCATCAGCCAGAGCCAAAGAAGCAAAGAGATTGTTTTGTACAACTAGTTTAAGTCTGTTATCTTCTCCAAGGGGATTGCTTAGACCTATCATTATTTTCCTTTCTATACCCATAGTGATTTCTTTACATTTTACCACTCTAGGTCTGTGAAAACTTTTAAAGGTATAGCCTAAAACTACCACAAGGATCCTATGATTCTGTGAAATCCAAGGCTTGCCACTTGCCAGGCCTTTACTGCTCACAAAGCATAACCTAACCCAGGGTCAGTAAAAGCTGTTAGACTATTCCACAATTATTAAAATAACCTAAAACCAGTTCAGGCCTGCACTCTCAGCTCAACACAAACCCTCCAGCTTTTTGCTATTAATGGCTAAAAAACCCCATATTTACTGCTCTGTGCTAATGGAGATTGTAAGAAACTGAAGCATTTTAGTATAGACAGAGAAGGGTCATTCAGAGAGAGAAGTGAAAGAAGAGGAACCGATGGCAAAGACAGTGACAGAAAAGAGAGTCAGGGGAGCACGAGTGCAAAGAATAAAATGAAGTGAAAGACACCTGCAGTGCACTGGGGAACCACAGGAGGCCTTCTAATGTGTCATGGGAGGGAAGAGAGGGGCTGACATCAAAGGTAGCTGTTAGACGGATTTATGAAGCATTTTGTGACTAAACTCTGATCACTTCCAAGAAGACTCATTCCCATCACTCTTTCAGACAGAAATTACATAGAACTTCGGGGTTTCTGCTTTCTCATCCTCACTACTGACAGCAAGACAACCACAAAGCTACTAATGTCTTGGTTAGTTTGCACATTGGAGACAGATAAAGACTCCTTTTGTGGCACAGAGCCACAAAGATGCTGAAGGGAGTGGAATATCTTCCTTATGAGGAGAACCTGAGGGAGCTGGCGCTCTGTAGCTGGGAGAGGAAGATGTGAAGGTTGAGTTCCCAGGGGCTGGAGCCAGGCTCTGCTGGGTGATGCCCAATGTCAGCACAAGGGGCAATGGTGGAATTTGAGGCATAAAAAGTTCCATGGAAACATGAGGAAGACTTTTTTTCACTGTGAGGGTGACAGAACTCTGGAGCAGGCTGCCCAGGGGGGTTGTGGAGTCTCCCTCTCTGGAGGTGTTCAAAACCCACCTGGATGTGTTCCTGTGTGACCTGACCTAGGTGATCCTGTTCTGGAAAGGGGGCTTGAACTGGATGATCATTTGAAGTCCTTTCAAATCCCTAAGATTCTGTGATACTTCTGGCTTAGAGTCACAGATACCTTATGAAGAACCCAGGTGTCTTTGTGGTGTTCAATATCTTGCCTTCAGGCAGCTTACTTCAATTCACGCATTCTTACTTCAATTCACACCTTCTGCCCTCTGTGCTCTCCTGTTTCCTTTCTCCACACTGGGCTGATTTTTGTAGTTCTGCTCAGTTCTCTCCCTTCCTATCTTAAGTCTCTCGGTTTCTTCAACTGATCCTCTTATGGAAGCCTCTCCATGCATCTGATGATCTTTATTGCCTTTGGAATCACACTTCTTTGTATTTTCAGTTTGTCTTCTCTGATTTTCTATTTTGCTGCTCCTGTTGAGAAATGAGTGTGTACTGTCACATGGTTTAGCAGAACACGTGGCTCCTGATCAACAGTTGTCATCTCAGAGTCCATCTTTGTAGGTGTAGTTTCCCACAGGCATAGTTCTGTGTTTTCAACTGTATTGAATTTTGTTTAATAGCACAGTTTGCACAGTGTCATGAAAGCCTTCCACACTTTTTAGGTATCAGTCCTTGTCCTCACTGTCTGGAAGAGCATTATCTCATGGGCAAATATTGTGTTCCTTCCGCTTCTGCAGCTCTTCAGCTTGATTTATCCATAGCTTGAACAGCACAGACCCCAGCACACCTTTCTCTTTTGTACTTTGACAATTATTTATCTGAGTGAGAAGCTTCCTTCTCATCTCATGGCTTCATGATGTCTGTTTAAGCCTTTATTGGAAAACTTTGCTGAACGGCTTTTGAAATCCAGTCAAGTTTATCAGCTCCATCTCCTCGCCCACAGGCTCACCTACCCCTTCTAAGGTTTCTGTGTATATTCCCATACAAGGCTGACTTGAATTTAATGGACTATTATGTTTGGAAAGACACAACTTCTCCTCAGTTACCCATCCCAATTCTATTGCTGGCTTAGTCCAGTGCTCACTGGCACTTCAGACTATGACATTGAGGTGCAGCCATTTGAGCTCTGCTCCAACAGGCAGTGCTTGAGACTGAACATGGTGGCTTTTTACCCCAGTTCACAAGAATTCGTGGTCATTTCATGTGGAGCACAGCTCAGACACAGAAGCAAGCTGTTGGATGCCTGACCAGCTTCCTTGTTACTGTATCGTGACATTGAATGGAAAAATCAGCAGACTGGACTGGAAATGCCAGATGCTAGTGACCAACACAGCCCTACCCCTCCACCGATGACCTGTTGCAGCTAACCTTTCTCTGCTCACTATCTGCCCTGACCTCTTTTGCCTTTGGCTTTGGAGAGAAGCTCCAGTTGAGGCCATGAGACACAAGACCACTAAGGGAAGCACCACTTTGAACCATATTGTGCTTTCTCAAGAGGCAAGAGAGATTACTCCAGGCAGGGAAGTGTCCCAGAGGGTAATGTGCCAGAGCCTCAGCTTGTGTGGACACTGCTCTGCTTTACAGCAGTTAAAGGAATTAGCACAGAACTGTCTCCAGCATTCTCCAGTTTTAGTTCAAGGCCAGGTGATGCTCTTCATGGTCCTGCTGTCTAATTAAATGCAGGAAGCAAACCTGGTGGGGTGTAAAGACTGCTTTCTGTCAGCCACCCCTAAACCTGAGAACTCTGTTGGTTATTAGCCCTTCACAGATCTGCCTTGGACAATGGCCAGCAGAAAGACACAGCCCTGACCCATGGAAAGAGACACAAAAGAAAACCACTGCTCATGGCGTATATGCAAAGGTATCTACAGTCTTTATTCTCTACCTACTGAGCTGGTGGCAAACCTTAAATATGGAAGAAGGTGCCTGAGAGGTTCACATTTTGTGCAGCCCTCGGGGCACTTTGCTGCCTCATGACAGCCTCACTCTTCCTCTTCTATCTTCTTGCCATGGAACTCGCGGCTCTTCACCCGGAGCTTGTTGACCTGCGACTCTGCAATGTCAGCTCTCTCCTCGGCTTCCTCCAGCTCGTGCTGGATCTTGCGGAACTTGGAGAGGTTGACATTGGACAGCTCCTCCTGTGCGGGGAGAGGCAGGCGGTGGGGAGGGGCCCAGGGCCAGGGCTTCACTCCTGCTGCCTTACAGGGCTGCGGTTCTTCCCTCAGGGCAGGCCCAGACCTCCATCCCCCACTCACCACTGCTGACATGGAAGCCCCCACAGACCTCCTCATCCTCCCTATTCAGGACCCACTGTGACAAGCTTCACCAGGGCTGTGTCACGCTTGTGACACAAATTGGGTCCCTTGGATTTCTCTTTGGTGTGTTGCTGCTCCCTGCACTTCAGTTCAATTGTCAGTGTCACTTCCAGCAGTAGATGTGCCGCTGGGCTTGTTTGGCCTGAGCTCTGCTCTTAAACAGGCTGCAGAGCTTCCCTCAGTTCAGCCCTGGCTGCAGGGTGCCCAGACCTTCACATGGCCTCATGTCTCGATAGGGACAGAGTGTGGCCCAGGCTGTTGTCTCTTGGCAGGTTCTTTCCTGCCCTTTCCTGTTACCCACACTCATCTCACTGAGCTTGCTGCCCCAGTGGAAGGTGTCTTGTGCCTCTTCCTTGAGCAATACTTACAGCCTCCTCAGCTTGTCTCTTGTAGGATTTGACCTTCATCTGCAGCTTGTCCACCAGATCCTGCAGCCTGAGAACATTCTTCCTATCTTCCTCAGACTAGATGGATGGATAGAAAAGAAAGAGACAGGCTGATGAGTTCTGCATGTTGTCAGGTGATTAATTCCCTTGGGACAGTGTGTGCGAAATCTGACTTGCTATGAGAAAGCTCTGTCAGGCCAGGGGTGTCTCCTGCCTTACCTGGTAGGTCAGCTCCTTCACCCTCCTCTCGTACTTGCGCACACCCTTCACGGCTTCAGCGCTGCGCTTCTGCTCAGCATCCACCTCCCCTTCCAGCTCTCGCACCTGCAAGGGAAGAAAAATCATCATTGGAGCTTCCATGGTGGCTACTTAATTCACATCTTCCCTGAAGTACATGTAAAAGCCCTACGCACTCTGGCTTCCAGCTTCTGTAATTGCTTCTTGCCTCCTTTCAGGGCCAGCTGCTCAGCCTCATCCAGACGGTGCTGCAGGTCCTTCACCGTCTGGTCCAGGTTCTTCTTCATCCTCTCCAGGTGGGCACTGGTATCCTGCTCCTTCTTCAGCTCTTCTGCCATCATGGCTGCCTGAGCAAAGCAAAGGATCAAAGCCATTTTGGTGCTGGAGACACTTTGGGACACAAGTCATCCACAATCAGCACCAAAAGGAGTCCCCAACTCACATCAGTGATGGCCTTCTTGGCCTTCTCTTCAGCGTTTCTGGCTTCCTGGATGGTATCCTCCATTTCTCCCTGGATGTGCACAATGTCGGTTTCCAGCTTCTTCTTGGTGTTGATCAAGCTGGTGTTCTGTGAACAGCAAAGACAGGATTTGTGCTTTCAGAGCTAAATTCTCCACACCAAGTGTGCATACTGTTTATAAAATCTTTATATCAGGAGTCCTTTTTAGAGCCACAACAGCAAACCCAACATCAATCTCCAAGTGTTTACATAGCAACTATTGACAAAAGCAGAGCAGTTTCATGCTGTATTATCCCTCGTGGAGGGGATGAATTCCCAGCAGTGTCCTACCTGGGTGTGGAGCAGCTGCACACGTTCAGTGGCATCCAGGAGCTCCTGCTCTGCCAATTTCCTCGACCGCTCTGTTTGCTCCAGGGCTGCCCTTAGCTCCTCAACTTCAGCCTGCAGCAGGTTTGCTCTGCGCTCCACCATGGCCACCTGCTCCTTCAGATCCTCCTGAGTCCTGACAGCATCATCCAGGTGCAGCTGAGTGTCCTGGAAAGAGAGACAAGAGGAATGACAAAGGTGGAAGTGTGAGCCTGGTGCCAGAAATGTCAGCAATGTCATTTCTCTGCCTGCTTCTCTACTAAACCTTGAGCACAGTCTGTGTGTTCCTCAGATTCTTCTGTGCCTCTGCAGCCACTCTGTTGGCATGGCTCAGCTGGATCTCCATTTCATTCAAGTCTCCTTCCATTTTCTTCTTCAGCCTCAGGGCTTCATTCCTGCTCCTGATCTCAGCATCCAGGGTGCTCTGCATGGACTCCACAATTCTGAGGTGGTTTCTCTTCATCTGGTCGATCTCCTCATCTTTCTCTGCTATCTTCCTGTCAATCTCAGACTTCACCTGGTTGAGCTCAAGCTGAAGGCGCAGGATTTTCCCCTCTTCATGTTCCAGAGATGCCTGGAGATGACAACAGGAAGAGTGACTCAACCTACAGCTTCCTTCCCCAAAGAATCTCGTAGACAATATTTCATGAAATCTGGGCCTGCTTTCATGCCGTCTCTGAATGCTTACAGTCTGGGCATCATTTATTAATATTCTGTATACCTCAGCTTCCTCCAGAGAGGCTTGGAGTTCAGACTTCTCCTGCTCAACCTGCTTTTTTTGACCTTCTCCAGCTCATGAATTGCCTTTCCTCCCTCGGCAATCTGCTCCGTCAGGTCAGAAATCTCCTCTGTGGGAGCAAAGACCAATGGCAGGGGCAGGCACAGAGCAGCATGGCAAGGGCCCTGCCACACCAACCTGACAGGCACCTTTGTCACCTGCAGGCACAGAGCCATGTGGAGCAGTGGGGGGGTGGATGGCAAGGAAGCCCACCCAGGAGCAGAGGGCCAGGCACTCACGCTGCAAGTTCTTGTTCTCCCGCTTGAGCGTTTCCAGGTGGTCCAAGGACTCCTCATAGGCATTCTTCATCTTGAACAGCTCCGTGCTGAGCGAGCGAGACTCCTTCTGGGAGGCTTCCAGCTCAGCCTGCGTTTCCTCATACTTCTGCTTCCATTCTGCCAGGATCTGAAGAGAAATGGGATGTGAGTATGGATGTGCTGGTCAGGAAGACATGCTCTCCCCTGGAACCCCCAGGGCTGGAGCCCAAAAGACCTTGTCAAAGTTCTTCTGCTTCTTGTCCAGAGCTGCACAGGCAGCATTTGTTCTCTCCACATCAATCATCAGGTCCTCCACTTCATTCTGCAGCCTCTGCTTTGTCTTTTCCAGGGAGGCACATTTGGCATTGACAGCTTCAACATGCTCCTCTGCATCCTGCAGGCGCTGTGCCAGCTTCTTCCTGGGGATGGGGAGCACAAGTTATGTTAGACCTTAAAGGGCAGCCAATTTTGTATTGCTTGAGAAAGGGCAGTTGGTCACTTGGGTTTTTGAGCCCAACAATTTGCCATGTTTCTTCTGATCCAAGACTGCATGCAGTCTGAAGTGTCAGCCAATCTCCTCGGTCTAGCACCGAGTGTTCAGCCCATCTTAGCCTTTCCACACCCGAGGCCTACTCTGTCCTTCCAATCCACACTTTCTCCACAGCACACTCTTCCTCTCCACTCTTCTCCCCTCTCCCACAAAGTCTCTATACCAGCCCTGTCCTGACCCCCTCTCAGATACACTTGGCTATCTCAGTCTTCTCAAGTCATTCAACAGCCTGCTTCCCACATACTTGGCCTCCTCCAGCTCCTCCGTGCGCTGAATGGCGTCTGTCTCATATTTGGTTCTCCACTGAGCCACTTCGCCATTGGCCTTGGACAGGGCTCGCTGCATCTCCCCCTTGGCCTCCTGCTCCTCCTCATATTGTTCCCGGAGCAAGTCACAGTCGTGGCGAGCAGACTGCAGGGCGTGGGCCAGGGCGTTCTTGGCCTGTGGGGACATTGACATTGGTAAGCTGAGTACATGTTTGAGTGAAAACAGAATGAAGCTCTAACTGGGCAAATGTAAAGGCAGGAAGCGGTGATGCCTTCCTCAGTCAGTTTTGGAGGTGTTGGTGACAGGTTCTTTGGGGTTCTGTACTGGATTTGACATAGGTGTCTGAATTCTATCTTAGAGGCTGTCAGCAGCAGCTCATGGAAGGCTTGTGAATGTCTCCCTCCAACATCCCAGTCTCTGCATTTCCCTCCCTCTGGCTGATGAGCAGGGGGGTGTGCATTTCCTGCTCTTGTCTCCAGTAACACTCGCGTTTGGGCACAGAGTATTGACGAGGTCCTGGGTCAGGTAGGAATCTTATGATTTGTTCAGGGGTGATGCAAGTTGTGGATAAAAGAGTACTTCCAGACCTTGATTTCTTCCTCCAGATGTCTCTTGAGTTCCTCAATCTGCTGGGTGAATCCTTGCTTGCCCCTAGACAGCTGAGAAATCAGAGCATCTTTCTCCTCCACCTGTCGGGAATATTCACCTGGGGAGGGTAAAGGGAACAGAGGTAAGTGGACAGTGTATAATGAGAGAGTCTCTGCCCTTAAACCCAGGGAGTCAGGAGAGGGCTGGAGAGGACAGAGCAGCTGTCGCTTTGCACACTCTGGTATCCTCGTGGCATGCAGGTCCTCCCATTGCAGCTCAGCAAGGAGGATGTCTCACCGGATTCTGTCTGCAGGCGAGCTCTCTGCGTGTTGAGGTCATTGATCATGCGCTGGTTCTGCTCCTCCTTGGTTTTCAGCTCGCTCAGCTGATCTTCCAGGGTGCGGCACATCTTCTCCAGGTTTGCCTGCAGAGCAAGCACAAGGAAGGACATCAATGAAGCCCTGCACTCTGCCTTCTCCTCACAGCAGAGCCTTCTTGATGAGCACGTGGCTCATAGCTGCAGCCTCTGTGCCATAGCTAGCCCCTGTGAGCCACTTCTACTGCAATTCCATACCTTGGCTTTGGAGACAGACTCCATGTTACTGGCCAGGTCATCAATCTCCATCTTCAGCTCACTCTTCTCCTTCTCCAGCTTCTGCTTCACCCTCTGCAGGTTGTCGATCTGCTCCCCAAGCTCGGCGGTGCTGTCCGCGTGCTTCTTCCGCAGGGCGGCAGCCGTGGCCTCGTGCTGCAGCGTGGCCTCCTCCAGGTCACGACGCATCTTCTGGAACTCTGCCTCACGCTTCTTGTTCATCTCAATCTGAGCTGATGTCGCTCCTCCTGCCTCTTCCAGGCGCTCACTGATCTCCTCCAGCTCGCGGGAGAGGTCAGCTCGATGCTTCTCTGCTTTTGCCCGAGAGGTTCGCTCGGCCTCAATTTCCTCCTCCAGCTCCTCAATGCGAGCCTGGGGGACACGAGAGACCCTTCACACCCATGGCCTTCTCCTGCCTGACCTGAGTCTAGGTGAAAGAGGGGAAGCAACACAGACTTGCCTGCAGCTCCTTGATCTTCTTCTGGAACTGCATGCCCAGGGCTTGCTCATCCTCGATCTTGCTCTGGATCTGGCTGATCTCAAAGTCTTTCCTTTGGGCAAAGCAAACCATGTTAGTGCTTGGAAGAAGTGGTCCAAAGAACATTACCTCTGCAATATTATCCTCAGGAATCAGGACTCTCCCCAACCCCAAACTTGTACTAACATTCAGACTCATTCAGAATGAGTTTTCAGCAGCCTGCTCCATAGTTAGTTGTTGATTAAGTTACTGAGCCTGTACAGTGAAATGCAGTCTCCATTGACATGCAGGTGCAAGTTCTATGGGAAAAGACCTGCATGGTACCCTGAGCATCCAGCCATTCTGCTTACCAAGTGGACATCAGGTGAAGAGACAGTCCTGCTGTCCCAGCTCATTCCTTCCAAATGAAAATCTTACTTTCTTGGTTGAGGGGACAGAAAGCTATTTTACCCCTCCCCAAAGGAGTAAGATAGAAACACTCCACAGAACTGGAAAGTTTAAATGGAGAACCTGTTCTCAAATATATACAGAAATGTACAATACACAAATTCATATTCATCCTCAGTCCAGTTCTCCAAACCAGGCTTACTAAAACCTCACTAGGCCAACACCTTCCAAAACCTGTCCTCTAACCAGGCCAAAAGCCAAGCCTCAGTGCCCGTCCCCATCTCTCCCTGCTTCCCCTCTGCAACCTAGGCTCAAATTGTGTAGCTAAAAATTAGCTTAGCCAAGGCCACAGAAGGCTGCAAAGCTCCTCTGCAAGAGATCAGAGTCCACGCTGGGAGCAAGAAGAGGGAAAAAAGGGCAAGAACTGTCCATGCAGCCTGTTTATATAGAGATTGCAGGCTGATGGGATGAAATAACAATAATTGCAATTTCCTGTGTCCATCCCCTGGACTATCTAGTCCCTGGAGGACTGTACTCTATGGTTAAGACATCCAGTCTTAAGCCCATAATATATACCAAATATCAAAGGGCGTCAATGCTTGGTGTTGCTAGGGAAACTGTGAACCTTAGGAAACTTTGCTCATTATAATGTCATTATAACATGAAAACACATCTCCTGGACGACAGCTACCTGCCTCCAAGACCACACCTCCTTAGGTCCAGACCACACCTCAGACACTCGTTGTTGGGCATGTGTGGAAGCCTCACTCGTGAGGGGCAGGTAGAGGTTGGACAGGTGTGATTGACTATAAAAGATGTCTCCCTAGCAACAAGACTTTGAAATCTTTCCACACCATCTTCAAGAAAGGATTGCAAGGCCCAGCAGGACTTGGAACTGGTGGTAGCAATAAGTCTCTTTATCTTTTCTCTTCACTTTATTCGACCTTATTTTACTTTTCTCTTTTCTCCTCTCACCTTTTCCTACCTATCACATGCCACCTCATGGGCAAACCATAAAGTATTACTGTTAATTAAAGTGAACTCCTCTGACATGGTCACCTGAGTTTTTGCACTTCAAGATCACAGCAAACCAACCATCACAAGTCCACTGAGTGAATCATGACAGAGCTCAAATTAAAGAGACAAGCTCAGCAGCACAGTGCTCAGCTGCCCCACAGCCTCACTTACTTCTTCAGTTTCTCATCCAGCTGCTGCTTATCATTTTCCAGATCCATGATGCTGTCTTGGGCCAGCTTCAGGTCTCCTTCCAGTTTCCTCTTGGCTCTCTCCAGGTCCATGCGCAGTTTCTTCTCTTGCTCCAGGGACCCTTCCAGCTAAAGACAAGAAGGCCATCAGTGCTCTGCCACACAGCTCCAACTCCACACCTGTCCTCTTCTTGCTCTTTGCCTGTGTGCTTACATCGTCCACTTGCTGCTCCAGCTTGGTTTTAGCTTTGGTCAGAGTGTTGACTTTGTCCTCCTCTGCCTGCAGGTCATCCAATGTCTGCTGATGAGCCTCTTGGAGAGCTTTCTTCTCTTTTGTCAGCTTGGCAATGGTCTCATCCAGGGCTGCCATCTCCTCTGTCAGGTTTTTCACCTTTGAGAAGAAGGGAGAGGTGTTAATAAAGGAAGGCAGTACAGAAGTCCTGGAAGAGCACAGTGCTCTTTGCCGAGTTGTGAGTGACCCCTCCTGCCTCCTACCTTGTTCTCAGTGGCATGCTTTTCCTTCTCCACCTTGGCCAGTGTTAACTCCAGGTCATCAATATCTTTCTTCAGCTCTGAGCATTCATCCTCCAGTTTTCTCTTCTTGGCTGTCAGCTCAGCATTGATTTCCTCCTCCTCCTCAGCCCTTTCAGTTATTTCTTTAACTTTGGCTTCCAGCTGGATTTTGTTTTTGATGAGCTGGTCACACCTCTCCTCAGCATCAGCCAAGCTATCTGCTTCCTGGTGGGGAGACAATGATTGTTGTGGGTTTTCATGGTTTGAAGTTTATTTCTCTGTCTTTTGTATCCCTGAGTAGGCAGGACTTAAAATAGGGGCTGAACGTGGGCTGTAATCCAGCAACTAAAGATCTGGACCAGTCTTTACAGGGCAACTATTTCATCTGGTATCAACTGATTTCAAATTTTTGGTGTCTTTTTAAAATAACTCACACAGAGGACAGATGTGAAAATAGCTCATCTGCTCACAAGCAAATCAGAATCACTTCAATTACTATTTTCCATAGGAACAAGCTCTTGGAGTATTTTTTCATGGCAGAAAAATTATTTAGTAGCTTTTCCTTTTCAGTTGTCTGAGAACCTTATAACACCTGAGAGGTTAAGGCTTCCTAGTTTTTAACAATAGTTGGGAAATAAATTTATTACTTTTAAAAATGTATTTTAAATTGCTGCAAGATAAATAGAGACCTTGCCTTTGCTGCCAGCTACATCTGTGCCTTCTTTCCAGGCCATGCCTAGCATTCCCAGTAGTGACTAGTTTGTCACTTGAGTCTGCAGGTGAAGTATCTGTGCATCTGAAAGTTTCAAGGCCTCTAGTGAAGCTGCAACTAGGAAATGTGAGTCCTCTTCAGCTTTGCCTTTACTCTCTTAGCAGATGCTCTCCTTTGAAAGGTGAGCAGATGGAGATACTTCCCTCCAGATCAGGGTTCTCTGCTGTGGCTCTTTCTTCAGGTGCAGGAGTGCCAGGTCTCACATGGAGCTGCCATGAGACTCACCACACCACAGCCAGCAGCTGCTTACTCAGTGTCAGCCTGCCTTCGACTGTCTGCATCTGTTCTCTACTGCACATCAGTCAGCTTCCTGGGAACCTCTGCTTAGGGCAGGCAGCATTCTGCCTATGTAACATTCTCTTCCCTGGGACAGTGAATTGTGATACTCACAGCCTGCACTTGCAGCTGCAGGTCATTTTTCTCCTGCAGCAAGGCCACCATTTTCTCCTCCAGCTCCTTCCTCTTGGCCTCAGACTTTGCAAGCTCTTCCTTGGTTTTCTCAAATTCTTGCTTCATGTTGGCCATCTCCTTCTCAGACTCTGCACTCTTCAGCAAGGGCTTGATCTTGAAGAAGAGCTTCATCCAGGGCCAGTGCTTGACATTCATGAAGGCCCTAACGTTGTACTGGATGCAGAAGATGGACTCCCTGAAATGAAATTCACATGGCTATTGTATAGCTTCAGTGTGATGGATTTCAAACTTTAGTCAAGTACCATGAGAACGAACTAAATATGAGGGATGTCTACCTCCTCTCCACCATCTTCCTATACTCCACTCTCATCAGGAAGCCTCTGCACCTGGCCTGTGTGCGGGTGATGATCTCTGCCAGCTTGTCATCTCTCATCTCCTCCAGGAGTCCCAGCAGCCCAGCTTTGAAGAACACCTTGAGAAAGGAAATGTTGCAGCATGCCATTGTCAGGTAGTACAGAACAGTCACATAGTATTTTCATGGCCATGTCAAGCGTCACCTTAAGCCCCCTCCCAAACCTTCTGCCCAAGGACCTATGAACTTCCTGTAAGTTCATCCTAAGCATTCAGTCCCTGTCTGAGCTATGTGTTAGGAATTCTGATTTCCAGCCACAGCTTCAGCCACATCTGTGCCTGATCATGGAAACCGGTGAGCTCAACCATGTCCTGTGGACTTACTTCCTGGCTTCATGTCAGAACAATCTCAATGATATGGATCTGTTCAGGAATTAAGGAATAGTGCCTGGGCCTTGTTAGCCTACCCATATGTGACCTTAACCATCCTCTAAGAGCAAGACTTTATGGCTTCATCTCCAACATTCCTTATTGTCACAACTTGCCTGATGATCTGGACTCTTCTTTTAACCTGATTACCATTTCTTGGTTTTCCTCTCCTGCCTTGCTTGAGTACTCTGGAGCTGAGCATTCACTGACTGAGGCTTCTACCCAACCAGTTCTGTTATTGTGCTGTGCTCTCCAACAGAGCAGCCTGCCCTTATCACTGCCTGAGAATACTTTAACACAAGTCATGTGTCTACCTTGGTGTGACCAAATCTGTATTGGGTGTGGTCCACATCAATGGAGCCAAGAAGCGTTTCTGAAGCCTTCTTGCTGTCCATGAACTGTCCCTCTGGGATAGCACTGGCATTAAGCACCCTGTATCTGTAGTAGAAAGTAGAACACAATGAAATCTCCATCACAGACATCACCACTGTGATTGAAGTTCAAAGCCTTATGAGACTTAGATGAACTGGAACATGTCCAGAAAAGGGTCACAAGGATGATCAGAGGGCTGGAGCTCCTCTGCTATGACGATGGACTGAGAGAGTGGGGGTGTTCACTCTGGAAAAGAGAAAGCTCTGAAGAGACCTTCTTGTGGCCTTCCAGTATCTGAAGGGGCTACAAGAAAGCTGGGGAGGGACTTTTGAGTGTGTCAGGTAGGGATAGGACTGTGGGGCTGGGGGGGGGGAGGGGGGGGATGGAGCAAAACTAGAAGTGGGGAGATTCAGATTGGATGTTAGGAAGAGTTGTTCCCCATGAGGGTGGTGAGACTGGCACAGGTTGCCCAGGGAGGTGGTGGAAGCCTCATCCCTGGAGGTTTTGCAGCCAGGCTGGAGGTGGCTATGAGCAACCTGCTGTAGTGAGAGGTGTCCCTGCCCATGTTAGGGGAGTTAGAACTGCTTGATCCTTGAGATCCCTTCCAACCCTGACAATTCTGCGACTTTCTCATTGAACTGGTCTCATGCCTGGAGACATCCTATCCTCTCAGAACAGGATATGGAGAGTGCTTTTACTCTTATCTCTACATGTATTTTAATCCTGATCTCAGCAGTGTCGTATTGTCATGAACTAATGGTGAAACATTTCTGTATTACTTCTCATTACCAATTTAAAGTGTCATGTTTCACATCTGTTGAGATACTTCCGCTTGCTCTGAATGGGCAGAAGGGTGAAGCACTCTCACCTCTGTTTGAAGTCAGCGTAGAGGACTCTGCTGGGGAATCCCTTCCTGCAGATGCGGATCCCTTCCAGCACGCCGTTACAGCGCAGCTGGTGCAGCACCAGCTCGTGCTCCATGGCACCTGGCAAACACCACTGTTAGTCACTGTCCTGATGTTTGACACTGAGAAGAGGTTGGGTGCATTGAGTTTTCCTCCTCTTGGGTCACTTACCAGGTGTTTTTGTCTCATTTGGGATGATGCATCGTACAAAATGGGGATGAGTGCTTCTCAGATTAGTCATCAGCTTGTTTAAATTCTCCTGTGGGATTATAAATGTGAAGTTTAGATTATTAAGCACAGGTACTGGAAGCTTAATAGTGGATATATCAGACTGGGTATTTCAGGATGCAGACCTGTCTTCTCTAAACCATCTAGCAGAACTCCCAAAAGGAAATTTGAAAACTGAGGACTCTCAGATTTTTGGAGCTGACATCTCACAATTTTCCTTCCAGCTCATGGGATTTAGTTGGTTATATTAAATAAGTGACATGTTGGTATTGGTATATTAAATGAGTGACATGTTGGTGTTGGTATATTAAATGAGTGACATGTTGGTGTTGGTATATTAAATGAGTGACATGTTGGTGTTGGTATATTAAATGGGTGACATGTTGGTCATGGTACATAACATGAGTGACACAGACTCTTGGTTAAGTGTGACTAGCATCTGATTTGGCAGCTCAATAAGTTCTTTTCAAATGGATGAAATACATGTACAGCCCATTTAAGTTGAATTTTTAGTAGTACTTCACTCTCACTAACTCCATATCAGCCAAATGAAACCTTGACAGCATAATTGAAAACTGACCTCAACATTCCACAATTTGATGTAAATTAACATTTCATCTTGATGATATTTGAGGTCTCATCCAACCTTGGTGATACTGTGATACTGTGATCTCCTTCCTCATTGAAATGAAAACATTGCTTTAAAACCTGACAATCTCAAGGTAATTTTTTCACTCTTCATGTTTGATCTGTGTTTCTCTTCCTTATTTCTTGTATTCTCCAAGAACTCGTATAGAATTCTTGCTTCAAATGCTACAGTATGTCAATATTGAAAATCTTCTTAGATATGTAAAATAAGTACAGGAAATATCTTGGAAGTCTCCAGAGAGGATTTTAAGGAAGTTCCTCAGATTTAGTCTTAACTCCCGGATTAAGAAGGTGAACTTCACACTTCAGTGATTTTTATAGATTATTCAGGGAAGGCAATAGCAAAACTAAGATCAAAATCAGCCAAAACATAAGGATGCAATATCAAGACTTCTTTAGGAAAAAGCAGGTTTTGTCAATTTGCTAGGGAGTTCCAGGAAGGAACAAGCTCATTCACTCTTCTGAAATAGAAGGAAGTTCATGAAATGAACTAAAGCTGGTTTTGGGGTGTCCAAGCCGATAAACTGTGCAATATTGAAGGGAATGAGGCAATATTCCCCTGCCAAAAGGCATGGCTATTCAAGGATGACAAAAGATATGACCAAAATGCAACAGACATTTCAGAGCCACAATCAAATTCATATCCATATCCTACCAAATAATGACATTTTCCTCACCGGGAAAAGAGCCGAGACAGTCTGGAAAGAAGAACCCTTCTTTTGCCACCCTTTTTGCCACCACCAGAATCTGTCCGTGGAAGAAAAGAAATAAGATACATGGGAGTACTGCAGTCAGTATTGGAGACTACAAACCTATTCAGTGTTCCTGCTGCCATTCTCTGGTGACCCTGTCCCACACGGAAAATACTTTTCTCACAGAGCTGACCTGCATCTGCCCCACCATAGTTGGCAAAGAGCAAGGCCAGCGTCTTCAAGGAGGATTTCTGGTACAACCCAATGACAGTTTCATTCAGAGGGTCCTTGTTCTTCTCCAGCCAGCCAGTGATGTTGTAGTCCACAGTGCCAGCATAGTGCACCAGGGAGAAGTGAGCCTCAACCTTGCCTTGGCAGGTTTGGGCTTCTGGAAGTTGTTGGATTTGCCCAGATGCTGGTCATAGAGCTTGTTCTTGAAAGAGGTGTCAGTTGCCTTGGGAAACATGCACTCCTCTTCCAGGATGGAGAAGATGCCCATGGGCTGGAAGGTACCACAAGAAGTGAGAGGAAAAGATGGTCATGATGAGAAACCTCTTATGAACATCAAAGGCACCAGCATCTGGCTGGTAGCATCCACCAAAGGATGCCAGTTTGCTGTAAAGAAGTGTCTTGGTGGGCGGCCAGGCTATCCTTTCTGTGCCTGAAGACCAGGGAATGCAGGACTCATGGCACAGATTGCCATACCCTAATTCCTCTTTCCTAGACCAAGAAAAACTTCCTTGCCAAGTATCTTGTTGGCCTGACCCCAAATGCTGCATGTGAATGAGCTCTGAGCTGCATCTGGCTCAGACACATCACACAACTCCACACAACAGCATACACTTGGATGGGAAAGTACCTTCTCAATGAGCTCGATGCAGGCAGCCAGGTCCATCCCAAAGTCAATGAACTCCCACTCAATGCCTTCCTTCTTGTACTCCTCCTGCTCCAGCACGAACATGTGGTGGTTGAAGAACTGTTGCAGTTTCTCGTTGGTGAAGTTGATGCACGCTGCTCAAAGCTGTTGAACTGCACAAAGCATAGAGAGGTGCACAGGTTCTCAAGGTGTGGCAACAACCACAGCCTTTTGCTACCATTCTCCTAACACTCAGGCTGAAGTCCCCCAGCTGAAGCACCGCTCCTAAACCTACTGCAAACCCCTGTGCTGCCTTAGCAGGACCCCTAGTGTAAAACTGACTGTCCCCCAAGACTCCTGTTGTTCTCACTTGTGAAAGCAAGCTAGAAGTAGCAATTGTCTTTTACTGCTCTACTCAAAAGCAAATCCTGTAGTAGCCTTAGCTGCAGCACTGTCTGCTGTCTCAGCTCCCTGATCCATCACCCAAGAACATCTCTGCCCTCCGACCAATAACCAGGGCATTTCTCTGCTCTGATGCACACAGGAAACATGCTGCCAACTTTCTCATGGAAACCCTCTTTCCTCTCCCCTTCCTGCCCCCTCTTGGGCTACGGTGTCAAATCCTCGTGTCTTACATCAAAGATCTCAAAGCCAGCGATGTCCAGCACACCAATGAAGTACTGCCTGGGCTGCTTGGTGTCCAGCTGCGTTGATGCGAACAACCATCCAGAGGAACATCTTCTCAAAGACAGCTTTGGCCAGGGCACCAACTGCGTTGTTCACCTTTAGCAAAGACAAGAGATCCAGAGTTCCCTCCTAGAGTCGAAAGAAGACCACTCAGGTACTCTTGCAGTCTTGTCTCTTCCACCTTCAGCTCTTACCTGGGTCACGTTCTGACTTTGGTCACAAATTCATTGCCGACCTTGACTCGGGGATAGCACAGGGCTTTGAGCAGCTCAGCTGAGTTCAGGCCCATCAGGTAGGCAGCCTTGTCAGCCACTGAGGAAGGAGGGAGAGAGAGAGGAAGAAGAACTCATCTGGGGGAAGTGGCTAGGGTCTGGTCAGTGTGAACAATTCTACTGTGCCTGTTCTAGAAAGGGGGATGCACTGCTCTGGTCTCAGGAGCTCTGAGAAGGAAGGTAAATTCTGGCAGCTAGCGATGGCTTGCTTTGAGAGCAAGTCCAGACACACTTGGAAAGGGGAGAGCTTGAATCCGGAAGTTCCCAGAGACCCCCAAAAGGCCTCGTGCAGCACATTTCTTTTCCTGTGGAAGGTGGATTTCTGCATGGCAATAATGCAGGATTTAGTCCAAAAAAGTAGATTGCCCAACATGGTGAGTGGTGGTTGGAAGCTGTACAGGGGCAAAGGGTCCTGTGGGAAGCTGAAGCTTCCCTTCCCAGGCCCTGTGTGTCTGGACTGTACCCAGTGGCTAGAAGGATTGCCCTTCCCATGGTCAGGGAAGCAACCCTGCAGATAGACAAGCAACAAAGAAAGAAGCTTTTGCTGGGTGCTTTGGAGGTGGCCCAGGCCAGCAGAGGCCTGTCTGTGGAGGCTGACACAACATCTTCGCTAGCAGAGGAGCTCTTGGAACTTGAGGAATTCCCTGGTACCTTCTGTGCCATCCGGCTCTGCCTGCTCCTCTCGTTGTTTCTGCTTGAACTTCAGGTTCCCGTAGTGCATGACAGCCCCTGTCAGCTTGTAGATGGCTGTCTTCTCATCAGCAGTGAAGCCCAGGATGTCAATGGCACTCGCCATCAAAACCATGAATTAAAATCTGTGTCCTTAGCAGCTTGCCTTTGTCACCTTTGAGAGCTCTACAGGAGCTACCTTCTGGCTGTGTTACTTACATCGGTAGCCATCAGCTCCTCCTGGTCATCAATGCTGGGAACAGTGACCTCACCTTGGCTCACATAGTGGTAATCAAAAGGGTTGGTGGTTATCAGGAGCATGTCTGAAAGCAGCATGAGGTAAGGCACTGGATTAGTTTGACCAGACAGCAGCTGCTTTCAGTGATGGTCAACAAAAGGTCAGAAT
>CM026895.1:23214752-23248068 GCA_015227895.2 Colaptes auratus
TGGGAAGTGGTGAGGCTCAGAAAATGGAACATTTCCATTTTAAAAAGTGAGGGGGATTTGGGGAACCAAAAAGGGGGACTGCAGCCTAGCACACTCAAAGTGCACATTACTTAGGGTCTTCCTCTCATTCCTGAGAAGGTGTGAGTGGGGAACCCCATGAGCTGCTCTGGGAACCCACCAGTTAGTGCTGCTGCTCTCACAGTCCACAGAGCATATTCCACCTTTGCTGACTAGCAGCCTTGGGACTGACACACAGTGTGGGCTGTCCCTCCAGGGTGCTCTGCCCTCCTCTGGTGGCATCATCATGAATGGGAGTGGGACACCAAGATGGGACTGATTTGTGGTATTGAGATGGTTCTGTCGGAGCTGCTCTGAGTGCAGTGCTGCACGTAGACAGGAGCTCACACAATCCATGGGCACTGAAGTCATTGTAGTTGGAGAAGAGATGCAGAAGCTGTTTAGCAGGCTGAAATGCCTTCTTTACATCAGATAAAATAGTGCCAGTGAGAACTGGGCAGTGGGAGGGGACCTTGGGGTAAAACTAGGGAAGGGGAAGAGCTGGAAGCACTTAGGTGAAACAACCTCAGGTCATTTAGCTGTGATGAACACCATGCTTGAGGGTTCAACTCATTGGAGCAGTGCCAGGGATTAGAGAGCCTTACTTTGAAAGTGCAGCTGACAGGCAGTTTCTCAGGCTGTTGAGAGGGGGGCAAATATAACTGTCTTTAAAAGGGGTGTAGGAGAGAGAGTAGGAGTCAGGAAAACAACCTCTGCAATAGCAGATAAACCATCAAGCTTTCTTAGAAGCACTTTGTGTACAAGTAAGGTGAGGAGAAATTATTGTGAATTCATACAGAACAAGCAATGTCAAACCAACCTAAATTCCTCTGGTGATGAAATAACAGAAGTTTAGGTTTTTGCAATGTGAGGTTCTTAGGGCAGGCAAAAGATCACAGGATCAGAGGAAGTTAGGGTTGAAAGGCACCTCTGGAGATCTTCCAGTCCAACCCCACTGCCAGACCATAGAATCCAGCACAGGTCACACAGGAACACATCCAGACAGGGCTGGAAAGGCTCCAGAGAAGGAGACTCCACAACCTCTCTGGGCAGCCTGCCCCAGGGCTCTGTGACCCTCACAGGGAAGAAGTTCCTCCTCATGTTGAGGTGGAACCTCCTGTGCTGGAGTTTATATCCAAAAGAGATGTGGCTTAGGTAAAGCCTAAGGTGCAGAACTAGGTAAGGAATCAAACCCACTGCTAGCAGACAGTGCAGAAAACAGCTGTGTGGAGAGATCTCCTCAGAGTTGCCCCAAGTGCAGAGTGTTCGTAATGGTTTTGTTAATGGCCTGTGGTAGAATAAAGAATAGGTTTCCTGCCCCCAGAGATGGTGCAGACCCCATGGGAGTGCCAAGAGAAGCAGTTACTGCTAAGGGTTGAGATAGCTGAGCACACCTTCCAGGGCCATGTCAGTGGCCACACAGATCTTTTCCTGCTGTGATGGACACTGGGGTAGCAGGCCCAGCTTTCTTGTAGGCCCCCTTCAGATGGCACAGAGAATTTGAACAAAAGATTGCAGTTCAGAATTATGTTGCTCAACAGGAGAAATTAACTGGAGGGGGTGGGGGGCAGCAACACCAGCCTAAGATGCATTTCAGTGAGGACAAAAGAGCAGGGTTTATATTTTCCCAGGATGGGAAGGACCCAGTTACATAAGAGCCTGTGGGAGAAGGAGCTGGCTGTAGTGAATCACAAGCTTATTCATCAGCAGCTTCATGCTGCTGTCTAAAAAAGCAATCATCCTGAGATGTGTAGAAGACAGAGTGTCTGATACCAGATAATCTGTTACCAGTTTAGCAACTGGAAGACCTCCACTGCAAGGTGGGTAGTTTTGGTTATGATGCTTTAAGAGGAATCTGAGCTGTTGGAGAGAGTCTAGAGGAGCTCACCTAAACTGTTGGCATCTGGAAATAGTTTGTCTGAAGGGAATAGAAGATGGAGTAATTTTCAGATGCTGGATGGCTCTTCTCAGGAGAAGCAGAATAACCTCTGCACTGAAGGCAGGCTGGGAAATAAAGGAGGCAATGGGAAAAGTGCATTGGCTGCAGATATGTTTTGAGGATTGGAAAGGAAAAGTTTGTTAGGGGAAGGATAAGGTACTGAAGTATTTGCTTCTGGAGACTGTGGCATCTCTGTAACTGGAGAGGGTTATGAAGGGTGCTGCATATCAATGCCAGAACAGACCTGCCTTGGTCACAGAGACAAATCACCTCCTCGGGTCCCTGCCTTCGCTTCCCCATGCTTGCAGGTGACACCAAGGGTGGCTGTGTCGACTTGCTAGAGGGTAGGGAAGCTTTGCAGTGGGATCTGGACAAGTTAGATGGATGAGCTAAGGCTCACTGTGTGAAGTTCATCAAGGCCAAGTGCCAGGTCCTGCATCTGGGTCACAACAGTCCCATGGTGACGTGGGGATGTGTGGCTGGAAAACTGTAATTTGGAGAGGGACCTGGAGACTTGGAGAGGGGTGTTGGTGGGCAGTTGGTTGACTGAATGGGATGCCATCCAGAGGGAGCTGGACAGGCTGGAGAGGTGGGCACAAGCCAACCTCAGGAGCTTCAACAAGACCAAGGGCAGGGTCCTGCATCTGGGTCGAGGCAATCCCAGGCACAAATCCAGGCTGGGCAGGGACTGGCTGGAGAGCAGCCTGAGGAGAGAGACTGGGGGGTGCTGGGGGAGGAGAGAGCTCCCAGGAGCTCTCAGGGTGCACTTGCAGCCGGAAAGCCAATCAGAGCCTGGGCTGCGCAGCGAGAAGTGTGGCAGAGGGCAAGGGGGTTCCCCGGCCTCGCGCAGCCTGCTGAGAACCAGCACATGGAGCCCCTACTCAGCCCCTGAGACCCCACTGGAGTACTGCCTCCGCTCTGGAGCCCCTATGACAAGAGGGATCTGGAGGTGCTGGAAGGTGTCCAGAGAAGGCCAGGAGGATGATCAGAGGGCTGGAGCACCTCTCCTGTGAGGACAGACTGAAGGAGTTGGGGCTGTTCAGGCTGGAGAAGAGAAGGCTCCGAGGTGACCTCATTGTGGCCTTCCAGTATCTGAAGGAGGCTCCAAGAAGGCTGGGGAGGGACTTCTCAGGATCTCAGGTAGTGATAGGACTAGGGGGAATGGAATGAAGCTGGAGGTGGGGAGATTCAGGCTGGATGTGAGGAGGAAGTTCTTCCCCATGAGAGTGGTGAAGCCCTGGAATGGGTTGTGCAGGGAGGTGGTTGAGGCCCTGTCCCTGGAGGTGTTTAAGCCCAGGCTGGCTGAGGCTCTGGCCAGCCTGATCTAGTGTGGGGTTGTCCCTGCCCATGGCAGGGGGTTGGAACTAGCTGATCCTTGTGGTCCCTTCCAACCCTGACTGATACTATGATACTATGAACTGAGTCAGCAGTGCCCAGGTGGCCAAGAAAGCCAATGGCATCCTGCCTTGGGTTAGAAACAGAGTGGGCAGCAGGGACAGGAGGTGACCATCCCCCTGTGCTCAGCACTGGGGAGGCCATACCTTGAGTGTTGTGTTCAGTTCTGGGCACCTCAGTCCAGGAAGGACATTGAGGGGCTGGAGCTGTTCAGTCTGAAGAAGAAGAGGCTGAGGGGAGACCTCGTTGCTCTCTACAACTCCCTGAGGTTGAGTGGCTGAGGACAGCATCTTCTCCGTGGTGTCAAGTGCCAGGACCAGAAGAAATGGTTCTGAGCTGCACCAGGGGAGGTTCAGGCTGGATCTCAGGAAATATTTCTGTACTTGAAGGATTCTCAAACATTGGAATAGTCTGCCCAGGGCAGTGCTGGAATCACCATCCCTGGGGGGGTTTAAGCAGCTGTGGACTTGGCACATGGGGACATGGTTTAGTGCTGACCCTTCAGTGCTGGCTCAAGGGTTGGACTGGATGAGCTTGGAGGTCTCTTCCAGCTGGATGTATTTTGTGATGCCCTAAATGTGTGTGGTTTTGCTGAGCCTTGTCTGACACCCTCTGACATGTCTTGCCAGGAGGATGTGCAGAAGATAGGGCATTGATCACTGTCACTCTGTGTTCTTTCAGGACTCTGGGAGAGGCTTGGGCTCAGCTAAAGAAGAGTCTGGCTGATGAAGCAGAAGTCCATCTCAAGTTTTCTTCTAAGGTAAATAGTTCTTCCTTTTGCAAGGCTTCTTTGCCCTGTGATTGGTGTGGCTCTCCCTCCCTTCAGTGCTTGTTAGTGGAGCAGATACACCTGCATGTGGTACAAATATAGAATTACTAATTTGGTGAACAAGCTCAGTCAACCTGTCCATTCTTCCTGCCAAATTCAGAGTATTTCATCTCCCTGATGACTGAGTTAAAACACAGCTAGCTTGAAGGGCTTTTTTTTTCCATAAAAAAGAAGGAAAACTGATTGCAGAGGTTATCCACTTAGGGCTCAAGTTCCAGCCTGTTGAAGTAAATCTACCTGGAGGTTACACAGACTCCTTCTGCGGGGGAGGAAAGAAAAAAGGCAGTATTTGGCTTCTCAGCAAGAATCTGCCTTGTCTGTCTGGGAGGAAGAGAAGCAGGACTCTGGCCTCAGGTTGTCAGCCTTTCTGAATAGTGCACTGGGAACTTGCTGCCTCTTATTTTTCAGTCTTCCTCCCAGTGATGCCCAGAGAGATTTCTTGTACAAATGATGGTGTTTAGCTGGGGTTTTTTTCCACCACGTGGCATACTCTTGCATCCTGTTACATTATGTTAACTTCTGTGGGTGATCAAGTCCAATACAGTGGCAGATATCTCAGCACAGCAGCCATGTTCTGAAGGAAAATTATAGCTCTGCACTATTTGTAAGTTATTATGCAGAGGTTACTCAGGCAACCAGCTGCTGCCTTGGTAACCTGCTGCACTGCTTCAAACTTCTTCTTCTGGGCTGTAATTAGTGAATACTTTTTGCTCTCCATTGTCCTCCAGTATTGTCTTCTAAAAGAAAGAAATGCACCCTGGAGTGGGGTGTGTGTGTGTGTGTGTGTGTGTAGGCAGGCAGTGGAGAGGCTCTTGGTATTTTACAGCAGCTCTGCACAGAAGCTCCTGCAGCATCACCTGAACTCTGGTGCCTGCTTTGGGAGTTCCTACTTCTGGCTTTCTTGTATCAACAGAATATCTTCTGAAACATTTGGCTATTGCCCATGACTTTCAAAAGAAGATATTCTTAGAAGTAGCAATTATGTAGGTATTATTCTATAGATAGTACTATATATTGTATAGATAGTAGTACATGTTAGATAAATAGTATATATTCTATAGATAATATTATATATTCTATAGATAGTATTGCATATTCTATAGATAATACTAGATGTTGTATAGATAATATTATATATTAAATGTCAAACACAACCAGTCAGTGCTGGAACAAGCAGTCATAGAACCATAGAATCATCCAGCTTGGAAAAGACCTCAGAGATCATCAAGTCCAACCTGTTACCTACTACCTAACACCTCCTGACAGCTAAACCATGGCTCCAAGTGCCACATCCAAGCCTTCTGTGAACACCTTCAGGGATGGTCACTGCACCACCTCCCTGGGCAGCACATCCCAATGGTCAATTATTCTTTCTGGGAAGAACTTTCTCCTCACCTCCAGCCTAAACCTCCCCCCTAAACCTCCCCTGGCACAGCTTGAGACTGTGTCCTCTTGTTCTGCTGCTGGGTGCCTGGGAGAAGAGACCAACCCCCACCTAGCTACAACTTCCCTTCAGGTAGTAGTAGACAGCAAGAAGGTCTCCCTGAGCCTCCTCGTCTCCAAGCTAAGCAAGCCCAGCTCCCTCAGCCTCTCCTCACAGGGCTGTGCTCCAGACCCCTCCCCAGCTTTGTTGCCCTTCTCTGGACACCTTCAAGTATCCAGGACACACCAAGAATGTTCAAACATAAACACCAGCCTTGAAGACACTGAACAACTTCTGTGACAGCCCTTCACAGCACAACAGATCAGAGAAGGTGACACCACTCCTGCAGCACTTGGAACATAAAGAGCTCTTGCACTGCTGAGGCCTGCCCAGAGTGGTGTGGCAGCTGTAGATACGTGCACGTGAGGAAGCCTTCTAGAAGGCCATGATGGCACTGAACTGATTGTCCCTCAGGTGGCTGCAGGAGGTGAGAATATGCACTGGTGGTGTACTGGTTGAAGTCTCTGTGAGCTGGCCTGGATGTGATGGTGTGTTAGCAGCCATTCTTCACAGAATCACAGAAGCATTCAGGTTGGAAAAGACCCTCAGGACCACCAAGTCCAACCCAGAACCCTACTCTGCAAGGGTCACCCCTAAACCACAGCCCCAAGCACCACATCCAAAACCACCTTGAAACACGTCCAGGCTTGGGGACTCCACCACCTCCCTGGGCAGCACATTCCAGTCCCTGACCACTCTTGCTGGGAAAAAATATTTACTATTGTCCAGCCTAAACCTCCCCAGTGGCAGCTTGAGGCTGTTCCCTCTTGTTCTGTCTCTAATTACCTGTGAGAAGAGACCAGCACCAACTTCTCCACAGCCTCCTTTCAGGTAGTTGTAGACAGCCAGGAGGTCTCCCCTCAGCCTCCTCTGTTTCACACTAACCATCCCCAGCTCCTTCAGTTGCTCTTCATCAGATTTCTTCTCCAGGCCCTTCCCAGCTTCCTTGCTTTTTCCTCTGCCTTGGCTCCAGCACCTCCACATCTCTCCTGGATTGAGGTGCCCAAAACAGAACACAACACTCAAGGTGTGGCCTCCCCACAGCTGAGTGTTGATGCAGCAAGGGGGAAAAAAAAGAACAACAAAAAACCCCAAAAAAAGTACCTGTGAAATCAAGTAAGTTTTTGAAGTGTACTTTCTGCTAACCCAGCTGTGTGCTTACTCCAGCACCTAATGCAATGCTTGCCCTGCTTGTACCACACTGGTACAGCATCTGGGGTGCCTGTCCTACACCTGATGAGTTGTAGCAAGGTTCTTGGTATTTCCAGTCCTTTGTCACATCTCACCTATTCAGTGATAGGTAGCTTGGGTAGGTGTCAGAGCTGTCTGTACACTAAGTCTCTTCAGGGTGGGAAAGTAGTTGATGTTGTCATTTATTGCAAGCATCTTTGCTTTCTATTAGCAAGTACAACTATCAACCTTCCTGGTTGGTGTGTCCCTGGCCCTGGGGATTTCTGGTGGGGTTTTCACAGCAGTGCCTACTTAGAATCACAGAATTGTCAGGATTGGAAGGGACCTCAAGGATCAGCCAGTTCCAACCCCCCTGCCATGGGCAGGGACACCTCACACCAGAGCAGGTTGCTCACAGCCACATCCAGCCTGGCTGCAAACACCTCCAAAGATGAGGCTTCCACCACCTCCCTGGGCAACCTGTGCCAGTGTTACTTGTGTCATGTGAGTCAGGCTGCCTCTTCTTCCACTGAGGATAATTGACTCGAGTTGTTGATGCAGATGAATGCATTTATTAAAGGAGCAGCCTGAAGGGCACACAGACTGTTCAGCTACTTCAAACTCCGCTGGACACAGACATCTCTCTCAGATGCAATGTGTTGCCCCTGGAGTTGACTGAAGCCATCCTGAACTTCTCTCTGTTCCACTTCTTGTTTCATTTAGCATTGACAATGCTCCTGGCACAGCTGTTAGTTTGTACCTGTCTTGAGAGCGTTTCTGTAACCATGCTGGACCACACTGTTGTGAACAGGTCTTTATTAGCTTTCCTGGGGCCACCTTGATGAGATTGGCATGTAAACATTGCCTGGAATTTTCTGGTCCAACACCCCCAGTTAGAGCAGGACTGTCACCCACAGGGCATCAAGTCAGCCTTATTTTTTCTAGCTTGAATATCTCTAGGGACAGAGATTTCACAGCCTTTCTGGCCAGCCTGTTCCAGTGCCCAGCTGCCATTCTGCTGATGTATTATTTTTTTAAACTACATTCAGCCTGAACCTCCCAAAGCTCACTTCTCTGATGTAATATTGTGTGGCCCCATGAAGAAAAAAATGGTTTTGTAACCTGTTGCACCTCACCTGCTGCCCAGGGAGGTGGCTGAGTCACCAGCCCTGGATGTGTTTAAAGGTTGTTTGGATGCGGTGCTTGGGCATATGGTTTAGAGGTGACCCTTGTAGAGTAGGGGTAATGGTTGGACTTGGTGATCCTGAGGGTCTTTTCCAACCTGAATGATTCTGTGATTCAGGTGGCTGTAGGATCACCATGGAGCCAGTCTTCATCTGCTTTAGTTCTGTGGAACCTCTCTGGAATATGTACTGCAGGGCCTTGCCTGACTTTGTAGCTTCTCTCCATTCCAAGGCTATACTAAGCTGGAATGAGCTTTCCTTGTCCACAAAGACAGCACTGGAGAAAGGCCACAAATAGTTGCCTTCAGAGACTATTTGATACTGCTCCTCTGGGGGCCATGTTAGGTAGCTCCAGACCTGACTCACCCGTGCTGACAAAGTCCAGCATTCCCTCTGGGGTGGCAACAGAAAAGAAGTACTTGATTTCTTCTGGATCATGAAATGTCTGTATCCCTTCAGAGCACATTCCCTAGGTGTCAGCACTGTGCTCAGAAGGCAAAGAGCCATGCCAGAGACTGTCAGAGTTGAGTATTACTGACTGTCAAGTCCTGCTTCTAAAGATAAGTCACATGTGTCTGGTGCACCTCTTGTGAGTTCGACTCAGTGCTTTTGTGCCGCTACCTAAGGAGTTTCAACTGAATCCTCAGGCTTTGCTTTAGACTCCCTCATACCTGACAGAAATAAATGAAACTGTGATGAAACCGTGGGTGAAGGAGCCTGTGCAGAGCCAACAGAGCCAGTATGGAAGCTGTGGCAAAATGCAGTGGAGTGGATAAATAGAGAAAGCCTTGGTTTCTGGAACAGAAACACAGCCTTACTCTCTAACTGGTGACAAAAAGACTGGATGTCATAGGTACTGGGTAGTACAGAGGGACCCATTCCTGGAGATATTCAAGGTGAGGCTTGAGAGGGCTCTGGGCAGCCTGCTCTGGTAGAGGATATCCCTGCTGACTGCAGGAGGTTGAACTGGACGTCCTTTGAAGGTCTCTTCCAACCCAGACTATTCTGTGATTCTGTGACACATGCCTTTATTGGATCTCTTTTTACTACACATGAAATGCAGATGTGTTACTGACTCACCTTGCTGCAGTCAGGGTTAGCAGCTTTGCTTTGTGTATTTTGAGGAGCTTTAAGCAAGGTCTCTCAGTATGGCCAAAATCAGAGCACCTGGATGCAGTGCTCTGGATATTGCCTGCAAGTTTGATCTTATGCGTAAGAAAAGAGATCATAGGGTCACAGAATGTTAGGGGTTGGAAGGGACCTCAAAAGCTCATCCAGTCCACCCCCCCTGCCAGAGCAGGAGCACCTAGAGCAGGTCACACAGGAACACATCCAGACAGGGCTTGAATATCTCCAGAGAGGGAGACTCCACAACCCCCCTGGGCAGCCTGCTCCAGGGCTCTGTCACCCTCACAGGGAAAACATTTTCCTCCTGTTTCCACGGCACTTCCTCTGCCTCAGCTTCCACCACTGCCCCTTGTGCTGGCATTGGGCAGCCCCCAAGCAGAGCCTGGCTCCAGCCTCTGGGCACTCACCCTGCACAGCTTTATCAATAGGAATGAGGTTACCCCTCAGGCTCCTCTCCAACCTAAAGAGCCCTCAGCTCCCTCAGGCTCTTCTTGCAAAGGAAGGTGTTCCACTGCCTTCAGTATTTTTGTGGCTCTGTGCTGGACTCTCTCAAGCAGTTTCCTGAAGCCCTTCTTGAACTGAGGGGCTCAGAACTGGACACAATACTCCAGATGCAGCCTCACCTGGGCAGAGTAGAGGAGGAGGAGAACCTCCCTATGGACCTACTAACCACAGCCCTTCTAATCCACCCCAGAGTGGCTTGGCCTTCTTGGCCAGCAGAGCACGTTGCTGGCTCATGTTCAACTCCCATCCCTTAGGACCCCCAGGTCCTTTTCCCCTTCACTGCTTTCCAACAGGAGAGGAGGAAGGCAAGTTTTCTGTCCTTTTGCTCTCTCACTAAATATTCCCTTGACAGCAAAGAGCTGATTTCTCCAGCAGCTTTGCCCAGAGCTCTCCTGGGGAGGAGCAGCAGCAGGGTGTGACATTGCCTTTGGCCTCGGCGTGTGTGTAGATTCCTCCCTGTCTTGAGCTCTGCTCAGCACAGGAGCCAGGAATCACTGCCTGGCTCCTCATTGTTGCTGTTTCTTCCTTTGTTTTCACTACCAGCTTCAGAGTGAGGTAGAAAAACCGCTGCTAAACTTCAGAGAGAACTTCAAGAAGGACATGAAGAAGTGTGACCACCACATCGCAGACTTAAGGAAGCATCTGTCCAGCCGCTACGCCGCCGTTGAAAAGGTGAGAGCAGGCCCCAGACTGGAGAGGCTTTGAGGTGCTACTGGGGCTTGACAGAAAAGCAGATGCCTCGTGAAAAGTTTCTGTTCTGCCACAGAGAACCACAGAAGTTTCTGCTAAGTGCTTCCTGCTGTTAGTTTTGCTTTCCTGGGTCCCACACAGCCATTGCTGCTTTCCTGAAATTTGGGAAACAGAGGGGCTCCAGGCAGGGCTGGTGCATCACTGCTGAACTGGCTTCTTGTTGCATCCTCCCCTGCCCAAATCTGGATGGTATAGTTCTGATAGCTTTGGTGAAAATACACCTTGCTGGTGTGCATCTGGAAGTTACATCTATTGCCCTCCAGGTCAAAAAAAGCCTTGCCCTAGAACAGCAGCAGGGTCAGACCAAAGTATCGCCTGGCTCAGTGTCCTCTCATGCAGTGGCCAAAAGCAGCTGCTTGAGGAAGGCAGCTCAAACCAGTCACTAACCCTCTCCCAGTTCCTATTTTCTGTGCCTCACAGCAAACATCTTCACCTGAAAACCCCAGCAGCAGCACCCTGGCATCAGGGCCTGTTCTAATGTGAACATCCACTGGGGAGCTGAGGTTTTGAATTGAGGAGAGTTATACCCACAAGAAGCAGCTGGCAGGAAAGAGGTTACCTGTGCCTTGGCTGCCAAGCTGCTTATACAATAGAATACAATAAACCAGGTTGGAAGAGACCTTCAAGATCATCACATCCAACCCCCATCAACCAATCCAACCCACCTAAACAACTAAACCATGGCACCAAGCACCCCAGCAAGTCTCCTCCTGAACACCTCCAATGATGGTGACTCCACCACCTCCACGGGCAGCCGATTCCAATGGGCAATCACTCTCTCTGTGTAGAACTTCTTCCTAACATCCAGCCTAAACCTCCCCTGGTGCAGCCTGAGCCTGTGTCCTCTTGTTCTGGTGCTGGCTGCCTGGGAGAAGAGACCAACCTCCACCTGTCTACAACCTCCCTTCAGGTAGTTGTAGAGAGCAATAAGGTCACCCCTGAGTCTCCTCCTCTCCAGGCTAAGCAACCCCAGCTCCCTCAGCCTCTCCTCACAGGGCTGTGTTCCAAACCCCTCACCAACTTCGTTGCCCTTCTCTGGGCACGTTCCAGCAAGACAACCTCCTTCCTAAACTGAGGGGCCCAGAACTGGACACAGGACTCAAGGTGTGGCCTAACCAGTGCAGTGTACAGGGGCACAATGAGCTCCCTGCTCCTGCTGGCCACACTGTTCCTGATGCAGGCCAGGATGCCATTGGCCCTCTTGGCTGCCTGGGCACACTGCAGGCTCATGTTCTGCCTACCATCAACCAGTACCCCCAGGTCCTGTGTAAGTTGGAAGGGAAAGTGTTGTTTTGGCTCAGGTGTTTTGGCTTTCATCAGTGTGTACATGAGAAAGTTTGCCTGGGGACAGAGTTGTGCAGGGCACAGAGGTTATCAGATGCACGTGTGTGGGGAAGGCAGGTTTCTGCAAAACCATGAGTTCTTCCTGGCCATATTTGCAAAGAAACACAAATCTTAGCAAAGAAACACAAATCTTAGCAGAAATGTTGGAAATAACTAATCAGCCTTGAAAATGAATAAAAATCCTGGCAAATTCCCTGCCAGCAGAGAGCCTGATGAGCTGCACAGCTTCTGGCATCCCTTTGCCTGCAGCTCCCTCTTGTGCCCTGCTGAACCAAGCACAGGGGCTTGACAGCTGCTCATGGAAAACTTCACAAGCAGTGCCTCAGGAGCTTTGAACTTGCAGGCTGGTGTGTGACTGTGGAAAACTTCAAGGTGCTGACAATCCCCCAAACACAATCACTGGGTGAAGAACATTGAGCACCTTTTGTGAGGAGGCCCTGCAAAACAAGCTGGGGTTTTATTTTTTCAGGCAACCTCAGCAGATTTTGGTGACACCACAGGCGTGTGGGCCTGGTGCTTATTTGTTGAGACACTTTACTCATCTGCCTGTAGAAATTCAGCAATGAGAGAGATAAACGAGGATGTAGTAAATTAGTTTCAATAAGCAGGTGTAACCAGGGCTCAGATCCTTGCTTTCTGCAGCAGCAGCTGCTGTTGTCATGGAGGGCAATCAATGTTGCTGAAATGAGTCTCAGAGTTCCCTGTTGTGGTCTCTGATAGATGTCTGTGGAATCCAGAAGGTACTCACAAGTAAATTTGGAAAATAATTGAAAGTCTTAAACAATTAAATCCTAAGAAAAACAAATGGAAGAGATGAAGGGGGCCTACAAGAAGACTAGGGAGGGACTTCTCAGGCTATCAGGTAGTGATAGGACTAGGGGGAATGGAATGAAGCTGGAGGTGGGGAGATTCAGGCTAGATGTGAGGAGGAAGTTTCATAGTTTCATAGTTTCAGTTAGGGTTGGAAGGGACCACAAGGATCATCTAGTTCCAACCCCCCTGCCATGGGCAGGGACACTCTACCCTAGATCAGGCTGGACAGAGTCATCCAGCCTGGTCTAAAACTCAGGGACGGGGTAACCACCCCCTGGACACCCCATTCGGGGGTCACCACTCTCATGGTGAGAACTTCATCCTCACATCAGCTGAATTCCCAACCTCCAGCTTCATTCCCCCAAGTCTCTCTCCTCAGGCTGCCCACAGCCAGTCCCTGCCCAGACTGGATTTGTGCCTGGGATTGCTCGACCAGATGCAGGAAGCCTGGTCTGTTGAAGCTCCTGAGGTGGATTGTGCTCCAGCCTGCAGGTCCCTCTGGTGGCTTCCCTCCAGCTGTCTGCTGCACCACACAGCTGGTGTCATCAGCACCTTGCTGAGGGTGCAATCAAGTGTCCATGGCACCAATGTTGAACAAGACTGGTCTAGGAATGATCCCTGAGGGACTCTGCTTGTCCCTGGCCTCCAAGGACATGGACCATGACAGCCACTCTTTGGGTGCGGTCATCAAGCCAGTATCCATCCGGTGGTCCATCCATCAAACCCGTGTGTCACCCTTGGAGACCAATGGTGTGGGCAGTGTCAAAGGCTTTGTCAGGCCAGGTAAGACATCAGTTGCTCGCCTCATCTTCTTCCCATGAGAGTGGTGAGACCCTGGAATGGGTTCTCCAGGGAGGTGGTTGGGGACCTGTCCCTGGAAGTGTTTAGCCAGGCTGGATGAGGCTCTGGCCAGCCTGATCTAGTGTGGGGTGTCCCTGCCATGGCAGGGGGGTGGAATAGCTGATCCTTGTGGTCCCTTCCAACCCTGACTGAAACTATGAAACTATAAGGGCAACAAAGCTGGAACACAAGCCCTGTGAGAGAGGCTGAGGGAGCTGGGGTGCTTGGCCTGGAGAGGAGGAGGCTCAGGGGAGACCTTCTTGCTCTCTACAACTCCCTGAAGGGAGGTTGTAGCCAGGTGGGGTTGCTCTCTTCTCCAGGCAACCAGCACCAGAACAAGAGGACACAGTCTCAAGCTGCGCCAGGGGAAGTTTAGCTGGGGTGTTAGGAGGAAATTCTTCACAGAGAGAGTGATTGCCCCTTGGAATGTGCTGCCAGGGAGGTGGTGGAGTCGCCATCCCTGGGGGTGTTTAAGAGGAGACTTGATAGGGTGCTTGGTTGCATGGTTAGTTGATTAGGTGTGTTGGATGATGGGTTGGGCATGATGATCTCAAAGGTCTCTTCCAACCTGGTCTATTCTATTCTATTCTATTCTATTCTATTCTATTCTATTCTATGTCTTGGTGATGCTGCTTGAGGCATTTAGAAGGTGCTCCAACTCCCCTCTCTTCCAGAAATAGTGGGAAAGTCACTAAGGGACATGAAAGTTTTATCATGCCCTCTGTGTTGTGCCCTTCTAAGAGCCTATCAAGAGTTCAGCTGCTGTTGTGATTTGTTGGTGACAGCTTCTGCAGGGTGGTAGGGCACACTTCTGAAGGCCTCATGGTGTCCTAAGGACTCGAATCCCACTTAGGACTCAGGTAGATGTAGAGCCCCTGGCACCTTAGTGAGGAACTCTTGTGAGCAGCAGTGCTAGATGGCTGGGAGCAGCTGGCAGCCCTGTCCCTCTGAAGCATTTGACTCTTCTTTCATTACTCCAAGGCCCGGAAAGCCTTGACAGAGAGACAGAAGGACCTGGAATGAAAAACACAGCAGCTAGAGGTGAAGCTCAGCAACAAGACAGAAGAGGAGATTAAGAAGGCAAGAAGGAAGTCCACTCAGGCAGGTGAGTACTGTGTACAGTTCTGTGTCTGGCAGTGGGAGCTGAGTTGAGGTACAAGTGTCCACACAGGTGTCTCTTGTTATTTAATACGGTGGCTGCAAAGGCAAAGTGAACTGCTGGCAGTTCAAAGTAACCAGAAATGTTAATATTGATAAACCTTGAAGTAGCACTAATCACTTAATGTATCATTCATTTATAAAAGGCACCCAATGGAGGCCACTTTCAGTAGCCCCATTTGCAAACCCAAACAAGCAGATGGACTTCTATGTGACCATACTTAGAGCAGCAGTCCCAGAGGAGCAGCAGTGCTGTGGGGAAAAACAACATTATGTGGTAATGACCTTAATACAACATGGAAGATCAAAGTGGGAGGCACAGGCTCTGCTCCTCAGCATCTGCACTAAATGTGCCTTGCTCAGGTACTGTGTGAGAACAAGTCAGTGAGGACAGCAGTAAGAAGTGAATACAGACAGGGCAAACCTTGTGAAGTTCCAGAAGGACAAGTGCAGGGTCCTGCACCTGGGGAGGAATAACAGCAGGCACCAGGACAGGTTAGGAGCTGCAAAGGAGCTCCACAGAGAAAGTCCTTGGAGCCCTGGTGGACAGCAAGTTCTGCATGAGACAGCAATGTGCCCTTGTGGCCAAGAGAGCCAATGGTGTCCTGGGGTGCAGCAAGCAAAGTGTGGCCAGCAGGGCTAGGGAGGTTCTGCTCCCCCTCTGCTCTGCCCTGCTGAGACTACAGCTGGAACACGGTGTCCAATTTGGGGCTCCCCAGGGGAAGAGAGACAGAGACCTGCTGGAGAGAGTCCAAGGGAGAGCCACAAGGATGAGTAGGGGACTTGAGCATCTCCCCTATGGAGAGAGACTGAGAGCCCTGGGGCTGTTGAGCCTGGAGAAGAGAAGGCTGAGAGGGATCTGATCAATGTCTATCAATAGCTGAGGGGTGGGGGTCAAGGGGAGGGGGCCAAGCTCTTTTGGGTGGTGCACAGGAACAAGACAAGGACCAGTGGATAGAAACTTGAACAGAGAAGGTTTCAGCTCAGCATGAGGAGAAACTTCTTTACAGTGAGGGTGACAGAGCCCTGGAGCAGGCTGCCCAGGGGGGGTGTGGAGTCTTCTTCTCTGGAGCCTTTCCAACCCCACCTGGATGCATTCCTGTGCAGACTGCCCTGGGTGATGCTGCTCTGGCAGGGGGGTTGGACTGGATGAGCTCTTGAGTCCCTTCCAACCTCTCATGTTCTGTGATACTGTGAAATATCTTTGCGCAGAACTTTGAGCTCCACCAGGACTGGCCTTCAAACCCTCTGTCTTGGGTTAAGTGGGCAAAAAGCTATTTCCCCCTTGCCAAAGGAGTAAGATAAAAACCACTGTACACACAGAACTGGAAAGTGAATGGGAATACTATTCACAACTGTATACAACAATATCAAATACACAAATTCATTTTGAGCCTCAACCCAGCTCTCTATCCTGGGCTTATTAAAACCTCACTAGGCCAACACCTTCCAAAAAAACTTTCCCCAATCAGCCAAAATCCAAGCCTCAATGCCCCACCACCCACCATGCCTCCCTGGTTCCTTCCTTCCCTGTGCCAGACCTGAATTGTGTAGAAAAGATTAGCCAGGCCATTCAAGGCTGAAAGCCTCCCCTGAAATACCAAGAGATAATGGCCCCAACGTGCTGGGAGCAGGGAGAGAGGGAGAAAAGGGTCAGGATAGCCTGTGCTGTCTGTTTCTGCAGGGGAGGTGCAGGAATGGTGGGAGGGAGTCACAAAGATTGCACTTTCCTGATACCCAACTCTTCCTTGAACTACTCTGGTCCTTCTGGAGGGCTGTACTCTTATGGTTAAGGCACCCAGTTTAAACCCACAGCACCCTCTGAGTCTGTCTACAAAGTGTGAAGTGCAGTTTCCTTCTGAGCTCCAGAACGTTGGCTGGAGAAGGCCTCATGTGTTGCTGACTTGAATTTCAGGAGACGACCTGATGCGCTGTGTGGATCTTTACAATCAAGCCCAGTCCAAGTGGTTTGAGGAAATGGTGACCACCACCCTGGTATGTAACTCAGCCACACATCTGATCTTGTAACAGCCATCACTCACAGCTACTGGCAGCAAAGCAGGGGGCAAAACTGGGTGATAAATCTCCCCCTTCATTTCCCTGGCTCAGCTCTAAGAAAAGCTCCTGGCAGCAGCGTTAGGAAGAAATGGTTTTCATTTTGCAGAAGGCACTAAACCAGTTTAGGGCTGCTTAGGGGCCAGGATGCTGGAGCTGTCCACAGGAAGGATGAAGTAAAGCACATGAAGGACATGGGGAAATGTGATACATCACTGAATCATCAATGAATTTTTGTATTCCATGAACTTACAATTTCTCCATGAGTGTTGCCAGCTCAGAGGAGCCCTAATTGCCTTTTGCTTTGCTTTCCGAAGGAAACACAGCTCAGCAGATTCATCCCAAGGGCACGTGTCTGTGGGTCAGTCACCAGAATGCCAAGATACAGCCTTGGTGTGCTGTATTCCTTGAAATACCTGTCCTTTGGCTTCAGGGCTTCGCCCTCATGCCACTCTTGGATCCCTTCTGGACAGCAGGCAGTTGCTTTCAAAACTGGGAAATGAAATATCATTGTATGTACTTTTCTCGTTGGACAAACACAAAACTGTAAACTCCGCTGATCAGAAGCAGTGCAATAAATTGCTCAGCATTTGGAAGTGTGTCAGTGTAACCTTCAAACAGCAGGGAACAAAGACAGATGGGTGAGTGGCAAACCAGGAGGTGGGTGACTTCCCAAAAGCAGAGCAAGAGGGGAAAAGTTGGCTGCTCCTACATGTGAGGGAGTTGGTTTTCCTGTCACCTGTACTGGTGGTTTCTCACTGATGCAGATGACACTGACCATCAGTGCCAATGTGTCCACCTATGGCCAGCTGTGTATGAGCTGCAAATTTCCACCTGGAGAAGTCTGACTCAGGAATGCACTGGTAGGAATGCTCAAGAGGGAGGTCAGAGCCTGCAGGCTGCACAGCAGGTTTGTCACTTGTGAAACTCAGGCTGAGAAGCATTTGAAGATAAGCTTGGTACACAGGCTTTGAAAAGCAGGCTGCATCTGATCAGCCCAGAGACAGAGCACTGCAGGTGCACTACAGGCTTGAGAGAGTCAAGGTCTGAGAAGGGTTTCCTTGCACACCTTCCTCCCTGCAGTCTCTGATGCAGATACAGCACAGGTGCTGTGTGTGGTGTGCTGAGTTCTGCCTGTGTGGTGCTTGCACACCTGTGCCCTTGGAGTAAAGAGCTCCAAGTTCTGCTTGGGCCCTTTTTCCCACAGGGGCTGGCCATCAGCCAGCCACAGCAGCAGGAGCTCAGGCTGTTTCAGTCCTGTCCATACCATAAGCTTCCTTGCTCTTCTTCCTTCCCAGGCAGGTATCTGCCACATGAGATTCCTGTGCTGGAGTGAAGGTTGTTTCCCAACAGACAGTTAATGGTAGCCAGCAGGGGGAAGGCAGAGTAGCAGCCTGCATCTTTATTCTCAGGTTGCAGTCCACTGTGATGTCCAGGACATGGCCACCAGAAGTGCCCTCTGAAGGCAGGTTGGCCCCACAGATGTGCCTGTGAATACAGAGCTTTGTAGTGACACAGCAAAGCCCATTACAGAATGTCTTGGAAGGCAGACTTCATGGTGTGCTGCTTCCACTGCTGCTGTTCAGGTGGACATGAAGGACTAAATGCAGATTTTGGGGTAAATATCAGAATCCAGGAGAAGAGGGAAGCAGAAAATAACCAGAATGAAAGTTAGAAGTCTTCTGCTTCTTCAAGTAGTGTTTCTGGTGTCTGCATACTGCCAGCTGAGCGAGGTGGACATTTGTCCCAGCTCATTACCTGGTGCACAGCTGAAGCTGCTCTTGCGGACTCTGGTTGGAGCAAGGGCACCCAGGCTTTGAGCTGTACACTCCAGGGTGCTCTCCTGCTTTCCCAAGAAACCACTCACACTTCTGGAGCTGCCAACAAAGCATGCAAAGCTCCTTGCACAAAACAGATTCCCTCTTGCTTGCAGCATCACTGAAGACAGTGGTTCCTCTTCCTGCCTTGGTTGTCTCAGTTTTGAAAAGGTTTTGAGCTTTTCTTTGTTAAGCTGAGTCTGAAGTGATTTCTGTTGCGCACAAATCAGAGGGATGTGCAGCCACAGAGTCCAGCTCCAAAGCATGACCCTGAGGTAGTATTGCTCTGACTGGAAACCTGATGTGGGTCATTCTTTCTCTGGGCCTTCAGGCTCTTCATCTAAGACCAATACAGACTTGTTTTCCTCTGTATGCAGGAGCTGGAGAGACTGGAAGTGGAAAGGGTAGAGATGATCCGGCAGCATCTGTGCCAGTACACACAGCTGCGTCACGAGACAGACATGTTCAACCAAAGTGTAAGTCTGCTTTAGCTCTCTCCTTTCCAGGCTTCACTGTACTGCAGCTGGGCAGAATGGTCCTTGTTCTGACTGACCTGCATCAAAAGGAGATGTGAGAAGTGTGTGTGGTCAGCTTGTTAGTGAGCAGCACTATGCTGCCACCCTGCAGTCTTGCTCCTCCAAGGCTTTCTGATCCTGGATCACAGCTTCTCGCTGAGGGACACAGAATCAATTGAGTTATGGTGGGCCAGCTTCAGCAATCATTAGCTCTCCCAGCATGGTGCACTGCTCCTTGGGGTCATCTAATCTTGTAAGAAGGTGGTAAATAGTTTCACTGGTGAGGGAGGGAGTATATATTTTTTCTTGCTAGAAAAGTGGCTAACTTTCAAATGCTAAGATGTGGAGGATGTGTGCTCACCTCAGTGCGTGGTTGTACTTAGTGTAGGGAAGAGGTTGCAGGACAAGGATCAGAGACTGACTGGCCAGTGACTGACAGGCATAGGAAGCCTGTCTCTGCTTGACATTAAAAGTTTCTCTCTCCTCTGCTTCCCGCTGTGAGGCTTTACATTCAGACCTGGCTGTTGTCCCCTGGGCCCCCCATATGTCTGCAGAAGCAACATAGCTGTGCCTATAGCTGCTCAGAGCAGTGACTCTCTGTCCTGGTTTGAGGCCAGGCAGACCCTTTTTTGCCCCTGAGAGGGGCAGAAGAATGGCACTCATCACACAAATGGGTTGTGAAGTGATGGAAAGTTTAAATGGAAATCAGGAAGTGTCCTATAGAAGCTTCAAGCACAGTGACAAAAGAGTCCCAAAGCACACAGAGTCCCAAAGCCTCCCAACACTTCTCCCCACCTGAGGGTACACCCAAACCCCCCAGGGCTCTTTTGTCCCACCACCCCTCTAGACTGGTCTCAGGCTGGCCAGGTCTGAGACTGCCCCTCCCCCCTCCTCCTCCTGGCATTAGGCCCAGACAGGCTTAAGAGGCCTTGAGATCCTCCCCCAGTGTTACCTGATAGGGAGCATCTCCCATGGGAGCAGAGAGGGAAGGAAGAGGAAGAGAAAAACTTTGCAGATGGATTTATAAGGCACAGGATATTATGGGTATGAAGTACCCAGCTTGCTGTGGCCACCTCCTGGGCTAGACCCTTGGGTCCCTGGAGGTGTTCAAGAGGGGATTGGATGTGGTACTTGGAGCCGTGGTTTAGTCAGTCAGGAGGTGCTGGGTGACAGGTTGGACTTGATGATCTCTGAGGTCTTTTCCAACCTTATTGATTCTATGATTCTGTGACACCGGAGGTGTAAGTGGTGTGGCAGGAGCAGGAGGCACCCAGCCTGAGCTGCCACACTCTCTCTGCCTGCAGTGCACCTTTGACATTCTGCTGCTTCTTGTGTTTGTTTTAGACAGTGGAGCTCGTGGATCAGCTGCTTCGGAAAGTGGATCCTGCCAAAGACAGGGAACTGTGGGTGAAAGAACACAAAACCGGAGACATCCGACCTGTGGACATGGAAATATAGACTGAGCTGGAGCTGTCTGGGAGGAGTCCACTCACTGAGCCCAGGCTAAGGTTTGGTGTTTAAGGGTCAGAGGAACATAGGGAAGAAGGTGGTTCCGCTAGCAGATCCCTTGTAATTTATGCCTGTAGGGGCTCTCTCTGTTCCATGTAGTCATTAAAATGGTCCTCATTGTGCTAAGCCTTAAGCACCAGACATCCCAGGGTGAAGAAACCAGGTGTGTGCTTCCCACCAGAGGTTCCCAATTGCACGCAGCTTCCAGAAGAAATCTGCTCTCTGGTACAGAGTGTGCTCTGGTCTTCAGTGACTTTGTGCTACATCCCTTGCATGACTATCTTTACAGTATGTTAGAACAACCATGCAGTGAGCCTCTGGCCAGCAAGTACATAACTCTTGGAACACGATGCCGGAGGCAAGGAAGTCCTGATCATGAATCCCAGGTCTGTCACTGACTGCTTTACTGGCTGTAGGCAAGTCAATTAACTTTTCTGGCTCCCCCATCTATGAGACATGCATCTCTCAGCAGTGTTGTGCAAGTACTTTTGTATCTCAGAACACAGCTTCCCACCGTGGCAGGGAAGTGATGGCCCTTCTCCCAAAATCTATGGGGAAGACTCCTGCTCTTCCTGTTTTATACTCCCTCTCAGGGATACATGAACCCATTGTCACCATGATTTCTGTTCTAGGCCAAACAACAAGGTTGAAAGTGTTGCCATCACTGTTGTTTATCAGGAAAGACTTGGTTGTGCTCTACCTACCTCATTAGCTGTCTGAGTGCCCTCAATGACAGGAAGAGGTCATCTACCAAGGAATAAATGAGATGTTGAAAACCTTTGCTGCTTTATGCAAGATGTTCTCGCAGTATCTCCTTAAACACAACTCCTCTAACATTTTATTAGGGATTCAGATTTAAATTGCCCTTTGTTGGTTCCTCCAGGTGAATATCCCAGCCTTTAGGTACCTTCAGTTAGGAAGCTTGTCCAGCCACATTGTGGGGTTTATCTTTTCTAGAGCCTGATTTCCAAAGGTGCCATGAATCTGTGATGCTAGGTTGCATTAGATGTAGGTGCCCAGCACTTCTGCACCACTGGATTCTTACCCTTAGGTTTTTTCCTTTGTTACCCTTACTACAAGCTACCAAAAATTCCACACTGCTCTTGCTACATAGTGTTCATGGTTTGGAGCCTGGTTTTGAAAAGCTCTTAGTTGTCTTCTCCTGCTCTTATTTCTGACAGGTTATTCAGTGTAGCTGTTACAGTGGGGTTTTTCAGCATTCCACACAATGCTGATATTCTTCAAGAGTCTCACTTCACATCCAGCAGCAACCTTGATTCTCACCACTGTGGCCTTTACTCAGTGTTTACAGTGTTGTTATCTGCAGTTTGCCAAACCCTGCTTTTCCATCTGATGCAGAGCTAGGCTCTGCTTTTCCTCATTGCCACCATCCTTCGTTCCCCAGCACCCAAACTGCATTTTACTCTTCTGGGTTTTTGTTCACCAGCCTCAGGGTGCTGTGGTTAGATCACTGAGAATTATTCTTCCCCTTTACAACTGCAAAGTGAGACACAAAGAAATCTTCTCTGAAGCACACTTTTAATGTTGCTGCAGTGATTGTTTTTCTGGTTTGCTATTTCAAACTGAATTCAGTTGCATTTTCCTATTGTTCCCTTCATCTCTTTACCAGTACAGATTCATTTCTGTGTTGTGAGTGCCTCCACAACCCACTTCTCTGATGTGTCATTCACCCTGATGAACCTTTGCACCTTGACAGGGTGCAGTGCCATGACCACTGCCTGCTCAGGATCCCTGTTCCTGGTGTGACACCTCCCATACTGTGCTTCCATTACACACTTTGGAACTTGCAGCTGCTGTTTTGTTCTCCTGCATCCAGCACAGTGCTGTGTGAGTCCCTGAGAAGCTCCTGCAAAGACCATTGCAATACCAGTGAAACAGGATTTGCCTGTGCACTGTGTAGGCCTGGAGCTCAGTGGGGTTGCCTGTGCTTCCCTAGCCTCCTGCTGCTCAAGCAGGGAAGATTCATGATGAGGTTTCATTTTCAGTCTTCCTATTTGTTCCCTCTCTATCCTATTCATTTTCTGGCATCCCAGTGTATACTTCTCCAATCTCTACCATGCACTTTGAAGGACAGGCACTTTTTTAAACCACAGATGCAGGGTGAGCTTTCAAAACTTCAGTGGCCAAAAAACCCCTGGAGTGCTTAGGAGCTGCGTGTCAGGCCAGCCCCTGGGTGCTGAGCTGTGGATTAACATAAGCAATCCTGCCACACCTCACCACCTTCTTGTTCAGATGACAAAACTCAGCTACTTGTGCACTTTATACAGAATTCTCCCTAATAATGCCTGAGATTATCAATTACAGTTTCTTTTCCCCCTTCTTTAAAGGTGTTTGTGTTTTCTCTATTTGGACTGAACTGCTGTGTAGCAGCAGAGGTTTTCCGGAGAACTGAGCCGTGTTTTGGCTCCTCTGTGGGTATGCATTTGAGCTGCTCTCAATTCTCAGTTGTATTCTGGTGATTTCCAACCCCAACCCTCACCCCTTTTATTTCCAGACAGTTTTCCTACTGCTAGTTCTTGTTCCATTTGAAATGTTGCAGGAATGTGTGAGCTGCACAGAATGATCACTGCCTTGATGGAGTCTGTATCTCATTTTCTCTTCTGTAACCTGAGGTGAGCACTTGCCCCTGGCTGTTACTCTTACCATGATGTGGCTCTGCAATGGGTGAGAGGCTTCCTCTCCCAAGACTTTCATCTGTAATCAGTGGAAGTGTTTAGGGAATTTTTGCTGTTGCTTGTAGACAGGTTCCAGCTTGTTTCTTGCACAAGGTGATACCCCTTGTGATACAATGCTGCAGACAGTGGGGTCAGGGTTACCTGGCGCATTCTTCCTGACATCCAATCTGAATCTCCCATTTCTAGTTTTGCTCCATTCCCCCAGTCCTGTCACTACCTGGCACACTAAAAAGTCCCTTCCCAACTTTCTTGGAGCCCCCTTCAGATACTGGAAGGTCACAGAAGGTCTCCTTGGGGTCTTCTCTTCTCCAGACTGACAGCCCCAACTCCCTCAGACTGTCCTCATAGCAGAGCAGCTCCAGGCCTCTGCTCATCCTCGTGGCCCTTGTCAGGACACCTTCCAGCACCTCCAGATCCTCCTTATAATAGAAGCTCCAGAACTGGACCCAGTGCTCCAGGTGGGGTCTCAGCAGAGTGGAGCAGAGGGGGAGAATCCCCTCCCTGGCCCTGCTGGCCACACTTCTCTTGTTGCAGCCCAGGCTCTGCTTGGCTCTCTGGGCTGCAAGTGCACACTGGCAGCTCATTTTTGGGGGTGGTTTTTTCGGGTGGTTGGGTTTGGTTTTGTTTTTCTGACAGGATTTCTCTGTAAAGCACCCCCAGGAAACATCCCTGCTCAGTAACAGGCATCATTTTACAGACCCCTTTAGGTCTGCCCCTGTTTTAGTGGCATTATTTAAATATCTGCTGCAGGCTAGACTCTTTATGTAGAAATGTGTACTCTTCACCTGCTCTTGGGGAGTACTCAACAGTCCAAGATACCTTGGAACACAACAGGGATCATGTAGGTGTTAAGAGACTTTGAAATTCAGGCTAGGAAATTGCAATGCCTAAGCCTCTGTTTTCCTTAGTGGTTGAGTCCATGTATAAGGTAAACATTAAGTGAGAACCTCAGGTACCTAAGACCTAGCTACCGTGCATGCAGTTCTCAGCAGCTCCACAAGTGACCCTGTGTCAGGGTGTGTTAGGAGTGTAGCTCTAGAGCATGGGCCTACAGCTCAGCTTCTGATGCAGCTGTAAAAACCGAAATCCACAACTGAGGTGAAGAAGTTGCTTTGCCCATGGATTTCTTCAGTCTCAGAGAAAGGCACAGTGCTTACCCAGGTGGGTCCTTCACTATTAAGCACCTTAAGAAGTCCAGACCAGCCCTTGAAGGTCCCCTGGAATGAGTAGAAGTGACTTCTTGGTGTGATCAGTTGATTCTATCCCTCCTGAATGAAAACCATGTTTGCTATCTCCTAGTAGCCATTGTGCTCCTCTGCCCTGCTGCAATTTGCTGGCTCTTGTTCCTCGAGCTGGCAGTCCAGGCCAAATCCTTACAAACTTCCACTTGTGAGAACCAGGCCTTCAAAGGACAGTATCAGTTTTCACTGAGCTTTCTTCATCACAGACACTTCTGGAAAGTCTGAAGGCTTTTTGTACCCAGCATGTGTGCTGAAATAGGAGCATGAGGTCCCAGAGGTTGCCAAGGCCTGGCCGGGAATGGTTCTTGCTGCATGCACATTCCTCCGCTCTGGTGGGTCCAGCTCATCTTTCCTTGAATTGTGCTGAGCACAAGAAATCAGCCATGAAGTGTTAGTTTGAATCCCCCCCTGGCTGTGGCAGTGGGAGGCCAGTACTTGGCAAGACCCCACTGGTGCTGCAGAGTGATTGCAGGTGCTTGGCAGGGCTGTGCTGTCCTGCAGCCTTGCTCCGAGCCGGCTGTAAGTCAGAGGTGTGTGGAGCCTGGCATGCAGGTACTCGGCACTCTTCCTGGTGCATAATGGTGATGAAGTCTTTCCTGTCAGCAGATCCCTGTCTTTTCCTGAGCAGCACTGATGGATGAACAACACTCCTTAGTCTTACAGTACACCTACTCATATCAATGTGCATCTTTCAGTTCCTTTCCCTCTTCACTGTTCATGCAGCCAACCCTGCATGCTGGCAGATGGCAGTTTGGGGCATCTTTCATTTGGAATGTCCATGGAATGGCTCTGTGGCTTCCCTGTGCTGACCAGCTTCATGCTTTGGATGTTTTGTGAGAGTGGTGAATGCATGCTTTTAGGAGGGTTATTTTGGGTTTCTGTTTTGGTTCTTGCCCATCAGCCCAGCAGGCTTTGTTGTGTGATGCCTTCTCTTTGTGATAGTCACAGATTTCCTTTTATTTCCTGAGCATTTTTTCTTCTGAAGGGACCAACACATAGCACAATTGGACTGAAATTTCTGATCCCCCACATTCCTCAAGGCAGAAACCTTTTGTGCCTAGTGATGCATCTGATTCTGAGAATTACACATGGCTAAAATCTTTCATAGACCAAGTCTTAGGTTAACCACATAATAATCACAGGGAAAAATAAGACAAATTTGAAACATTCCAATTGAATTCCCTCAGCTTACATTAAGTTGAACTGTCTCAGGTGCATCAAAGAAGAGAGTAACTCAGTGGATATTCAGAACAAAAGCTTTTCAGCTGCTGTGTTCAGCTTCAGTGAGTTGACAAGACTTTAATTTTCAGTATATGCAGTCTTTCAGGGCTCCTGCTTTAACAGGCAACTGACTCATGACTTCTCTCACAACCCTACTAAAATTCTGCTTAGTGGTTCCCCTTGAAGTGCCTCTTTAAATTGTATCTGCAAGCACTTAAATGACACAGATCCACCCTACCCATTTCCAGACCTCAGGAGCAGCCAGTATGCACAGATCTGCACAGGATTCTCAGCCCTCCTCCTTGCTCTGCACTCTGCACTCTTTGAGGACATCCACACATCCAGCAGGTTTGCCTTTGTCTCACTCATCATTCACTGGCCAGCACATCACCCTGAATTTTCAAGTGCTGAAAATGGGGTAGGAAATGCCAGGCTCCAAAGCAGCTGTGCTGGAGGAAGGTTGCTGACCTGATCTTCTGGCACATCCTTCAGTATAGAGCTCTCAGAATAAGCAGGGAGCTCTGCATTGAAATAGTTGAGGAAGTGTGGTGTGTGGGTCCTAACAGGGCTTTGTTGTGTAAAACAAAACAAAGCAAAGGAAAAACAAACAAACAACACCCAAACAACAAAGCAGAAATGAAAACACACAAACAAAACCCAAACCAAACCAACATAGCAAAGAAGAAAACACAACCAACCAACCACCACCACCAAAACCAACCAGCCAAACCCTTTTTTTTTTTAAAGCAGTTGCTGAGAAGAAATTTTCTGGTCCTGGAAGTCTAGAGCTGAAGAGTGGGTTTGGGGATCTCACAGCTACATGACATGGCAGCCTTTGTCATTTGGGTTTGGCAGTGCTTGACCTGAAATCTCTTGTTCCTTTGGAGCTCTGTGATGTGTTGGCTGAGATTCTCAGAACAGCCTAAGGGATTTGGATGTCTCTTTACCACTTTTTTCCTACTCCAGCAGATCAAAAGCACTCCTTAGGGACAGCAACCTCTATCCGTGATGACTAAAGCTGGTACCTCCTGCTGCAGGACAGACCATCTGACAGAGGTCTGCAGGTCTGGGTGCCTCTGGGGTGGGCAGCCTGGGATGCCCACAGACATCTCTGCTGGCACAGTGAGACCTTCAAGGTCGAACCTGGTGGGGCCCAGAGCAGCCTGCTCTGGTTGGAGGTGTCCCTGCTGACTGCAGGGGAGTTGGACAAGATGACCTTGGAGGGTCCCTTCCAACCCAGTGCATTCTGTGGTTCTGTGACAAATACTTCCTTCTCTTCCTTGGATGCTTAGCTTTCTTTTAGTAGCCCAAGACAGCATGAAAATCCACCCCCCAGTGTTGCAGAGGCTTTACCAGCAGGGATTCAAAGGCAGGCCAGGTCGCACCGCTCATACTCTAAACCTGAGGTTTCTACTCAAATCAAGTTGTGTATTTGGTCCTTTTTTTTTGGTGTAACTTTTGCTAAATACTTCTGAGTTTCCAGGCAGGTTGTCTTTTACCACTACTAATGACTTCTTTTTAAAGATGTTTAACCAAAATTTTATAACTTCCCCTACATTTTGACTGAATATTCCCCTTAAGTAGTGTATAGATCGTGCAGCCTCTGTCTGGGTGACCAGTGAATCTCGGATCGCTGTGCGTGGTACAGGGTGGCTTTGGTTCCCTAAGGACACATGAAGGAATCACTTAAAGAAGAAGTTGAATGCAGAAAAGATTTAAGGGGCAGATCTTCAGCTTGGGTAAACTGGCAGAGCTGGGTGGAAGCTACTTTATGTCAGCTGTGGATCTTGTCCTTCAGTGTTGAAGGCGTTTCCTATACATAATTTTTCTGTCTTACTGTAAAACAATTTCCTATGGTTAAACTGTATTTTCCTAGATTGTTCTGCAAGTTTATATGCACCAGAGTGCTCATCTCATCTCCTGTAAAATAAAGTGTACAGAGACACACCGAGTATGGAGTTGTCTTGCCCTACTTGCTTTTCCTTCTACCAAAGCCGCACAGCATTCCAGTATGGGAGGCTGACCGTGAGCCAGCACTGTGCTCTGGTGACCAAGAAGGCCAATGGCATCCTGGGGTGGATTAGAAGGGCTGAGGTTAGCAGGTTTGAGAGAGGTTTTCCTCCCACTCTACTCTGCCCTGGTGAGGCTGCATCTGGACTATTGTGTCCAGTTCTGGGCCCCTCAGGTCAAGAAGGACTTCAGGGAACTGCTTAAGAGTCCAGCACAGAGCCACAAAGATGCTGCAGGCAGTGGAACATCTTCCTTAGGAGGAGAGCCTGAGGGAGCTGAGGGCTCTGTAGCTTGGAGAGGAGGAGCCTGAGAGGTGACCTCATTCATGTGGATGAAGATGTGCAGGGTGAGAGCCCAGAGGCTGGAGCCAGGCTCTGCTGGGGGATGCCCAATGCCACTGCAAGGGGCAGTGCTGGAAGCTGAGGCAGAGGAAGTTCCATGGAAAGAGGAGGAACTTTTTTTTCCCTGTGAGGCTGACAGAGCCCTGGAACAGGCTGCCCAGGGGGGTTGTGGAGTCTCCCTCTCTGGAAAACCCACCTGGATGTGTTCCTGTGTGATCAGCTGTAGGTGACCTTTGCTCTGGCAGAGGGGTTGGCTGGGTGTGCTTTTGAGGTCACTTCCAGCCCCTAACATTCTGTGATTCTGTGACCAGAAAACCAGTTGGGGTGCCATGTGCAGTTACCTCTTTGTTGATAGCCCCTGTGCTGGGTCACACCATCCTGGGGGAGGGCTGCAAGAGCCCTGCCTCCCCATGGGACAAAAGAAACCTGATCCAGGTGAACAGAGAGGGGCTTGGTTTTCCCCTCCCAGGAGGAGAGGTCCCCCAGGTTGAAGGTGGTCTATTCCACTGCCCCTGCCTGTCCAGCAAGCCTATAAAAAGGAAGACTCTGCAGCCCTTTGCTCTCTTGCTCCTGCCTCACCTGCTCGAGAGAGACCAACAGCTGCTGCTGGCCTCCTGGTTCTGCCACGTGGCAGGCCTGGGCTTCTCCCTGCTGCATCCAGGCTTGCCTAAAGGACTGAAATCCATATCCATGGAGGGAGATACAAGCCCTCCACGTTTGGTTTTGTATATTTTCCTATTTATCCTTATTCCTTACCCTTGTGAACCCTCCCTGTTACTGATATATATATAGATAGATATATATATAGTAATAAAATTACTTCTACTTCCAACCAAGTCCAAATTATCTGTTGGTAGATTTACCTCCTTCCCCTTTTCCTACCCCTTTTTTTTTTTATTTTCCCCTTTTTCTTTCCCTTTTTCTTCCTTATTGGAAAGGAAAGGGGAGCAGGGAGGCCTTCTCAGTTTTCTACCATCTGAGCTCTCAATTCCAGTTAAGGCTCAAACCACTACACCTCCTTAATGCAGCTTGAATTGGCAGTCACCTGCTCAGGTGTAATCTGTACTTAATCTTTCAACTATTTCCAAGGTATTTAGATGACTTCAGCCCCTGAAATTTCTTTTTTATTAGGAAAATAATTCAAGAAGCAGCTGTAGTGAAGTGGTTTGTTTTCTCAAACAAGCCAGCGGCTGCCTATGGTCTGTCTGCAGGCAGCTGCCTGAGCTGAGCATGCTTGACATCATCTCTAAGTCTTCTACATCACTGCCAGTTCCATGTGCTCTTGCAGCTTAGTTGAAGAGCTGTAAAATGCTGCTGGTACTAAACTGTCCTACTCTGAGTATTGGAGTTACTGCCTGCTGACAGCTTTTCTGACAAGGTCCTTACCAGTCTTAACTCAAATCCTGTGTAATCCAACAGCTGACTCAGGAGTGAGCGCATGGATGGTGCTGTAGAGCAGAGCTCAGAGCAAGCCAGCGCTGCAGTTCTGCAGAGCAGGAGCCTAGCTGCCTAGCAACGTGTGACTCGAGGACCCTGGAGCTAATGCCATCCTCCACACATCTCCTAAACCTCTTTTACAGTCTGGTCTCTACTCCTGAAAATCAGTTTCTGCAACCACCTGCAGTACAGCATCCACCAGCTCTGTGGTGCTGGTGCACTGCTGGGTAAAGGTTGCAGAGGGATGCACACACTTCTGGGAGAAGAAGTAAGATACTGACAGAGCTCCCAGGTTAAGCTTTCAGAGTACCTTGTCCAAAGTAGCCCAAATCTGTCACAAGATCTGAGAGTGCTGCTTCAGATACTGATGCGTGGAACAGACCAGCTTGGTGAATACTTAACAGTTTCTCACCTGCTGTTGTACAGTCAGTTGCAACTTGCCAGCAACAGCATTTCTAGTTGTAGAAAGAGGACTTCAATAGCACTCTGGCACCCAAGGTAGGGAGTTACTGTGCAGGACAATTTGTGTGCCAGAAAATAACTGTGAAGGCTCAGAGCAGATGGTGGAAGCACAAGGTGATTACTTTGTGGCCTGCCCCTTTAGATGCAAAGGGCAGGAGATTTTGCTCCATTCTGCTTTACAGTGCCTGTGAGGAGGCTGCCCCCTCCTCACTCCACCTCCCTCCAGGTTTTAGAGAGGCTCCAGCCCTGTTCTGTTTCTAGACAAAAAAACACCACACCAGTGCTTGGCAAAAGCAGAGGTAAAAGCTGAGTCGCTCAGGCAACAAAGAAGCAATCAGGATTTTCATCACACTACAAATACCTGCTATGGATAGTACTGAAATGGCTCTCCCAAGTTCCCCTGAGCACAGAACAACTGCCTGCAGGTGTTTATGTTTGAACTCTCGGAGATGATGTTACGTCAGACTTCCCTTTCCCACTTATTTTCTCTGTCTTCAGCTTGCTGGCAGAGGAGAAACTCCCCTTTTTCACCCCCCTGCTTGTCGAGGCCATTTCTGCATCTCCCAAGGCAGCTTTGGGCATGCATCTCCCACTGGTTTTAACAGCAATGTCAGTGTGCTTCCCTTTTTGCTTCAGTCCGGATGTGGTTGGAGAGCTGCAGCTGTCAGATGCAAACTGCAGGCTGTGTTACCACGCTGGTGACTGACCCTGTGCAGGCCCCGGCCCAGACCAGCAGCACAGCAAGACAGCCCCTCGGCCACAGATGTGGGAGCTGCCTGCCACCTGGCTTTGCTGCTGGGATTGACTCATTCTTGCTCAGTGTCAGCCCACAGCATCTCAGTGTCCCAGCCTGCAGCAGTACAAGGCAGAAGAAGTGATGGGCTGTGGGCCATGTGATGTACTTCTAACTGCATCATTTTTGTGTGTATAACCTTGATTTATGGCTAGAAGAGGACATCAGCCATCTGCAGCCACATTACTGCTGCGCCACCCTAATCTGAAAACTGTGGTGGGAAAAGCCTTGCACTTCAGGCACTTAAGGCATTCTTCTAGGGCAGAGCAGTGGTGGTGCAGCACAAGATGTCTTGCAGCTAGAAGGAAGTGATGCTGAACCTTTACACCATGGGGAGCTACAATCTTGGAAGTGCCAAGGCACCCAGCATCTCCACCTGCCAAGTGGATGGGAAGGTGTCAGGTTTGGAGAGGGCACAGTTCTCCCTGTGTCTTGGGTTAAGGGAGCAAGACAGGGTTCTTCTCAAAGGAATGAAAGAAACTCCACACACAGGATTGGACAGAGATACAGAGTATATTGAAAGATAAGTGAAAGTGCTTTTCATAACTACACACTACAGTGCAATGCATAAGATACACAAAAATCCCTAGTCTGGGCTTAACACAGAAGCCCATTCAGCCAAAAGCCTTCTCCAAACTTCCACCCACCAGGCCAAAATCCAGGCCTCAATGCACACACACCACCCCCCACACACATTACCTTTGCACCCCCATCACCTAACCCTTGTGACACAGTTAAAATTGGCTCTCCAGCTTCAGGCCCCTGCCAAGGCTGCTCTAAGCCCACCCTCATGCAAAGCAGAGAAGGAGCAGCATTGGGAAGGAGAGAGGGAAAGGGAAAAGGTAAAAGGGAAAGGGGAGAAGAGAAGGGAGCAGAGGCGATTCGCAGCCATTTTATACTGGAGGTACAGGGCATTATAGGAATGAAATAACATTTCCTGTGGCCCCCACAGGCTGGACTCTCTAGCCTCTTGTAAGACTTCTTTGGTTTCTTGCAGACACCCAATTCTCAACCTTGACACCCTGATACTGTCCAGGGGAGCTGCTGCTTGCATACCTAAGTTTCACATCAAACCTTCACAGTGATGTTTCCTGACGGAGGGGATGAGTGTCAGGAAGCAGCGAGCACCAGGTTACTCCATGAGAGAAACCAGGACCTAAGTGACCACAACACTTGCAGAGCCCTCACTGATCAGGCACAGGTCTGGAATCTGGGAAAAGCAGGGTGCTGGGGACAGGGTGCAGTGACATCCAGTGACAAGGGAAGGTGATGAGCCAGGATCATCCATGGGATTTTGTCAGTCAGTAGGAAATGAGGTAGACATGGGAGTAAGAGACAAGGGCACAACAAGATCTGAGCTCCATCCAAGAGGCAAGCCGAGACAGCTGCACCTATAATGTAGCTTAGACACCCACAATGTAGCCTGGACTTACATGGTGCTTCTGGAACCACAGGGGACAGAAGCCCTAAACAGCCTGTGGTGTACCTTTGGGGCTGGCAGTGATATTCCTGCATCTGTGTTGGTCACAAAAGACAATTCTCTGCTTTGCAGGCTTAGGGCTTGGGCACCCAAGCTGCAGTGTCCTGTTCCAGGAGCAGCCTCTCACAGCTGCTTGGATGCAAAAAAGGGCAGCAGAGAAGCATCTGTGTGAGACAAACTCCTGTGGCCACACAGCTTCCACACCCCCACCATGGGGATTCTGGCTGAAATAAGTCAATTGCTTTAGCTTTGCACAGAGCTTTGCTTCTAAGGCCTGGAGAGGACACATGGCACAACAACCTGTGGGGTTCAAACCACTCCCAGCTCATTCAGCTGGTAAAGTTTAACTTCTTCCTTTGACTCACAGCAGTACTGACTGATACTATTCCCAGGCCCTGGGAGAGACCTTCCATGAGCAGCACAAGCTGCAGTCTGCTTCTCTGCCCATCCTGAGCCCTGCAAAGCAGAATGTCTCTCCTTGGTTTTGCACAGTGACCAACACAGATGCAGGCAGATGCACCCATCTCAGCCAGCAGCAGGCCCACGTTGTCCCCCTTACTCTGCCCTTTCCCACTGAGGCACTCAAGAAGCTCTTTCTGTTGTCTGTCACAGATTGAATTCTGAGGGCCAAGAGCTCTTGTCCTCTTTCCTGGTTTGCTACACAGGTGCCAGCTCCCATTTCTCTCCCATGTTTCCTTAAACAGGAGGTCACTTTGGAACTGATGATGGATCAAGATAAACAGCCCCAGGATCCTGTTTGCATTAAACTAACCTCACACACACCCCCTCAAGTTTCAGCAAACAGGATCTCCTATCTTGACTCAAACCACAGAATTCTGATGCCACATTTCTTACTCAAAAGCTCTTGCTTGTGTAAATTACTGTCTCTGGCCTTATACAAATGGGGAAAAAATTACAACCATCCCAGTGCATTTATTGTTGGGACAAACAGCCCAGCCCCACTGGCTGGTGCTGAATGCTCTGCATACAGAATACAGAAGAGGTGACACAAAATACAGAATCAGATTAACCAGTTGAAAGACCTCAGAGATCATCCAGTCCAACCTATCACCCAGCACCATCTGATCAACTAAACCATGGCACCAACGTGCCTCACCCATCTCTTCCTAAACACCTCCAGGGAT